>NW_020769532.1:129471-140461 GCF_900518735.1 Pseudonaja textilis | reverse complement strand
ATTGGTGGTTTCCTTGCAGTCGTTTCGTGACCCAACAAGGTAACATCCTCAGTGCTGTCACTCCCTTCAGCACTGAAGTTGTTGGTTAGTCATGTAATGAAACGTCTGCATGGAAGCCACCGAGCTTTGAGGGCGCCAAGGATCTCCCAAGAAACACCCTCCACCAACACGGACAGGGCAGACCAGTTGTATACAAGCAGAGAGCAAACCCCACTCCCTAGTACCACAGATGTTACCTAGTTGGGTCATGAAACGTCTGCAAGGAAACCACCCAGCTCAGAGACCCCTCAAGGACCCTTCACTCTACACTCCTCCAGAATGCGCAGAAGGTCAACCTAATCCCCCCTCCCCCAAACCCACTGGGGGCTGAATGTCTATGGAGGTTCTCCATCACCCAGGTAGGTCACGGTTGTCCCAAAGGTGCTTTGCCAAGGGGGCAACTGGACCTTCTGGGTTTGCCTTGAAGACGCTTCGCTTCTCCTCCAAGAAGCTTCTTCAGCTCTGACCGGGTGGCGGGGAGTGGAAGGATTTACACTCCCGGCAGACAAAGCTGGTCGTTTGCATCCTTTTTGCCACTTCCCAGTTGCATTTCTTCCAATCCCCACCTTCCAGGCAGAGCCGAAGAAGCTTCTTGGACCCGAAGCGAAACATCTTCAAAAGAGAAACGGGGAATTCCAGTGGCCTCTTGGGGGGGAGGGGGAAAAAGCGCCTTTGGGACCACTGGTGGCACTTGGTCTGTGTGGTGGAGTGTAGTCTGGAGGGCTGCTTCTCTGAGGGCAAAGAGGGAGCCGGAACCGGACCCTCTCTTGCACCTCACCCAGTCGCCCTCTTCCGTGTCAAGATTAAGCGGCCAGAATGAAGCCACCTTCGTCGTCGTGGCCCAAAATAAGCCATGATCTGTACATGTTTGTTGTCGGGATTCCAGCAATCACATCACGAGTCTCAAGCCAAACTTCCAAAAGTAAACAGGATTTATTGGGAGTTAACAATGCCTGGCGCTGCCTGGGTGCAGCCGACTCTGAGACACATCGTTCATTGTCACCCTTGACCCTGGTTTTCCTCCCACCCCTCTGGGTGTATCGTAATTCGTATCCTCCAATGGGACCCATCCATAGCCCAGAGTCATCCATCAGGCTCTCCAGTTAGAATTTTGCACGGCAGAAACTTCAGTCACCTAGTTGCAGTCTTTGGAAACATTGATGGAATGCACTTTCGGTTTGCAAGCTGTCACACTGTTCTTTCAAACCCCCTCCCCCCGTTTCTGTTGGCAATTCTAAAACGCCCATACAAAATGTTTTATGAGTTGACATTTGTATCTTACCAATTAACGATTCGTAACTATGACCAACTTGCTGTTGGTGTGTGCACACCGGGGACAAATTCCTTGTGGGTCCAATCACACTTGGCCGGTAAAGTGTTCTGCTCGTTCCGTTCTCTGGTAGTCGCCAACATACCGGCAGATGTGCCGGGCTGTGCAACTCTCTTCATTCACTTGTATCCGTTATCCACTCAGAGCTTCCATGGGAGCATATTGGTTTTTTTTTTATTTAGGCCAACTCTCAGCTTAGTTAGGGTCCTCCAGGTGTAGTAGAAAGGGAGGTCAGGTCCTCTTTCCATGTCGTTCCTGGCCGGTCAGTCTCCTTCCTCCTCCTTTTCATCTTGTTCTTGTGTATTCTCAAGAGTTGTTGTGGTTAGCTGGCAACAGGTGTGGCTGGCGGAGGAGAGCGAGGACTCAGGTGAGGGGCCAGGACCATCAGGGAGTGGACTGCTGCCTTCAGAGATTGTGGGGGCTGGCAGCAGCGATGAGGAGTTTCCCGAGGAGCCTGTGCCAAGCGCGCATGCGCGCAGGGTTGCTCAGAGAAAAGAACAGTTACAACAGCACAGGCAACTCAAGAGTAAGGCTGCAAAGTAATGGCCACTCCTTCAAGAAGATAAAAGGCAGCTGTGCAGAGAACGTACTTCGCAGGAAGCAAAGACATTTTGAAAACTCCAGCCTCGTGGACATTCCAGTATCCTGAGTTTATATTTGAAGATTCTTATTTTGCAAATTATTTCCTGTCATCTTTTGGCGAGTCTCGCACCGTTTGGCAAGGCTTGTGCTTATCCCAGCTAATCATTTTGCAAAAAGCATTACAAGGTTTCTGTTCCTTTTTGGATTTGTGTTTGATTTGTTGGGAAAGGCCGTGGGTCCGAACAAGAGTCTTCGTTCTTGCCATCACCCCCATTCCTCGGTCTGAGTCAGCAGGCTTGAGCACCTGTCCGTTCAGAGGACGGCGAGCGTCGTCCCCTCCCTCCGTTCTTTCGGCCTCTGCTGCTGTTGCTTCTATCCCGTGGGGCAATGCCCATGAGAGGATACATTTCGTTTTGACCTGTTTCAGGTGTGTCTTGATATACAGAAAAGACAAAAAGAGTCCAGGTATTCTCCGTGTTTATTGAGCTGAATAAAGACGGGCCTCGAACACACTTGGCGACACATGTTTACACATTTGCCTCTGTCTACTTCCTCCAGAAGCGCCGGCACACTTCACCCAGGCAAGCGCGACACACTCTAGATAAGATAAAGAAGTACAGAAACAGCCACCGGCGGCCCGTGGAGGTTCTCCAAGGACATGGGGTGTCATCATCTCAGGGACTTGGGGTGAACTTTCCATGACCTTGAAGGGCCTGCAGAGTCAACGGTCACACGGGCCCAAGGTGCTCCCTTCAAGACTTTCAAGAGAAACCTTAGATTCCTGGTCGACCGTTTTCCCCTTTAAGTACACAGAGTATATCTATAGTTATAGAGGCGGTTGGTTTAGCCTGGCAAGAGTCTGTCTGTAGGCGAAGAATCTTATCAGATAAGTTTTATTGTCCGAGTACAAGATGTGTACAGTGAGATTGGCTGGGCCTCCCTCTGTGCCCACACACCAACACAACTCACAGTGAGGACAGAAGTCCCTAACCCAGACCCAGTCTTATTACCCTATATGACCTTGTTGCACAACACACCGGCCCCACAAGTCTACCCTACTATGTTGACATGAAGTTATTTCCCGTTCAGGAGTCTGACAGCCACGGGTAGAAACTGTTCTTCAGCCTGTTGGTATGGCTGGCTATGCTTCTCTTATCTCCTACCCGATGGTAGGAGAGTGAAGAAGTGCTGACAGGGGTGTGAGTCTTCCCTGAGGATTATCCTTACTCTTCTAAGGCAGCGAGCCCTAGCGAGGTCATCTAGTGGTGTCAGGGGACAGCCCGCCATCTTTTGTGCTGTGCTCCCCAATAGCAAGTAGCAAAAGAAACTATTCTGAAGTAACTCCCTGGGTCGCTTTTTGGCTGGCTGGGGAATTCTGGGAGTTGAAAAGTCCCCCTGTCTTAAAAGTTGCCACGGTTGGAGAGAGGCCCGATCGAACAGTCTTGCCTGACGAGAAGCAGAACCTGACCGTTGGTTGGTTTCTTCCCAGGTGATGGTCATGCCGGAAGGTGCCGAAACCGTCTCCAGGCCGAGTCCTGACTACCCCATGCTTCCTACCATCCCTCTCTCGGCCTTCTCCGACCCGAAGAAGTCCAAACCATCCCATGGCTCAAAGGTGAGTCGCTTTGGAGCACAGGCGGCCCTCGGCGTATGGCCGTCATTGAGCCCGAAAGGTCTGTGGTTAAGCGAGCTTTGCCCCTGTTTCGCGACTTTTCTTTTCCACCGTCACTAAGTGAATCACTGAAGTTGTTCGGCGAGTCACACGGCTGTTCAGCGGCTTCCCTGTGGAGGTGTTGCTGGTCACAAGGTCGCAAAAGGCGATCCCGTGGCCCCAGGACACTGCAACCGTCATAAATACGAGTCCAGGGATGCTGCCATGGTCATAAGTGTGGGGAAACCGTCATAAGTCACTTGCTTCGATCCCGTTGTAACTTCGGTCACTCAATATTTTTTTTAAAAAAAAGGAAAATTGGAAATTACGATCCTAAAACATAAAACATATCAGTTGAGGTAATTCCCCGTTAGGAGAATGAGCGCATACAGGGAGACGTATTTGAGAGGAGCGTTTGAATAACACACACACACAGCACACAGATACACTGTACAGTAAATGTAGGTTTTTACTTCCAGAAAGGTTTAAGCAAAGTCCAAAATAAGCAATCCAAAGTCATTCACAGGTAAATCAGTCAGTTTTCAATCCAGGGATAATCCAATAACAAAGTCCAGTGTCAAAAACAGTTCAGTATCAGACTTACACCAAATCCAGGAATACCAGTCAATTATGAGGAACGGCAATATTCTCCAACAGAAGGAAACAGACTGACTCACACTCTCTTCTGAGACTAAGACTAAAACTAAACAACCCAGGTTTCTGGCTCCATCTTATGGCCTGTTTGAGAAACCACACCCAATTTGCCGTTTTTAGCATCCTCTTAAAGATACAGCATTAAAATGTTTATCCTGGTTTATATATTGTCCAACCCAAATACCTGTTAGGTGACTTATATTCCTAACATGTATCATAATTCATATTCTCCAATGGGACACCTCCATAGCTCAAAGTCATCAATCAGGCTCTCCAATTATCCAGGGATAATCCAAATATCAAATTCCAGTGTCAAAAAACAGTTCAATATCAGACTTACATTAAATCCAGTAATATCAGCCAATTAGAAGAAATGGAGCAACGGCAATACTTTCCAACAGAAGGAAACAGAGATAGAGTCACACTCTCTTCTAAGACTAAGACTAAGACAACCCAGGTTTCTGGCTCCACCTTATGGCTTTTTGAGAAAACACACCCAATTGCATGGTCTTGCATTCCCTTAAAGACATAGTACTAAAATGTTTATCCTGGTTTATATATTTCTAACCCAAATAGCTGTTAGGTGACTCATATTCCTAACAATATTCATAAAATATAAATATAGTGGCTGTGGAGAATCTCAAGTCATCCAAGTCACGGTGGTTCCAAAGTTTTCTTTTCAAGAACGAACTGTTGCTGGTCCGTGAGAAAACTTCGGTAGTCCGCAGAGAAAGCCACTCACCCACCCCAAAGCAATTAATCCAGGCTGCGCAAGAATACAAGGCCACCCTTGCCGAGCGCAAACCTTACCTGGAGTAGAGCCACGTGAGCTGGAACTGGAAGGTAAGACCAACGGCAGGGGAGGCAAATCCGCCCCAGGGTGGCTTGCTGACGCCGAAGGGAAAGTCAGTCCCGTATTCCAGAGCTGCAAGGAGTCACAGGACTGGCCCTTTGGTCACCCTGGAGCAGCCGCTCTTCCGCTCCATGGCAGGCCGGTGCACCCGGGTGTCGTAGCTGCTCCGGGGTGACCAAAGGGCCAGTCCTGTGATGCCTGCAGCTCTGGAACATGGGACCGACTTCCCCTTCGACGTCAGCAAGCCCCCGTCAAGTCAGAATTCATCTTCGTGGTCCGCGGGATTTAAAGCTATGCGTTTGGTGGTCCCTGAGGTCCAAAAGGTTGGTGACCCTTGTTCTAATGAATCCTTAAATGTCCATTTAATTAGTAACATAATAAGAGTCCTGAAAACGGCTTTATTAATGGAGAAAGAGAGAGAGAGAGAGTTTACAATAGAAAATAGGAAAGCAGAGTGTGGCTGTTTTCTTGCAGTTGAAAAGTCCCGACGCGGGGGGAAAAAAACCAGATCCAACTTTTTTACTCTCGTTCCAAAGGGCAGGACGAAGCCATCGGCCCATATTTCTTAGTAGCTGGAGCTGTTCAGAAAGGGTGTTTGAGGTACCTTGAGTGTGAAAGGAGGGCTTGGTTTATACAAGCCACAGTTTGGCCACGGGGTGAGCGGATTCACACACCATTTTATGCAGGCGATACAGTATTTTCTTCGGCAAGTCGTATCGCTTGGGTGCTTTTTTCTTGCCTTGACCTGGTGGCCGTTTTGGCTCCCAACAGATCCACCCCCATTAAAATTATAAGTCTCTGGCCGCTTCTCTCAGAGTTTAAAAAAAATAATAATGATTTATTAGGAGTGGCCGTGTTGGCGCGCTAAAATACACCATTCATTTTCCCCTTGATCCTGGTCCGTTTCGAACTAATTGTCTCTGATAAGAACGAGCCTTGCCAAGATGGCGCAAAGCTGCCAAGAACACTAGATAAAAGTTGACAAAAGAGTCTCCAAACACCAACCAAGATATTCCAAATGTCCACGAGGTTTTGACTGCAAGAACTTCTTTTTTTGTTTTTTTTGAAAAAAAGTTTTATTGACTTTAACAACAAACAAAAACACATAAAACATCAAAGCATCACCTTTTTTGTGCATCCATTTCATAGTCGCCATTATAGTTATATTACATAATAACTCATATTATCAATCGACGTTTATATAACCTGATACCATTACTGAACAATCATTTGACTATCATTTTGTTAATTCATACTTTAACGAGATAACTCTAATTTACTTAATTTAATTTACCACGAATCATAAAATCATACCAAGTCTATCTTAATAAAACTTTATAAAAATAGTATCAAAGGAAAAGGAAAAAAAAAAAAGGAAGTATATATTCATTATATCCTAAGTTTCTAAATATTCTATTGTTATATTTTATTATCTAACCATTGCTAAAAAAAAAAAAAAAAGGTCCCAAACTTCATAAAATTGTTTCTCTTCTTTGTTCTCTAATTTCAAAGAGTGCAAGAACTTCTTTGCTTCCTGCAAAGAGCTCTGGTTTCTCCACTGGCTTTTTATCTCTTAAGGGAGGCGCCGTTACCTTGCAGCCTTACTCCCGAGTCACCCATGCTGCTGCAGCTGCTCTTTCCTTAGAGCAGCCCTGGGCACAGGCTCCTCGGGGCGCTTTTCCTCACTGCTACCAGCCTCCGCCGTCTCCGAAGGCAACACTCCACCCCCTGATGGTCCTGGACCCATATCTGCATCCCACGGAGGCCCCTCATCCGAGTCCTCGCTCTCCGAGACCTCGGCCATCCGCACCTGCTGCCAGCGAACCACAACAGACCCATCCATAGCCAAGATGCATCAATCACGCTCTCCAGTAATAATCTTGCGTGCCAACAGCTTCGGCTGCTGATTATCTGAAGCATTTAAGGAATGCACTGCTTTCCCCCTCACTCCCTTTCTGCTGGCAACTAAAAGGACCAAAGGAGTCTAGATAATTTTTTAGTTGACAGCAGGTTTTCAAAAGCAAAAATCCACGATTAAAACAGAAGGGCCCGTTAGCCTTTCAGGAGTCGGCCTCTTATTTCATTGAGTGGCCTCAGCGCTGCAAAGCGTGACTTAACGACCGCTTTTTGCACACTCAATGGCCGTTGCGGCATTCCCTCCCCCCCTACCCCCCCCGGTCACGTGGCCCAAAATTTCCGACGGTGGGGCCAAACTGGATCACATTTACAACAATCACAGGGTCGTGTATGTGTCTGTGTCTCGCACGTTCCCCTTTAGCAATCTTCCGGCAAGCCGAGTCCACAGGGAAGCCAGATTTCCCCCTTCACAGCCATGTTACTTGGCTTACTACCTGCCGGGTTTCGCTTAAATTAGTGACAGAGGTTTTGGGCTCAGTGGCGGGGTGTAAGTTGAGGACTGCTTAGGCGGGGCGGCTCCTTTTACGAGGCAATTCAAGGGGCGTGGCTACGTTTCCCGGTGGACTAATCGGGTGTTTTAGTTGGCTACCCATCAAAACCAGCATCATTTACGCCAGGAGTCCCCAAACTTGGGCACTTTAAGACTTGTGGACTTCAACTCCCAGAATTCTCCAGCCAGCTGGGAGTTGAAGTCCACAAGTCTTAAAGTGCCCAAGTTTGGGGAACCCTGAGCTACGCCAAGGCGATGCTGTAAGGAATGATTCGGTCTTTCTCAGCCCACCCAGGGACTCTACAAAGTCTTGGTTTTGTCCCCCAAGTTAACCGCTGTTGGTGCAAATTTTGTGCCCTTTCCGGAATGTGGGACGTCTAGTTTTAACGCACGCGGTGGTTCAGGGCCTAAGACGCGGAGCTTGTCGATCAGAAAGCTCGGCGGTTCAAATCCCTAGCGCCGCATAACGGAGCGAGCTCCCGTGCCTTGTCCCAGCTTCGGCCACCCGAGCCGTTCGAAAGCCCGTAAAAAAAAAAAAATGCGAGTAGAAAAACAGGGACCCCCTTTGGTGGGAAGGGAACGGCATTCCGTGCGCCTTCAGCATCCTGGCCCACATGACCCCAGAGACGTCTTCAGACAGCGCCGGCTCTTCCGCTTTGTAACGGAGATGAGCACCGGCCCCTAGAGCCAGAAACGACTAGCACGGATGTGCAAGGGGAAAGCTTTAGTTTAATGGAAAGAGGGGACTGGGGGCAACAGGATGGCAGGATTCCAATATCTCAGGGGCTGCCCCAAAGAAGAGGAGGGGCTCGAACTGAAGGCAGGACAAGAAGCAATGGATGGAAATTAATCCATAGATTGTAGACTGGGGGACACCAGGCTCAATGGCAGGAACTGGGAGGGGGATCTTGGAGTCTTAGTGGACAACCAGCTAAATAGGAGCCAGCTGTGTGCAGCAGCAGCAGCCAAAAAAGCCAATGCAATCCTAAGTTACAATCAAGATCAAGTGAGGCACTAATACCACTCTATAAAGCCTTAGTAAGGCCACACCTAGAGTCCTGCACCCAGTTTTATTTGGCACATTATAAAAAAGATGTTGAGATTCTAGAAAAAGTACAGAGAAGAGGAACCAGGATGATGAGGGGACTGGAGACTAAAACATACGATGAACGGTTGCAGGAACTGGGCCTGGCTAGTCTAGGGAAGAGAAGGACCAGGGGAGACAGGAGAGCATCTTCCAATATTTGAGGGGCTGCCACAGGGAGGAGGAGGAAGGGGTCAAGCTATTCTCCAAAGCCCCCAAAGGCCAGACAAGGAAAAATGGATGGAAACTGATCAAGGAGAGATTCAACGTAGAAATAAGGAGAAATGCTTCTGACCGTGAGAACCATCAACCAGTGGAACAGAAGTTGCCTTCAGAAGTCGTGGGAGCTTCCATCCCTGGAGGCTTCCAAGAAGAGACTGGTTTGCCATCGGTCGGAAATGGTGTAGGGTTTCCTGCTTGGGCCGGGGGTTGGACTAGATCAGTGGCCCCCAACCTTTTTGGTGCCGCGGCCCGGTACCGGCATCATAAAATCCTCCGCGGCCCGGTACCAGCATCAGCACGCATGGCAAGGCGAGCCGAGCGACCGGCCAGCCAGCCGTCCCCGGCTTCTCCCCGCCACCTTCAACTCCTCCTTTGTACCTTTGTCGATGGGCTTCGCTTCGGGACGGCTTCGGGACGGTCGCTCGGCTCGCCTTGCCTTGGGTGCTGAAAGAATCCTCGCGCCTTAGTTTTGTTTGAAGCCGCCCCCCCCCCTTCGATGAAACTAAGGCGCGAGGATTCCTTCAGCACCCAAACGCCGCTTTCTACCCGGAAAAGCTCACCGGAAGCACTTTTTCATCAAAACAAGATGGCGGCGCCCAGCAAACCGGCGGCCCTGTAGAAATTGTTCCACGGACCGGTACCGGTGGTTGGGGACCCCTGGACTAGATGATCCACAAGGTCCCGCCCCCCCGACTGTGCTAATCTGTTAAAAGGCGTCGGGTCTCCTACTTGGCGGGGGGGGGAGGTGGGGGTTGGACTAGATGACCTTCCAACGATGTTATTCTTTTATTTCTTTCCCCACCCACCCACCCCGGTGTCTAGGAGGTGAACAAAGAGGGGGGCAAACTCTCCAAGCCCCACAAGGTCACCCGGGAGCATCGAGAGCGGCCCCGGAAGGACTCGGAGAGCAAAGCCGCCTCCCGGGAGGCGGAACGAGAAGCCGGCAAGGCCGCCAAGGAGCCCTCCAAGAAGCACGCCACCGAGAACAAGGGCCCGAAGGAGGAGAAGCCTCTGCCCAAGGCCGCCCTGAAGGAGGCCAAGCTGGCCCTGAAGGAGGCCAAGCTGGAGAACGCCTCGCCCAAGGGGGCGCCCCCGGCCCCCGAAGGGAAGCCTGCCTCGGCCAAGCGGCCCCTGGCGGTGGAGTCGCCCAAGCCCATGCCCAAGAAGTTGAAGAAGAACAGCTCGAAGGGGGCCAAGACCCTCCCCACCAACACCCACCGGGCCCCCAACCCCACCGCCCCCGCCAACCCCGCCAACCCCACCTCCTCCTCCTCCTCCTACGCGGAGAAGAAGCTGCCCAAGGAGAAGGGGCCCAGCGCCAAAGCCGAGAAGGCCAAGCCGGAGAGCGAAGCCAAGGCCGCCAAGAAGCCCGTGGAGGTGGCCATGGCCGAGGAGTCCAACTCGGAGGATGAGGCCTCGCTCAAGTCCGAGGTGAGGGACGGCCCCGGCTGACCGCGCTTTCCTCTGGCCAGGGAAAGCCCCCCCCCCCCCCCTGGCTGTTCATTTGGGGGGGGAGGGGTTTGCCCGGGGCGTGTACAGGTAGTTCTCGACTTAACAACAGTTCGTTTAGTGACCGAAAGGACAACAGCGGGGCTGAGAGCAGTGGTTTCATTTTTCACACTTAGCGACTGTTTGCAGCATCCGCAGACCCACGTTTAGGACAGTGGCCGGTGTGCCCGGGGGTGTTCAGCCACCTCCTGGCCAGCAAAGTCCATGGGGGGGGGAGGGGGGAGCCAGCTTCCTTTCCCTTCCCTTCCCCTGCAATTCCAGGGACCCGCAGAACAAAGGCGGTGAGGGAAGTTCCGTAAACCTGGGGCCAGACGCACTTAGCGACGTAAATTTGGGGCTTGGTTACGGCCGTAAGTCGAGGACTACCTGTAATATATGTTTTGAAGTGTATGCTGCCCAGAGTTACTGACCGAGATCCCTGACCCCGGCGATAGAAATTGACTGGATGAGTGTGCGTGACTTGGATGGATGAGTGAATGGTTGGATGAGTGAATGGATGGATGGATGAGTGAATGGATGGATGGATGGATGAGTGAATGGATGGATGAGTGAGTGGATGGATGAGTGAATGGATGGATGGGTGGATGAGTGAGTGAATGGATGGATGGATGAGTGAATGGATGGATGGATGGATGAGTGAGTGGATGGATGGATGGATG
>NW_020769532.1:106689-117896 GCF_900518735.1 Pseudonaja textilis | reverse complement strand
AGAATAGAATGTAGAATAGAATATAGAAAATAGAATGGAATAAGGAACGGAATAGAAAGAACAGAACAGAATTTAGAAGAGTAGAGTAGAATGACTGTAGAATAGAATAGGAATAGGAATAGAATAGATAGAATAGAATAGAGTAGAGTATTGGAATGAACAATATAATAGAATAGAAATTAGATTAGAACAGAACAGAACAGAGCAGAATAGAATAGAATAGAATAGAATAGAATTCTTTCTTGGCCAAGGGTGATTGGACCCACAAGGAATTTGTCTTGGTGCAAATGCTCTCAGTGTCCATAAAAGAAAAGATTCGTTCGTCAAGAGTCCAGAATCATCAGGTCCATCAGAGGGTACAAGAAGCCATCAACACATCCTAGGAAACTGTCTATATAAATCATAAGGATACAAGCCCCACCCACCCCCAAAATAAGCCCTAATTAAGACCCCACCCACTCCAGAGTGCACAGGTAAAATATGAAGCTCAGGTGGGGGGGGCGGGGGAACATTTATGGGGCTGAGTTGTCTCAGGTGGATTGTCCTGCCAGGTTGCCCACAGTGAGTTGTCCTTGACCCCCTGGAGGCCCCGCGAAAGGGGTCACCTTTGCGGACCCCCCGTGGAATCGGTCAGGGCTGCGGCTGTGCCCAAGGACGAAGGATTGGCCGCAGCAAAATCCAAGGGAAGGGTTGGGCAGCCTCCCAGGAGAGGACCCCGCCTCGGCTTTCCGCCCTGCGGGGTAGTCCTCGACATAGCGACCCCAAGGGACCCCGGGATTTACCTCGCCAAGTGAGAAATTCGCTCGATGGGGTTTATTGCCCCATCTTATGACCACCTCCTCGTCACGGTTGTTAAGCGGACCTTTGCCGTGGTTAACTTAGCACGACACGGTTGTTAGGCGAATCCGCCTTCCCCCGTTGATTTGGCTCGTCAAGATGGACGTGAATCACAGCCGTCATATATACGGGTCAGTTTCCAAGCATCTGAATTTTGATTGGACAGACACGGGGATGCTGCAACAACGGTCATAAGTGTGAAAAACGGTCCTCGGTCCCCTTGTCCCAGTGCCGTTGTAACTTTGAACAGTCACTAAATGAGCCGTTGTAAGTCGAGGACTTCCTGCAGCAGTTTTGATGGGCTGGGGGGGGGTCTTGATTCCAATAATTTTTTTCCCAATTTCCCCCCCCCCTTTGCCAGGGGAGCAGAACAGCTGGACCTGGTTGGCTTTCGGGCCTTGAATCACAACTGCTTGTTTAACGACCGCTTGACGTCACAAGTGACTTATGAGCGGTTTTCACACTTACGAACCCCACGGGGCCACATGATTGAAATCGGATCGCTTGGCAAGGGGTTCGCGTTTACGACGGCCGCCGTGTGACCCCTCCCCCCCTTTTGCAACCACCTGATGAGCATAGCCAATGGGGAAGCCGGATTCGCTCAAAACGCCCTCCCACCCCTCCCCCTCAGGGATTCGCCTCACCGCCACCAAAGAAGGTCGTAAAACGGGAGAGGACTCGCGGAGCAAAACGTCCTCGGCTTAGCGGTAGAAACTCTCAGCTCCGTTGCGGTCATTCAGCCGAGGACTTACCTGTACAGGTGGTAGTCCTCGACTTAACGACCAGAATGAAGCCCCAAAATTCCCGCTGCCAAGCCAAACAGTTGCTGAGCGAGCTTTGCCTCATTTTACGACCTTCCTTTTGCTGCAGTTGCTAAGCGAATTGCCGCAGTTGATCAATTAAGTCTGGTTGTTAAGTGAATGTGGCTTCTTCCCCCTTCAGAAGGTTGCAAAAGTCTCACACACACAGACACACAACTCTGCGACCGTCCGAAACACAAGCCAGTTGAAATACGATCACGTGACACACACACACACACACCCCGGGAATGCCACAGCCGCGGTCATAAGGGTGAATAGCGGTCACAAGTCCCTTATTTTTTTTTTCCCCCAACGCCGTGGCCACTTCAGACAGTCACTAAAGTGAGGACCTTGCTTGCGTTTGGTGCACGGCGGTCGGGGGACCAAACTTCCTTTTTCTTTATTTTTTTCTCCGATTCTATTTTTTTATATATTTATTTTGTCCTTGATAGGCATAACAGTTCTAATTATACAACGTCATTGTGTACTGGTTATTAAAAAAAAGAAAAATCCCCTTTTTTTCTCCCCTATCCTATTATATACATCCTAGTTACAACTGTCATACAGTCCGATCTCTTTTTGGCTACATCCGTGTTATGCATCCGGATTATAGAACGACTCCTTTTGCTTAATTCTACCATAATACATTCCGTTAAGCAGTTCTCGTCTCATTTCGTACTACGTTCACGTACAATTCAATCATAATATTTCTTAACATCGCTTATCCTGACGTACTTCCCTATCTCTGTATTTCTTTTTATTTCGTTGACCTTCTTTCATTTTGCGACCCCGATCTCTGCATCTGTTTATTTATCCAAATATCCAATATGTCCCATGTTATAACGGTAGCCCCCTTGATTCCACTTGGTCCTTGGGCTCCGTTGTAAGTCTGTCCAGTTCGGCACATTCGAATGTGTTGTTTTTTTTTATATTACCTCCTCCTCCATTGGAGTCCTTTCACTTTTACAGTTTTGTGCATATAAGATCCTAGCTGCAGTTATTATAAGTATGATTAAATATGTGAATCTTATTTTATATTCACACGCACGCACGCACGCACACACATGTATGTAGAAGAAGAAACAGACATCCTACGATCTCTGGAACTCAAAATTACATTTATTGTACTTACTAAGCTTTCATCAGCCTCTGCTGACATCTTCAAGAGTATTAAGCTACCATTACAAAGATCTCTGCCTTTATATATCATTAATCAATTTAGTCCTTGCACACTTAATAGGTCCTTCCAACTGCCTCCCACCTGTATTTAACTTTTTTGCTTCAGTCACGTTAGTCAAAGCAGGGTTATCTCTTGTTGGTTCCTCCCTTGTCATATAATTTATATCTATATCTCTATCATCTATCTATCTGTGTGTGTGTCTGTGTGTATATACCCGAACAAAGCTGAATGCCATACATGTAAGTACCCACAAAAACTTAAGAAAACATATATATATATGTATGTATGTATGTTAAGTTTTCGCGGGTACTTACATGTATGGCATTCAGCTTTGTTCGGGTATTTTCCCACGTCATTGTAGTTGTGCTTTTAAAGTTGTAGCTGCGTAGGAATTGGAGGTCACATAGTATTCCTGCTCTTTTAATTCCCAGTTTCTTGTAGGTTTTGATTTGGCTGTTTATTTCCTCCCCGTAGAGGTTTGATATTTGCTTTCTTAAGTACCCGCGAAAACTTAAGAAGATAGATAGATAGATAGATAGATAGATAGATAGATAGATGATATTATTATTATGATTATTATTATTATTTTCCCCGATTCTTCACCTGCTCCTTTTCCGCTTTCCCACTCAGGTATCTGGCAGAAAAAGTCCAGAGTCCTGCAATAAACCTGAGAAGATCTTGAAGAAAGGGACATATGACAAGGTACGTAACTCTGATGGGTTGGGGAGCGGGGGGGGGGCTTTCTATGGAGTCAAGGAGGGGGAATCAGAGACAGGTGGGCTCCTTTGCGGCTCACCTGTCTTGGACGGGGCGCTCTGGGCACGGGGGAGGGGGGGTGTCTCTTCGCCCTGGCAGCTTCTTCCCGGAGGCGGTCCTACCTGCCCATTGCTGATTGGCTGATGACCATGCCAGTCAATCTCCAAGCAAAGCAGGGTCGGTGAGGTGTCCGACCTGCGGGTGGGGTGTCCCCCCCCCCCCCGTTTCGCCGCAGCGCAGAAGCAGCCCGATGGAGCCTGTGGGAAAAGGGGAATGTCAGGATTCCGGCAGTTCCCCCGCTTTTAAATCCTGAGTCTCGAGACAAACTTCCAAAACTTAAAAAAAGATTTCTTGGGAGTTAACACGTCCGGCACTGCCTGGGTGGGGCCGACTCTGAAACATCATTCCCTGTCACCTTGACCTGGTTTTCCCCCCTGGGTGTATTGCTGAGGTAATTCCCCATTAGGAGAATGAGCGCATACAGGGAGACGTATTGGAGAGGAGCGTTTGAATAACACACACACACAGCACACAGATACACTGTACAGTAAATGTAGGTTTTTACTTCCAGAAAGGTTTAAGCAAAGTTCAAAATAAGCAGTCCAAAGTCATTCACAAGTAAATCAGTCAGTTTTCAATCCAGGGATAATCCAATAACAAAGTCCAGTGTCAAAAACAGTTCAGTATCAGACTTACACCAAATCCAGGAATACCAGTCAATTATGAGGAACGGCAATATTCTCCAACAGAAGGAAACAGAGACTGACTCACACTCTCTTCTGAGACTAAGACTAAAACTAAACAACCCAGGTTTCTGGCTCCATCTTATGGCCTGTTTGAGAAACCACACCCAATTTGCAGTTTTTAGCATCCTCTTAAAGATACAGCATTAAAATGTTTATCCTGGTTTATATATTGTCCAACCCAAATACCTGTTAGGTGACTTATATTCCTAACATGTATCATAATTCATATTCTCCAATGGGACACCTCCATAGCTCAGAGTCATCAATCAGGCTCTCCAATTAGAATGTTTCAGTGGCAGAAACTTCAGTCACCCAGTTACTATCTTTGAAAACACGCATGGAATGCACTTTTGATTTCCAAACTGCCGCACTGCTCCCCCCTCCCTTTCTGTTGGCAACTCTAAAAGGACCAGGGAAATATCTTACGAGTTGACAGAGAAACTGGGTGTGGCGAGCCAAAGAAATAACAGGGCGGTCCTCGGCTTAACGACAGCGTTGCTAAGCGGGTTCAATCCTTGGGTGAGCCGGGGCCCGATTTCCCAACCTTCCAATCCCTCGCGGCGGTTCAGCCAACGGCACGGTCGTTAAGCGAACCGTGCAGTCATTAAGCAAACCGTGCAGTCGTTAAATGAATATGACTCTTTCCCCCCAACCTCCACCTCCCAATATTCATTTTGCTTGTCAAATGTACATGGCCATTGTGTCACACATGCACACACACACACACACACCCCACTGCATCCATCATAAGTGTATGCTGGTTGCCGGGGTCCGAATTTTGATCCCATGACCCCAGGAAGTCCTGCAGTAGTCGTAAGCGAGAGGCCTGGTCGTAATTCCCTTTCCTAACTAACCTGCTCTTCTTTCCCCTCCCCCCCCCCACTTCCTCCTCCTCCCCGCCCGCCCGTCCAGGCCTACACGGACGAGTTGGTGGAGCTCCACCGGCGGCTGATGGCGTTACGAGAGCGCAACGTGCTACAGCAGGTGAGCGGGGTTTTCCGGCCAACACGAGGAAGGCAGGAAACCGTTTCTCGCCAAACTGGCGGTCTGGACGTGAGCCAGCCCTGTCAATCAGAGGAATTGGGAGGTGGGGGGGGGAAACTACATTGGAAAGGGTTTCCCGGCCCAGGGGTTGCAGGCTGGACCCCCCCCCTCATAAATACCCACCAGTTGCCGAAAAGCGCCTGAATTTGGATCGCCTGATCAGAACGGGGGATGCTGCGGCGATCCTAAATACAGATATAAGGAGGTGATTTGTAGCTCAGGGTTGAGCTGGGCTGTTCTCTCGCGGACGTCTCGTGACTCGAACTAGGGAACATCATCAGTGCTAGAAGGGAAGGGGGGTTTGTGGAGAGGAGGAGGAGGAGGCGGACACTGTGGGGGCCCTCGTTGCGCCTCTGAGCTTGTTTTCCTGCAGACATTTCATGACCTGACTAGGTAGGTAACCTCATCGGTGCTACTGATGATGATCCCGCCCTTCCTCCTCCTCCTCCTCTCCACAGACCCTGTTCTCTTCTAGCAGGGATGACGTTCCCTAGTTGGGTCGTGAAACGTCTGAAAGAGAACAGCCAAGCTCATTGAGGAGCCCTCAGTTCTCCTCCTCCTCCCCTCAAACCCTGCTCCCTCCTAGTACTGATGATATTCCCTACTTGGGTCATGAAACATCTGCGGGAAAACAAGCCAGCTCAACAAGCATCATAGGCCCTACAGTCCTTCTCCTCTTCCTCCTCCTCCTCCTCCTCCCAAATCCTCCTCCCTCATACTACTGATGATGTTACCAGTCAGGTCATAAAAGGTCTGCAAGAATGGTTTTCTTGCAAGCTCAGAGATCACCAAGGACCCCATAGTCCTCCTCCTCCACCACCCTACAAACCCCGCTCCCTCCTAGTACCGATGATAGCAGTAGCCCTCAGACTTGTACACTGCTTTATAGTCCTTTACAGTCCTGTCTAAGCGGTTTACGGAGTCAGCCTCTTGCCCCTCCCTCCCTCCCTTCTTAGCACTTAAGACTTATATACCGCTTCACGGTGCTTTCCAGCCCTCTCTAAGCAGTTGATTAAGAGTCAGCCTCTTGCTCCCCCAACGATTTTGCGTCCTCGTTGTACCCACCTCGGCAGGAGGGGAAGGCTGAGTCCCCCTGGCGCCTGGTGGGATTCGAACTGCCCAAATTGTAGGCAGCGGGCTGCAGCAGCAGTCGCCTGCAGGACTGCCCTCTGAAGCACTGCGCCACAGGGGCTCCTTAATGATGTTCCCTAGTCGGGTCGCCAAACGTCGGCAAGTAAACTGCCAAGCTCCGAGAGCGCGCGAGCGTCCCTCCCCCATCCTCCTTAAAGCGCGGACAAATCCTTCTCGAGTCAGCTTGATATCACTTGGGACGGTCGCTAGACGAACGGGTGGGGCCGAGCCAGGGCCACCCCCTGGATGTGTCTGTGAGGGGGGGTGGGGCGGGGAGGAGAGTCTTAACCCGCGGTGCCCTCCTCCTTCCTCCCTCCCAGATCGTGAACCTCATTGAAGAGACGGGCCACTTCAACGTCACCAACACCACCTTCGACTTCGACCTCTTCTCCTTGGACGAGACCACCGTCCGCAAGTTGCAGAGCTACCTGGAGGCGGTAGCCACGTGACCCTCGGCCTCGGGAGCCGGACCCACCCGCTTCTCTTCGGTCTCTCTGGGATGAGGAAAAGGGGAACCCACCCCCTCCCCGGACTACGGCCGCTGCCTTACTCTCTCCTTCCCCCCCCCCCCCCCCCCCCCCAAAGCACTGCCTTAGGGATCAGCCACGCACTAGGAAGGCCGTGCCGCTTCCCCTTTCGGGCTTCAGCTGAGCGTCTGCCTCTGGCCACCCTTCTCTTGCCTCGGCCAGCCCCCCCACACACACACCTCCCACCCACCCCCACACCCCTTTTGCTCCAATGCCTGCATGGAACCATTTCGAGCGGAAGCAGGATTCGATCCCAGCTGGTCTCCGTCATCTTGGATTTGATCCCAGTTGGTCTCTGTCGTCTTCAAGTTCCAGTCTGGCCATTTTAGAGCAAGACACTTTTGGGTGGGGTGTGTCATTTTAAGATATATATATATAGATAGATAGATATATAAATATATATATATATATATATACATACACACACACACACACTTGGGGGGGGGGGGTCATCCCCTTTGGCCTGGAATGGACGCGGCTCTTATTTCCGTTGGACCTGCAGCCACTTCCCCCCCCCAAGGCGGAGGGGGGGGTTGTGTGTGGATTTGTGGGTCTGAGACTGGGCCGGCACCTGCCCTCCACGGCCACCGCCAGCCTTCCTCCGTTCTCGGCGGCCGGAGACTTCCGCCCTGCCAGCTGGCTGTGGGTCACGGGGGCAGCTTGGTGCTGCAGGCCGGCGACTCCGCTGGATGTGTCCAGTGCGGTGAGCTCGGACCAGGCACCGTCTGGCGTGCTGAGACTCTCCGGCAAAAGAATTCCAGCCCTCGGGTGGCCGAAGACGCTTCCCTCGGAAGTCTTTGCGGCGCCGCGGTTCTTGATTCCCGGCCCGTTCCATGTTTCCGATCGGCTCGGACCACAAGGACTGACCTTCATCGTACGCTGTCTTGTTTTCCACACATACCTACAGATAACGTGGTCGCTATCTGTGCGTATGTACCTATATGTATTTACGGTGTAAAAAAATAAGGGGGGGGGAGGAGGGCCTCATCGGGCCTTTAAGGTCTCAAAAGAGGGTTTTTTGGGGGGGGCACGTTTAAGGCTTTTTTAAGATTTCTTTTTTTAAAAAAAAAATGGGAAAAAAAAGAGGAAAGGGTGAAAAATAGGGTTTTGTGCGATCCGTCGGTTTGTTCGAAAGGGGGCGGTACTTTTAGCGTTGTAGAAGCGAGGGGGGGAGTTTGGGCCAAGGGTGCCTGCGGTGGCCATTTTGTGCTGAGCAACAGACTCCCGCTCCGCGCTGTGTTTGTTGGTTTGTTCGTTTTTCCATTCGCCATCAGTGTTCAAGGAACGGAATTTATTATTATTAATATTTTTATTTTTTGGCCAAAATTGCCCTCCTGCCCTGCGCGTGTTGGTTGAGAGGAACCTCGTCGGCTCCGGGTTTGCGCGACCAGTTTGGAGCGAAAGAGGCGGCCGGTCCTGGAAACGTATATTCCTTTCTCCCTTTCCCTTCCTTCCTTTTGAAAGAGCTCCTTTGGCGATTCCCGAAAGTTTGTGAAAACGGACTCTGGTCTTCTTGGACTACCTTTGGGAATATTTGTTAATATTCCTCGCTCGGCTAGCCTCGGCGGGACATACGGAGCGTTTTCAGGCAAGGCGTGCCCTAAAATCATGAATATATATATATATAGAGAGAGAGAGAGAGACAGAGACAGGAGTCCCTCCTCCTCTCCCCTATTTAGCATTAGAGAGGCCAGGATGTTTTGTGCGATCCTGTACCTGCCTTGTGGGAATAAAGCCCCCTTCCCCTCTTTCCCCGGAGGGAGGGGAGGCAGGGGGCGCAGGAACGCCCACCTTCTGCCAACGGCTACCTGCCTGGGCCCCAGGGCAGAAAAAAACGAGGCTAATATTTTATATTTCGCCCTTTTCTCCCGTCGCTTCCCCCCAAAAGTCTTGACGTGGCAATAACCCGATCCGAGTGAGGTCATGTTGACCCTGAACCCCGTTCCGAGGTGACCCCTTTTGGTGTTTGTGCGTGGGTGTACGGGGTTTGTTTTGTTTGGCCGTCCTTCTGTGTACACACATCCGCCGTTTGCAAATGCTTCCGTGATGTCAGGTTGCGGGTGGAGGCGCCCTGACTTTTTGGGCAATGCCTGAAGCCCCTGTGTGTGTGTGGGGGGGCCGTTCCCAATCGTTGGCCAGCGGTACAAATGCTGCCGGGGCCAAGCGGCAAAGAAACCAAACCCAGCAGAGGCCCGCGCCGCTTTCTCGGGTGGTGGGGGGGCATCCCCTGCGTTTGCGACGCTCTGCTTGGCGAGCAAGCCAGTCCTCCCTGGGCAGATCTGCGCATGGCCCCCCCCCTGTAAAAATGGGGTCCCTCCCCCCAAGCAAGGGCTGATTTCACCCCACTCCTTGCCAATGGGTCACAATCCCCCTTGTGGCTTTGAAGCTGCTTGGAAAGGACTCCCTGGGCTTCCAGAGGCCCTTGGCTGGAGTGGGGTGAAGAGGGGGGGGAGGGGGCCCCCCTCCCGAATTAATGCTCTTGACGTCCCTGCTGTGAAGGGGAGGGGGGGCGGTCTCTTCCACTGGAAGGACCCCTTTGGAGGAGGCGGCGGGGGCAGCGTTGGTATTTGTAGGGAGTGTCCTTCAACTCCCCAAATTAGCCTCTCTATCCCGCCACTTCGCTGCCCCCAAGATTGGCTGGCTGGCCAGAGGTCTGTCTCTTCCTTCCCCCCCCCCCCCCCCCCCCCCCCCCCCCCCCCCGCGTGAGGGGGTGACTCTCTCCTTGGGCAGGGCTGTGTTTGTGGGGTGTGATGTGATTGTCTCGTGCATCCTCTCCTCTGCCCCTTTTGGGGGGGGGGGCTTTGCCCTGCTTTTAGCACCCGCTTCCTCGCGTGGGTCCGACGCTCGGGCGTGGGAAAATTCAAAACTCCGAGAGAGTTGGGGTTTACAGGAGGTGAATTTAGCCTACTGGAAGGGGGGGGGGAAGAAAAACGAAACCATGGAAAGTCCTCCCCCCCCCCAAAAAAGGTGACAATTTGGGTGAAATTTTGGAAAGTTTCTGGGAAGGAGGCGGCCTTCGAATAAGGCGCGGAAGTTTTGGAAAAAAACAAACCAACCGCTGTGTTATTTTTATTTTATTTTATTTTTCCTCCCTCCCGTCTGGTTCCCGTTTGGCCTTCCTCGTTTTTGTTTTCAGAAGGAAATTTCGGGTATTCCTTCCCGATTGGGTTGAGCGCGGAGAGGGGGCCAACCAGCCACCTTCCCAACCCATTTTTAATTTTGACTTTGAAGGCGGGTGGGGCTTCCAACTCCCATGCTGGCTGGGGAAACGGGGGCAGTTGGACGTTCACCTGCCTTAAAAGTTTGCCGCGTCCGGGGCAGCCCTGACCCAGGCCGTTCACTTCCCCTGCTGGTTTTTGACTGGTCTGGAGGCCATTAAGCGAAGCCATGCCAGGATCCTTGGGGGGGGGGGGACACAACTTCTCAGTGCTTCCAGGGACTTAATGCGAGGGGTGGCCCATCTCCCGAACACATCGGGGGCATTTCATTGTAGGGGGGACAGGTGAGCTTCTCTGCTTTGGCTCGGCCGACCTCGGCGATCGGCTTTGCGAACGTGGGCTTGGCCGGCTTTCGTCTCTTCTTCTTCTTCTTCTTCTTTCTTTTTTTTGTTTTTGGGGCCCGCGGCCGAAATAAATAATTGACAGGCTCGCTGATTTCCACGGACAACTTGACCTCGGGCACAAACTTCTTATTATTTTATTTAATTTTTTTAGCTGAGCGTCTCTCTTTCTGACGGCCGCTTGGAAGCTTTGTCGATGTGCCAGAACGCAGTGTTTTGCAAAGAGTGCTGGGTTTTTCTTCCTCTGTTTCCCTTTCGGTCCCAGGTTTTTGGTTTTTTTTGCAGGTAGAAACACACACACACACACACACACACACACACTGTGTCCAGAAATGTGGACGGCTGCCGTTTGCACTCAAAAGTGAAGGTTTCCCCAATTCAGAGCCGTTTCAGCTCGGGGAAAAGAAAGGGGGGTCTTAATTTGCCCACGGGCCGTTCTTGTGGGACCCCCCCTCCATGGAAGGGGCTTGTCTCCAAAGCCCCACCCCCCCCTTATTTTCCCCCCTCCCCATTATTTGACACACACCCCAAAACAATCCCCCCAAACACGAGGGTCCTTCCCCGCCTGTCCCTCCCTTTCGCAGCCTGTTTTCGCAGAGCAGGAAGTGTTAAAAGTCAGGCGTGTCC
>NW_020769532.1:87060-97687 GCF_900518735.1 Pseudonaja textilis | reverse complement strand
CCCTCCCATCTCTCCCTCCCTCCCTCCCATTCTCTCTCTCCTTCCTTCCTTCTTCCCTCCCTCCCTCCCATCTCTCCTTCCTAGAGTTATATACCACTTCATAGTTCTTTACAACCCTCTCTAGGCAGTAAACAGAGCCAGCCTCTTGTCCCCCCCCCCCCAACAATCTGGGTCCTCGTTTTACTGACCTTGAAAGGACGGAAGGCTGAGTCAACCTTGATCCGGTCAGGATTGAACTGCCAAACTGCAGGCAGTCAGCAGAAGTAGCCTGCAGTACTGAATTCTAACCACTGCGCCACCACAGTTCTCATCCACAGTTGAGCCAGAAATTTCTGTGGCTAAATAAAACGTTTTGTTGTGAGTTTGCCCCATTTTATGACCATTCTTGCCGCAGCTGCTAAGCAGATCACTGCGGCCGTTAAGTTGCTAAGTGAATCCGGCTTCCCCATCGACTTTGTCTGTCAGAAGGTCGCCAGAGGGGATCACGTGGACCTCGGGACATTGCAACCGTCATAAGTATGAATCCGTTGCCAAGCGTCCAGATTTTGATCATGTGACCGTGGGGAGGCTCCAATGGTCATAAGCGTGAAAAATGGTCGTAAGCCACTTTTTTCCAATGCTGTTGCAACCTTGAACGGTCACCGGACAAACGGTAGCCTGACCATGATGATTGGAAAAGAACGCGTGGCGTCACATCAATAGCTGATTTTACGACCCTTTTTTTGCAGCAGTTGTTAAATGAACATTGCGGTCATTAAGCAGAGCTATTGTTTGGGAGGCATTTTTGCTGAAATCTAGAAACAAATGCCAATTTTCCTCAAAAAAAATATATATATATGATTAATTGCAGGTCAGTTGCCAAGAGCCCAAGATAGAATCCTATGGCCATGGGGGGGGGTGTGTGTGGAGGTGTGCCATCATAAATTTGTAACCAGGTCATAAGTTGGGAGTCTGCCATAACTTTGAGTGGCCACTGTGTGAGGTTGTAAGTTGAGGGTGACCTGTATTTCACTTCCAGCTGGGAAGAAATTTGAAGGTTTTTCTTATTTAGGAATCTCTTTCGAGTTCCTGGATGAATTGGCTGCCACGTGTCCCTTGCAAAAATGTATTTATTAAATTCATCTGCCCAGATGAACAGGTCGCAGGAGGAAAATTCCCACGGCAGTTTGGGGCTCCGGCTGTGTTGTGCTGAAAATTGCTGGCTGAGATGTGAAAGCTCGCCGCCAAGTGTTAGGGGCTCCAAGCAGATGGTTGGGTTTGTTGTGCAAACAGTCTAGATTGCAAGGGTGGCGTTGGGGAGCTGTTAACATGGGCCTCTTGCATTTTTACGCTTGGGGAGAGAGAGAGCTGAAAGGAAATTAAGAAATTAGGAGAGAAAAAAAAAACTGAACCGACCAAGTTCCGAGTAAAAGGACCTAAATATCAAAAAAGTTGTAAACATTTTGGGCGGCCGTGTTGGAAATTCAGTGCAGCAAGGTTTCCGGCCTGAGCGGGGCAGGGGGTTGGACTAGAAGACCTCCAAGGTCCCTTCCAACTCAGCTTAACTAGCATTGAGGGTGTTGCCTAGTGAACACCTGCAAGAAAACAAGCAAGCTCAAAGGACAGCAAAGAGCCTTCGATTCTGGTTTATTCAGCTAAACTCTCGATTTAACGGACTGACGGGGAGGGAACGCCTGTTAAATCAGACACTGTACACAGATTGTCTGTTGTATCCAAGCTCCCCTGAACCGAAGGCTGTTAAATCGGGGTGTGTTGTTTTGTTAAACAAGAACCGCTTCAGGTTTTTCTTTTATACCACCCCACTTTGTGAGTGTGGCGCGTCTGCTCTGCTTCGCCGCAAGGCGCAGTCCGCGTGTGGGCCATGCTCGCCAGCCCTTGACCCCTTTCCTTGACCCCTTTCCCCCCGTCCAGCTGCGGCAAGGAGATTACAGGCTGCCAGACAATGTTTTTCAAGCCAGACCAGGAAGGAATCGGCGAGGTGTGCTTTGCCGGGCGCCATGTCTTTATGGGCTACCTGAACATGGAAGACAAAACGAAAGAAGCAATTGACAGCGAGGGATGGCTCCATTCCGGGGATCTGGGCCGGCACGATGAAGACGGCTTCCTGTACATCACCGGGAGGATCAAAGGTAATCCAGTCCCCTGGGTCAGGAGAGAAAGTCCCCAGGGTGATTCCATGTCCGTGGGATGCTGCAACCTTCACGGATACATGCCGGTAGCCAAACGTCCGTAGAGATTCTCAGCCATCCAGGTCTTGGTTGTCCCAAAGGTGCTTTTTTTCTCAAGAGGCAGCTGGACTTTCTGGTTTTTTGAAGACGCTTCACTTCTCATCCAAGAAGCTTCTTCAGTTCTGACAGGTTGGAGGGGAATGGATTTATATATTCCTTGCAGACAGCTGATCATTTGCATCCTTTTTAGAGAGCTGTTGAGGCCACTTGGAGATTTACCTGTGTCCTCAGAGTCACCTGAGTGGTGCAAATGGGCGCGGAGCCTTCTTGGAACTACTGAGGACATCACCTATTTCCGGTCTACAACACTGAGGACCCCGAGGAGACAGATAAACCTCCAAGTGGCCTCAACGACCCTCTCAAAGGATGCAAATGACCAGCTGTCTGCAAGGAATATATAAATCCTTCCCTTCCCCAAAGGTGCTTTTTTTGGGACTTCACTTGGTTGTTTTTTTTTTCTTTGAAGACATTTCCCTTCTCATCCGAGAAGCTTCTTCAGCTCTTATTGGATGTTTGGGAAGTCAGAGCTGAAGAAGCTTCTTGGATCAGAAGGGAAACGTCTTCAAAGGAAAAAAAAAAGAGTCCAGTTGCCTCCTGGAAAAGCAACCTTCAGGACTATCCGAAGTCAAGTTCCTGGATTTTGATAAAAGTGATTCGGTCGTAAGGGTGAAAACCAGTCATAAGTCGCTTTCTCCAGGGCCTTTGCCATTTGGAGTGGTCACTAAAGGAACCATTGGGAGGCGAGGATGACCGGTTTCCGCAGCATGTTTCTCCCGTAGACTGCAAGCGTGAGCCAACCCAATAACTTTCCTCGGAGGGGTTCTGACGCCATTTCCGTTGCAGAGCTAATCATCACCGCGGGAGGAGAGAATATTCCCCCGATCCCGATCGAAGACGCCGTCAAGGAGGCCGTCCCCATTCTCAGTAACGTCATGTTGGTGGGAGACAAAGCCAAATACCTCGTCATGCTGATGACCCTTAAGGTGAGTGCCGGGTTGTCTCCTGCCTCCCCGAGGCACCCCGGGACCCAGAGGGTGGGGGAGGCGAACTCCAGGGGTTGCCATTCCCATCCGCCATCAGATCTTTCGTGATCCAAATACTTCATCAACGACATCGATGAGGGCAGGGGTCCCCAACCACCGGGCCGCGGACCGTCCGTGGAACATTTCCTACCGGGCCCGCCGGTTTGCTGGGCGCCGCCATCTTGTTTGATGAGAAAGTGCTTCCGGATGAGCTTTTCCGGTTGGGAAAGCGGCGTTTGGGTCCTGAAGGAATCCTCGCGCCTTAGTTTCATCGAAGGGGGGGGGGCGGCTTCGAACGAAACTAAGGCGCGAGGATTCTTTCAGCACACCCAAGGCAAGGCGAGCCGAGCGGCCGTCCCGAAGCCGTCCCGAAGCGAAGCCCATCGACAAAGGTACAAAGGAGGAGTTGAAGGTGGTGGGGAGAAGCCGGGGACGGCTGGCTGGCTGGTCGCTCGCCTCGCCTTGCCTTGTCATGTGTGCTGATGCCGGTACTGGGCCGCGGATCATTTTGTGATGCTGGTACCAGGCCGTGGCACAAAACGGTTGGGGGCCACTGGATGAGGGGATAGAAGGGGAACTTGTCAAATTGGAAGATGACGCTAAGCTGACAGGAATATAACCCCAGATGACAAGCTCAGGAGCCAAAAAGATCTTGGCGCAAGGGAAGAATGGGCCCTATCCAACAGCATAACGTTTAAGGTGGAGAAAAGGAAGGTTTTACACCTGGGCAGGAAAAAGGCAAAGGGACAAGTACAGTAACTGTGAGAGAAACCTTGGCATCTAGTGGGCGGCCCCTTAAACATGAGCCAGCCGTGTGCAGCCGCCGCCAAAAAAGCTAATGCAATCCTTGGTTGTATATACAGAGGCACAGAATCAAAATTATGTGAAGTATTACTACCACCCCTCTATAAAGCCTTAGTAAGGCCACCCCTAGATTCCTGCGTCCAGTTTTGGTCACCACACTATAAAAAAGAGGTTGAGACTCTAGAAAGAGGGCAGAGAAGAGCAACCAGGATGATTAGGAGACTGGAGACTAAAACATACAATGAACAGTTATAGGAACTGGGCCTGGCTAGTCTAGGGAAGAGAAGGACCAGGGGAGACAGGAGAGCATCTTCCAATATTTGAGGGGCTGCCCCTGAGAGGAGGAGGGGGTTCAAGCTATTCTCCAAGGCATCTGAAGGCCAGACAAGGAAAAAATGGATGGAAACTGATCCAGGAGAGATTCAAACTAAGAAATAAGGGGAAACTTTCTGACAGTGAGAACAATCAACCAATGGAAGTTGTGGGAGCTTCATCCCTGGAGGCTTTCCAGAAGAGACTGGGCTGCCCTCTGTCAGAAATGGTGTAGGGTCTCCTCCTTGCGTGGGGGGTTGGACTAGATGACCTCCAAGGTCCCTTCCAACTCTGTAGCTGCATTCTACTCTACGTTCAAATTGGGCTTCCCCAGTGTGTTTGCCAGATTGGCTGTTTTCGGACGGGTGGGGCTTCAGCTCCCAGAATTGGCTGGCCAGAGAATGCTGAGAGTTGAAGTCCAGCCGTCTTACAGTGGCCAAAGTGGAGAAGCACCGCTCCGTCTAGAAGGTTGATTGGGGGGGCGGGGGAGGTGTCACCCCTTTCGGAAAGGCGTTGTGGGGATCGGTTCCAAGCCAAACAAGTTGACCTTTCAGAACCCTTCCGGAGTTGAAAGCTTGAGGACTAGGATTTTGAATTGAAAGCTGCACACAGCGGGGTGTTCGCTCTTCCGTTTTGCAGAATCCCGCCCTTCTGAAGTCTTCCGATATTTGGTTATTGAAGTCCCAAATGCTCCCAAGGAGTCACTCAGCTTAGGATGGGGCTGGTCCTCTGCTGGGGGGGTGGGGAAGGGAGAAAGTCCTCCTCCCCTTCTGTGCTCCACACCCGTCACTGTTGGGATAGGATGACGAGGTTGGTCCTGCCGCGGCCCCAGGAATGGTCTCCAGGGGGCAAAAGTTTCTGGCCTCTGCCTTGAACTACAAACTCGTTGTCTTGTTTGTCCACGTTGTCTGAATGCCCCACACAACCTCCGCCTCGGCTACCGCCTTCCGAGACAAACCCTGGGGCAGGGCCAGCGGCCACCAGACGGTGGCACTGCAGGCCTTCTTAGGGCCGCCCCAACGCCGCTCCTCTGCTCCCCTAGAGCAAGATGAACTTGGAAACGGGACTCTCGGAAGACGAGCTGACCCCCGAAGCCGTGCAGTTTTGCCAGAAGCTGGGCAGCAAATCCACCAAGGTCTCCGACATCGTGGGGAACAAAGACTTGGCCGTGTACACCGCCATCCAGAAGGGGGTCATGAAGGTCAACGATCAGGCCACCTCCAACGCTCAGAAAATCCAGAAGTGGCTCCTTCTGAACAAGGACTTCTCCATCCAGAGTGGGGAGCTTGGTAAGGCTTTTTGACGAGGGGAAAGGGGGTGGCGGGCATGGTTTAAACGTCCTTGCCCTAACCCCAGCCTGGCGAGGGTGCCGGAAGCGGCAGGCAGAGGCGCATCGCCTGTTGCTCTTCCGGGTTCCCGTTTGTGCCGGCCAGCTGGTCTTTCGCGCAGGCGGGAGTGTGGGAAACTGGAAGAGCAGCTCCCGGCGCGTGCTTGCACGCCAGCCACCGGATCTTCTGGTTTCTAATGCCACGGGCAAAGACCAGCTGGCCGGCGCTCTTGAAGATCAGCTGGTCGGCGCATGCATGCGCGTTGGAAACCGGAAGACCAGGTGGCCGTTGTGCATGCCTGCGCCGGGAGCTGCTCTTCTAGTTTCCGGGTTGCGCGTGTGCGTTTTGGCGCTCGGTGCCTTTTCGGCACCGGCCCGCTCCTGTTTCGGCACTGCGTCCTCCAAGATGCTACACTGAAAGAGGGAAGCAGCCTCTGCTCCCTTGTCCACGTGGAATTGGTTGCGTTACTCCAGGGCGGAATCCGCCAAGGGTTTTAAGGCGACCTCAGGAAAGTTGCCTCCGTCCATTGGGGCAACGCCAAGGAGACTCCTAGCTCTGGGTTGTCCAGCGTAAGGTCAGCCTCCACCTGGGGAGGGGTCTGGTAAGCCCGCTCCTCGTGGTGTTAAGAGAGCAAGCAGCGTCCTTCCTCCCGCCTCCCTCCGGACTTCCTCTGGATCTTGGTTCTGCACGGCTTCGGAAAAAAACGAAAGAGGGATATAGAGGGGCGGGGGCTTTGGTGCTAATGTGACACCCACCCACGCACACCCACCCACACCCACGTGTCTGTCTTCCAGGCCCAACCATGAAGCTGAAGAGGCCCGTGGTAAGCAAGATGTACGAAGAACAGATCCAACAGCTTTACTCCGAAACACCGAATTTGTGAACCAGGATGCGCGTCTCTCCGCCGGCCTCTGCCCAAAGGGCGGCAGCGTCTTTCCCGGAGCCTCTGGGGAGGCTTCCCTTGATAAACGAGGTTTTTTTTTCCCCCGATAACGGCATGTTGTCTTCTCTTGCCTTCCCCCAAGGCAGAAGACTCCTCTGCCCTTGGGACTCCGGCTGTGCCAAGGGGGAAGCTTCCGGAAGACCCTCGCCGGCTCCTTTGACCCCAGGGTCCCTCTTCCTGAAAGGAATGTACCAACCTCAGGGTTTCTCTCTCTCTCTTTCCTTTCTCCCTTCTTCCACCCAACCTCTTTCTTTCTGACTATCTTTCTGACTTTTTTTTCCTTCTTCCTTTGCTCTCTTTTTTCCTTCTTTCTGCCTGTCTTTTTTCTTCCCTCCCTCCCACTTTTCTTTCTTTTTTTCTTCCTTCTTCCTCCCTTCCACTCTTTCTGTCTGTCTGTCTTTCTCTTTTTTTTTCCTTCTTTCTCCCTTCCTTTTTTCTTCTTTCTGTCTGTCTTTTTTCCTCCCTCCCTCCTCCTTTCTGTTTTTTTTTTCATTCCTTTCTTCTTCCTCCCTCCATTTCTCTTTCTTTTTCTTTCTCTCTCTCTCTCTCTTTTTTTCTTCAAGGGTGGGATAGCGAACCAAAGGAAAACATTGCAGCGATGCCACAGGCTGGGTGAACATTGTGTGTGCTTGCGATGCCATGGTGGGGGGGTAGCTTGTTGGGCAGGTCTTTGCGTGGGGCACTTTTTCTCCTTCCACAGACAGCTGGTGTCCATGCTTCACACATACGGCGGCAACCTTTCTTCCTGCAAGGAAGCCCGGGACACTTAAAAAGCCGCCTCACTGTTTTTACCTGGGGTGGGGTGGGGTGTTTACGTAGCCAAGTTCAATTTGAGAGCAGATCTCCAGCTGCACTTTGCCCCTCTTGTGCCAGGGGACCAATTTCCCGGTGGGGAAGGAAGGAAGGAAGGAAGGAACGGGCAGAAGTCTCCCTTATCTTGCTCACAAGTGTCTTGGGAACCCGTCTGGGAACCCGGACGAGCCCTCTGGCTTGGATTTAGGGTCCAGCCAAAGTTTAAACCTTGCACTTGTTCCGCACGAACCTAACACTTCAAATTTCAGGCCGATTATATCGGGGTTGGGGTGGGTGTGAAGCTGCTCGGCTGTGCCTGCTCCCATTAAATCGATATAAAATCGCAAGCACCGCTCTGGATTCAAAAACCAAAATGTGTAGAAGAGCCAAAAACGGTTGCCCTTGGGAACCGGGAGCCGCTTTTCTGTGCAAAGGGGGGCTTATTTAATGTTGATGTTTGGTCATGTTTAGCGCTGAATTGAGCAAACGGGTCTTGAAGCGTGGGGTGCAATCATGGATTATAATTTTTAATTAGTGTGAGCTAAACCAAATCACTTTTAGCTTCTAGTACGAACGTGAGGGGAGGGGGCATATTTGATAAAAGGTTAATAAGGCTGCTTTGTTTTCGTGGGAAGACTATTTCTTCTCCTTGTAAATATGATAACAGGAATTCCCTGTAATTTATGAATTGGGTGCAAAGGAAAGCTGTCTTAAGGAATCGAATGTGATGAATGTGTCCATTTTTATTAGGAGTATCTTTTCTTAAAGGCCATCCAAAGCTGGGATGGACACCCCATATTGTAACAAGGTCTATATATTTATATATGTTTTGCAAAATATGCAGATGTTGGTTTAGAGTTTTTCAGACTCACCTTTTCCTTGCAAACGTGGTTACGTTGTGGTGGGCTTTGAAGTTCGCCTTCCCTGACTTAGCATTGCCTCAAATTTTGGGGTCCGGCTTCTTGATCTTCCAGCTTCTCTTAAGTGGAGCCCCAGGAAATCGGGGTGCAAAAGCCAGGGGTGAGTGAGGGGGGGAAAGAAAGACATAAGTAGAAATTCTGCAAATTTCTCCACCTGCCTGTTTCAGGGCCTGCTGTTTTTTATGTGGCCCCAGGTTTGTGTAAGGCCCTTTGGAATCATGTCAGGAAAATATTTCAGAATAAAAAAAGGATGCAAGCTCAAAACTTGTCTTGAGTGTTTGTTTTTTTGTAGCGTCTCTCAAGGGCAGGGGCCTTCACACTTGACAGCTTTAAGCCTTGGGGACTTCCACTCCCAGAGTTCCTCCTCCAGTCACGTTAGTTGAGGAATTCTGGGAGTTGAAGTCCGCAAGTCTTAAACGTGCCACGGTTGAAGACCCTTGCTCAAGATTCTTCTGCGTGAACTTCTCTCTGCAGCTAACACAGCCCCGCAGGAGTTGGACCTGCCTGCAAAGTTTATTTCGGGGGTGGGGGCTGCTCCCCATGGGTGTTGCAGGGCGTAAAACACCACGAGCCCCACGAAACCATGGTTAATGGGACAGGCAGGAGGCTCGCAGGAGTCCTGTAAAGCAGTGGTCGCCAACCAGTGACCGGGGACCACTGCTGGTCCGCGAGAAAATGTTGGTGATCCACAGAAGAACGTCAAACACCCCCCCCCCAAAGCAATTAATCCAGGAACACAAGGTTGCACCACCCACATGGCTCACGGGAGCACAAGGCTTGCGTCGCTTGCATTGCGAACAACTCCGGGTAGTGAGGGGATGGGGGAAAGGGGGGGGGACTTGTCCCACGCGCCTGGCCTGGCCACCGGGTTGCTTCTTTCCGCTTCTTTCTTCTTCTGCTTTTGGCTGCACGCAAGGAAAGCAGCCCAAGTCTTCCTTTCTCTTGCCCAAACTCTGCCAGAAATGATTCTTTGGGACCCTGCAAGGCCTCCTGCCCGGAGAGGCTGCACCGGCGCAACAAAGACTCATTTCTGGCAGAGTTGGTGGGAGAGAAAGAAACTTTTTTTTTAAATAAGAATTTTTATTTTTAGACAAACATACACAACCAAAACATAAACCATAAACCATCTTCCAGTTACATACATAAACAGGTTTACAATACTTTCACTCTCACAGGCAATCTGATTAACTTATACCTTTACTTTGGGAGTTCCGATTTAATTGTAGTTTTACTTTGCTTAAGAGGAGATGGGATTTATCCTTCACAGGAGTTCAAATAAAACTATATTTTTACTGTGGGAGTTCCGATTTAACTGTATTTTGATCTTCATAGGAAATCCCCAAGTAAAAATACAGTTTTATCTGAATTCCCGTGAAGTAAAAATACAGTTAAATCGGAACTCCCATAGTAAAATACGGCGTAATCGGAACTCCCAAAGTGAAGATATAAGTTAATCAGATTGCCTGTGAAAGAGTGAAAGTATATGGTAAAGCTGATAGCCTAGGAAAGTAAAGAGCTTTCACTCTCTATATCTCCCGGAGCAAGGAAATTTTAAAAAGCCTGTTTGAATTACTGGGAGGGGCCAGAATTTTGCCCCATTCGCAAGAGACAAACAAGTAGCATCCTTGCTGGCTCTCTCTGCATTCTGCGGTTTGTCTGTGTTGCCTCAATGACCGTTTTGCAAAAGAGACAGAATTGTTTGAAAGCTGTGCTATTTCTTGCCTCTCCGGTCACCAGAATCAAAGTTGATTCCCCTCCGTTCATTGGGAGGAAAGAGTCATAAAGAGGTCCACTTCTACCCAAGTTTATGACGGTGGTCTCCAGGCAACAGAGTCATAAATTCTTTAGGATAAGCCATCTCCATAGAAATGGGCCATAACCGCCCCCCCACCCCTTTAAGAGGGAATCTAAACACAGCCTGCCTGTTTTAATTTGCTGGCAAAGCTGAAGAAGTTTTTCTGTTTCTGCTGCTTTCCTTGCATGAAGCCAAAAGTCTCTCCTCCCCCCCCCCACAGGTGGCATGCAGAGCCATTCTATTTCTATTCTATTCTTCATTCCAATATTCTATTTCTATTCTATTCTTCATTCCAATATTCTATTCTATTTCTATTCTATTCTTCATTCCAATATTCTATTTCTATTCTATTCTTCATTCCAATATTCTATTTCTATTCTATTCTTCATTCCAATGTTCTATACTTCATTCCAATATTCTATTCTTCATGCCAATATTCTATTCTATTCTTCATTCCAATATTCTATTCTATTTCTATTCTAT
>NW_020769532.1:64086-80715 GCF_900518735.1 Pseudonaja textilis | reverse complement strand
TTCTTCTTTTTCTTCTTCTTCTTCTTCTTCTCCTTCTCCTTCTCCTTCTCCTTCTCCTTCTCCTCCTTCTCCTTCTCCTTCTCCTTCTCCTTTTGGCTGAATCGTTCTTTTTAGTCGGAATTTTAGTTCGTTTTCATCCAGGCGAGGAAACGGACCCACTGGGAGCAACAGGTCCCGTTTGGGCCTAAAGCTCTCGCTCCTACCTCCGCTTATTAACCCGAGATGCAATTGGCCAGACACGCCCGTGGTTTAATGGGTTTATGGTTTAGGATTACTGTTCTCAGCATGCAATGAAGAAGAGGCGGATGTGCAAGAGTGGAGAGGTTTAATCAGAATAGAGCTGGAAGGGACCTTGGAGGTCTTCTAGTCCAACCCCCCCTCCCCCAGCTCAAGCAGGGGACCCTAGAGCCGCAATGGCGAACCTATGGAATGCATGACACAGGTGGCACGTGGAGCCATTTGTGCATGCACGCGAGCCCCAGCCAAACTTACCCGCACTGCGCATGTGCGTGCCTCCCGGCCGATTTTCGGCCCTTTTGAGGAAATACCGGAAGTGCCGAAACGGGCCCCATTTTTCAGCCTCCCAAGGCTGCAGAGGCTTCCCACAAGCCCCCAGGAGGGCGAGAACGGCCTCCCCCGGGCTCCAGAGGCTCTCCGGAGGTTCAAAACGGGCACTCCCAGTATTTCCAGAAAGGCCTGTTTTTCGGACTCCCAAGGCTGCGGAGGCTTCCCTGGAGCCTCTGGGAGGCCGAGAAAGGCCTCAAACGGACCCCAAAACAGTTGGGAGGCACGCGCATGGCACGGTGCAGGTAAAGGGGCGGGGGGGTGTTGCATGCGCACCGCGCATCACACTGTAGGTGCCGGCACGCATACGCTTTCGGCACAGCACAAGAAAACAGGTTCGCCACCACTGCCCTATAGCATTTCAGGCAGCCGTTTCAGCCGGTTACGAATCCATCTGGGGGTGATGCTGTCTATCCCACGTTTTTTTCTAGCTTATCGAGAAGTAAATTGCGGTCTACTTTGTCGAATGCCTTATTGAACTCCCAAGTATACTCTCTCCACAGCGTTTCCCTGGTCTACTCATTTAGTCACTTTGTCAAAGGATGAAATGAGATTCGTCGGGCGCGGCCTGTTTTCAACCAACCCGTGCCGGCTTATTTATTTGTTTCGACATCTTCGCAATCTGGGTTTGTTTTTTCAATTCTCTTTTCTTTTTTTTTTTCCCCCCAGTATCTTCCCAGGCACTTTTCTAAAGTGTTTTCTTTTCTTTTTTCTTTTTTTTTAAAGTGCCATGTCCTAAATGGCAGCCTGGTGAGAAAAAAAAAAAAGGCTGCAACGCCCACTTCAAACCCAAACTGCATGGAAGTTTGCCGGATAGGGCAATTCCATTGAAAGAGGACGGGGAGAACAGCTTTGATGCCAACCTGGAAATCCAGTCCTGTTCTCTGCCCTCCCTTGCCTCATCCGGACCGCGGCACCCACTTTGCTTAAATGCCCCCCACCGCCCCCACCACCGCCCTCGTTCATCGCTGCGGTGCCAACTCGGCTCTTCCCTTCGTCGGCCGCTCTCTCTTCCGTGCACAAGTGGGGAAGTGCAGCGTCACTGCCCTGGTGTTGCAAGAGGCGCCTGGCCTCCTCTTCTCGCCCTTCCCCGCTTCCTGTCCTTTTTGGCTTTCTGCAGTTTCTTCCAGGGCCGGGCGGGGAGGGGGGGCGGGGGGAGCGGGTGTTTCCATTTCCCTGCATGGCCTGCAGAGACCTTGAAGCCGCCTGGACGATGTTTTTTTTACTTTCGCTTTGGAGAGCCCTGCCTGAACTCCGTCCGGGTTGGAGTGCCGGTCCAGACCTCGAAAGGCTGCAAATTTAGATCCCAAGAAGAGAGTTGGGAGGGACCACTTTGCAGGTCTTCTACTCCAACTTTCTTCCCCGTCAGGAAAAACTAGGTACCATGTCAGACAAAATGACCCCGACCGAGCTTCAGATATTCAACTCCTTTCTCTCTCAGTCAAACTCCTTTTTGGGCTCCTGGGTGCTCTCTGAGTTTGGTATCCCAAAAGTGCTTTCTTTTTTTCTTTTTCTTTTTTTTTTCCCCAAAGAGGCAAAAGGGACTTTCTGATTTTTCTTTGACGACGTTTCGCTTCTCCTCCAAGAAGCTTCTTCAGTTCCGACTGGATGGTGGGGAAGGGAAGGATTGATGCTCCTTGCAGACAGCTGGTCATTTGCATCCTTTTTAGAGGGTCGTTGAGGCCACTTGGAGGCTTATCTGTGTCCTCAGGTCATGTGCTGTTTCAGGGTTGTTGTTTTTTTGAAAACGTTTCGCTTCTCCTCCAAGAAGCTTCTTCCTCTCTGTCCGGATGATGGGGAAGCGAAGGATTTATACTCCTGGCAAGACAGCATGCTTTGCATTCGTTTTGGAGAGAGGTTGAGCCCGCTTGGAGCCTTCTTGGAACCGCTGAACGGGCCGTGTTGTAGACCGGAGGGAGATGATGATGTCAGCAGTTCCAAGAAGGCTACACACCCATTTACACAACTCGGGTGATTCCCCGAGGCCAGGTGGTCTTTGCGCGCGCGCATGCACGCCCAAAACCGGAAGACTGGGTGGCCGGTGCGCATGTACACGCTGGAAACCGGAAGCTCAGCTTCCCGGCATACACATGCACGCCGGGGAGCTGCTCTTCCGGTTTCTGGCACTCCCGTGCACACGCACTCCCGTTTCAGCACTCAGTACCGAAAAGGTTCGCCAACGCCGCCTTATCTTATGCCATGTCTCAGGCCCATAGATTCCTATAGGATGCTTGTCATTCTGGTGGGAGTGGAGAGGGGTTTTTTTGGGGGGGGGGGGTGTTGTATCTCTGAATGGAGTTTCTGTTTCTATTCTTTGCTTTGGTTCGCTGTAACTTTTGGGACCTTGGTGGGGGGGGGGGAAGGAATGTGCCTGGAGCCAGCTGCCGTATCTCGTCTCTGGAGAAGACCGGCAGCGTTGCCTTGGACACCGGCGGCGTTTGGCGTTTATCACCTTCTCGGGCCAAGAGTTTCCCAGAACATCTTCGCACCTCAGGGATTGGCTTGAATATGATGGACTGGACTTGGGGCAGGGGCTCTGTTTGCAATGGTTTAATCTAATGGTTTCCAGCCGGAAACCTCCGGTTCCTGCCTCCGTCCTTTCCTCTCGCTCTCACAATCTTCCAATAAAAGTTTCCGTTTTGAAATGGCTTCCGGTTCAAGAGTTCTGCTTTCTTGAGAAGACGGGCCAGGCAGGACCTTCCATTAGGGCAGGAACTAAGATTTCCCACTTGAAACGTTAAGATGAAATAAACCATTTCATGCCGCGCCAAAGGATTCCTCTCAGCAAAAGCCCTACGGGCTGAGCTATTTTTTTGCCACACGTTTTATCGCTTTTGCACGGTGCCCCACAAACGTATTATTTCAGATGACACCACTTCAGACAAATCAATTGGCTGTCCGATCTCTTCTTACAAAGCTTCCCGCGTTGGAGCATTCACAACTTATGGAAGGAAAGCCATTCCCCTGGCCGATTGTTCTCACTGTCAGGAAACGTTGGTCTGAAGTCTGCTTGCTAGTCTGATGTCAACCTTGGAGTCAATCGATGCTCCTCTGGGCGCTGACTGCTGGTGGGGAAGCGTTTTTGTTCCCTTCTGGGCCCGTTGATGGTCTCGTTTGGATAGCGTAAAGATACTGTTTACGTCTATGTATCTGTTGATGGCCGATTTGTCCAGGTGCCAGACTTGTAGGAACTCCCTGGCGTTTTCGGAATTGGCTTGGTCCAGGAGGGGCCATATGGTTAAAAGTCTGTGCATATGTTGTAAAATGAAAGCGTTTTCCTCATGTCGCTGGCGTTCCTGGATGCCTTCTGCCTGTTTCTCCTACATAGTGGTGGTTGCACTGCATGTTGTAGAATATGATTCTTCCTTGTTGTTGTTTTTTTCATTCTGGGGCCGCTGTGTCTTTTGGTCTGCGTAGGTTATGGTGAAGGGCTGTTGTTGGCTTGTCTGCTTATGCTGATTCCATGTGGTTGTAGCGGTAGATGTTGTCGTAGTGGTTATAGTAGTAGGTGATGCATGGCAGTGTTGTTGTTTTTTTAAATTAGGGCTTGTGTTGGTTGTGCGGTATTGGGTTGAGTCGGGCACTTTTTGATAAAGTTGCGTGGATATCCACTGTGTTGGAAAACGTTGCATCAATGCTCTGTTTCTCTTTTTCTGCTGTTCAGGGTTGCTGCAGTGAGTTTGTGCACAAATTGATGAGAACACTCAGAGAACATTGTTTTCCTCTTCCCACTCCCTCTTCCTCCTCCTCTTCCTCTTTCTAGCACTGATGATGTTACCTAGTTGGGTAATGAAACATCTGAAAGAAAATCACAGAGCTCATAGATCACCCAGAATCGTATTGTCATACTCCTTTTCCTCCTCCTCCTCCTCTTCTCCTCCTCCTCCTACTTCTCCTTTTCCTTCCTCCTCCTTTTCTGCTGCTTCTTCCTCCTCCCCCCCTCCTCTTCCTCTTCTCATTTTAGCACTGATGAGTAGAGTAGAGTAGAATAGAATTCTTTATTGGCCGAGTGTGATTGGACACACAAGGAATTTGTCTTGGTGTAAATACTCTCAGTATACATAAAAGAAAAGGTATATTCGTCAGGAGTCGAGAATCGTAAGTTACACACTTAATGATAGTCATAGGGTACAATAAGTAATCAATCATACTAGGAAACAGTCAATATAAATCGTAAGGATACAAGCGACAAAGTTACAGTCATACAGTCACAAGTGGGAGGAGATGGGTGCTAAGGAGTGATGAGAAGGTTAACAGTAATACTAGGGCAGACTTTGTAATAGTTGAACAAGGTTGAGGGAATTATTTGTTTAGCAGAGTGATGGCGTTGCGGGGAAAATGATGTTACCTAGTTGGGTAATGAAATATCTGCAAGAAAACCACCAAGCTCAGAGACCAAGGATCATATTATTATTCTCCTCCTCCTCCTCCTCCTCCTCCTCCTCCTCCTCCTCCTCCTCCTCCTCCTCCTCCTCCTCCTCCTCCTCCTCCTCCTCCTCCTCCTCCTCCTCTTCTTCTTCTTCTTCTTCTCTTTCTCCTTCTAGCACTGATGATATTCCCTAGTTGGGTTATAAATCTGCAAGAAAACCACCAAGCTCAGAGACCAAGGATCATATTCTCCTCCTCCTCCTCCTCTGCCTCCTCTTCTTCTCTTTCTCCTTCTAGCACTGATGATATTGCATAGTTGGGTTATAAAACATCTGCAAAAAAAACCCCACCCAGAACAAGCTGCTGAATTTCTGTTGTCGTCTACAGGCAGAAGAATTCAAATAAATGCAAGCTCCCAAGAGAACTCAAATCTTTATCTCCGCCTTCCCCAGTGAGGACAGCCAGGGGTCTGTAGCTGTCAGAGACTAAATTCTTGTCTCAAAATTGGCACGGAAACCCAGAGCAAAAGTCCAGCCCTCAGGTTTCTGAATCAGGAGACGACTTCCAAAGGACGTAGGAAGCTCCTTCAGGGTATTTGTTCTTGGTCCGCATTGCTTGTCCAGGAAGTCCCGTCCGGATCTCGCCTGGAGATGCCATGACAGACCAACGCTCCATCACTGAGAGCTTATGCACTGGGGACAAATTCCTTGTCTGTCCAATCCCAGTTGGCCAAAAAAAGAATTTTAATTCCAATACAAACCAAGTCAACCACTCACCTGTGTTGGCCTCAAATCATGAAACATCTCAAGATCTCCCTCAGGAAGGTGACTCTGCTTTTCCCACGTTTTTTTTTACGGGGTCCTTATGGCTCTCTGAGCTGGGTTGTTTGATGTTTCATGACCCAACCAGGTAACACCCTCGGTAAATTCCTTGTGTATCTAATCACACTTGGCCAATAAATTCATTCATTCATTCATTCATTCATTCATTCATTCATTCATTCATCAGTGCTAGAAGTCTCTCTCTCTTTTCTTCCCCCCGTCAGTTCCACTCTCCCTTTTCTTGCCTACATAAAGGTGAAAGACTCCTCCTTACAGTGAAAGGAACATATATTTTTTTTCTGCTTGGTGTTTCAGCTTTCGTTTTTTTAAATTTATTTATCCAACTTAAGAGACCCCCCCTCCCTCTGCCGTTTCGCTCTTGAGTGACTTTGGACAGCGTACAATTAAAACCATACAAACCGTGTAAAACACTCAATAAAACGTGGCACGTAAAACGAGGATGGAAGAAGAGGCCGGTTCCTGTTAAATGAGGTGGAAAACATGGTAAAAGAGTCTGACTCTTCCGGATAGCAATAGCTGGAGCGCTTTAGACTTATATACCGCTTCACAGAGCTTTTATCACCCTCTCTAAGAGGTTTTTAAAGAGTCAGCCTCTTCCCCCCCCCCCCCCAACAATCTGCGTCCTTTTACGCCTTTTACAGAAGGCTGAGTCAACCTTGGTCAAGATCGAACTGCCAAACTACGGGCAGCTGGCAGTCAGCAGAAATAGCCTGCAGTACTGCATTCTAACCACTGCGCCACCGCAGGATAGAGATGGATGGATGGATGGATGGATAGATCAGACAGACAGATAAATAGATAATAGGTAGGTAGATCAGATGACAGACAGACACAGATAAATGGTAGGTAGGTAGGTAGGTAGGTAGGTAGATAGATAGATAGATAGATAGATAGAACCAGAACCAGAACCAGAACCAGAACCAGAACCAGAGCTGGAAGGGGCCTTGGAGGTCTTCTAGTGAGCCCATTTAAGCTCACCCTGACTGCTTCAGGGACTCCATCCAGCCCCCTCCTTCTCTGCCGTCCCCTCCTTCTTCTTCTGCCCTCCATCGTTCCCAGCATTCAGCTCTTCTCCAGGGAGTCCTTCTCATTGGGTGGCCAAAGTCCTTGAGTTTCGTCTTCAGGGTCCGGCCTTTTAAAGAGCAGCCAGGGTGGATCTCCCCATAGGACCGATCGATTTGATCGCCTTGCAGCCCAAGGGACTCGCAGGGACCTTCTCCTCCAGCCCCGGAGTTCAAAGGCCGCCATGCGTTGGCGCTCAGCTTTCCTTACGGTCCAACTTTCGCAGCCGTGCCTGGCAACCGGGAAAAACCACAGCGTCGACTCTACGCCCTCTTGTCTCTGCTTTGGAGGGTGCTGTCCAGATTTGCCATAGCTTTCCTCCCCAGGGGCAAGCATCTTTGAGTTTCTTGGCCGCAGACCGCATCTGCGGTCCTATCGGAGCCCAGGAAAATAACATCCGTCCCTGCCACCGTTTATTTCTTCCCCATTTATTTGCCAGAACTGGTTGTTAAATTATTTGAAGCCCCCCCACTGCTTCTCTCTTTTTCTGGAAAGGATGTTGAAAAAATTAAAATGAGAAAAGGGACTTCCTTCCACTTTGTTTTTCTTCCAATGAAACCTTTCTGGCCCCCCAAGCAGGTTTTCATAGGTTATTCAGTCCGGGGCCATAAAGTCAGAAATGTGGATTTTCCCGAACAATGACATTCCTCTGGGGTCCCTCTGGATACGGCTTCTCAGGGATGGCCGTTAGCACAAGGAGGCCCCCCGTGTAACTTTACCGCAATAACTGTCTTCCTCGCTCTGAATCTGTGTTTGGCTTCTTTCTAGCCAAGAAAGAAGGGATTGAAAAGTGTGCCATCCAGCCAGTTATAGTTAATAGGGATTTGGGATAGTCAGTTAGGAATTAGGAGCTGTTCCCTTAAGGGAATGCATCATGGTAAATGTAGTTAAGGTATCCTGGGAAATGTAGTCCATGTCATGTGGCCACCTCTGTAATCCCGATTGGTCACTTGAATCGACCCTTGGTGGGTTGGGGGAAGGTTTGTCCACACTTGCCTGAACCCAGCCGTGTGCAAGATCTCACCTCCTTGCTCCTACGATATGGGATGAAAGATTACCATCCTTTTACACCAGAAAGTCAGCTATGCAGAGAATTGGACCTTGAGATGAACCTCGACTTAACTGTGAGTTATATTTGAGGATGTCTGATGAACGAATAAAGAGACTTTGTATGGATGCCTTTGTGGAGTTTAATCTGTCTGCTTTATAATCAGATCGTGGTTGTAAGGTCCAGAACAGTAAAAAGATGGTCCTATCTCCGTATTCCCATGAAAAGCACAAGGATATTGAAATCCGAACTCCCAAGTCAAAGCACCATGCTAATCTGAGTTTCCAAAGTAAAGATATAAATTAATCAGTTTGCCTGTGAAGGACTCTCTCTCTCTCTTGTGTCTCCCTTTGAGCAACTGAAGTTATACAGCATGTTTGAATTATTGGGAGGGGCCGGAAATCCCCCCACTTGCCAGAGACAAGCACCATCATCCCCGTCTCTCCCTGGCACCTCTAAGACTTCTTTTTTTTGCAAACAAGAAACAGGATTTAAGTAAGAAAATCTGTTAATTCCTAAGGCTTCAGTCAGAAAGGGATAATTGTTGATTTCCTCTGCTCATCTGGAAGGGAGGCAAAGCAATAAAGAGGCCCCTTTAATTAGTTTACGACGGGATCTCTAAGCAACAGGGTCGTAAAAATTCCTTGGATTCGGCCGTTTCCAGAGCAATGGGCACATCCCCTCCCCCTGAAGAGAGAAACCTAAAGCAGGTTGCCTCTCTTTGCTGACAGAGCAAGATTTTTTCATTGACATACAATTTAGAAAATAATTTAAAGGCCAGTCTAACAGCCTACACTGCTCAGCAAAGAGAAATTATTTAATCACAGTGTTCATGCAATGTACTAAAGTATTGCATCTCTTTAATTATTCATCTCAGCCTAATTGGCTGCAGTTCAACTAATAGCCTATAGCACCATCTGATGGCAAGTAGCTTACAGCAATCTTTGCTGTCTAGCTCCACCTTGTGGCAAGTACTGAATTTACAGGAAGTTTCCTAATTTTAGCAACTTGTCACTTTAACCCAAGGGTCCAGCATCACTGAGAGACCAATCTGTGCATCACAACAGTGTCTCCCAGAACTAGCAAGTACCATTAACAGGCCAATCTGTGCAATGCGCTGTCTTCCAGACCTCGCAACGCACCCTCTAGCGGCCAACCAGTGTACTGTGCCAACGTCTTCTAGACCTTGCAACGCACCCCTCTAGTGGTCAACCACTGAAATTTACTGAATTTTCTCAATTCAGCCACACGCCTGCAGCGCCATCTACATGGTCAAGTGCTGAATTTCCCAGAAGTTTCTACATTCAGATACCTGCTTGCAGCACACCCTAGTGGACAAAAGGGAATTACACAGAAAACCACTAAATTTTCCAACATTCACCTTTTGCCAATTTGAAGCATGGCGACGTCTTCAGCCATGACAGATGTCTCCGATGTACCAGAGGACTTGAACCCTCCACCCACCCTCAATGTGAACGTGGAGTCTGGTTCCCCAAACCCAGTTTTGGATGTCCCAACCTCCGCAGAAGCGACGATACCTCAGAAAGCCTATGACCTCGGACAGCATAGGAAGCTTACCGAACCTATGGAGTCATGCTATAGGAGGGATTGGGACAGGCAGGATCGCCGCTATGCAGACTTATGGACGGAGCTCCTGGATATCTGCGAAGCCCCAACAAGTAAGCTGTCTCCCGAGGGAATCAGCACGTTGCAGAACAACCTAGATGACCTTCTCGCACGGTGGAGAGACAGCGAAAGTAAGGTCCAGAACAAAAAGTGACCTTTGATTTAAGGTCAGCGTGATTGATTGGCGTTCCATTTACAGGCAGTGGATGGGAGGGTCCCCCATATATTCCTTTCCTTTTTGGTCACCATAAAATGGGGGGGGGGAATTTTTGGAAGTAGCCTGCAAACTTTGGGAACGTGGGCAGAAAAACCTGGCTAACGTGGGAAAGAGGAGATAAATTTCCCACAAAGAAAAGATGGTCGGTTTAACTCAGATTCTTTATAGAACATCTATAAATCCTCTTCTCCAAAGCCCCCGAGGGAAGAACAAGGAGTAACAATGGGTGGAAGCTGTTTTGAAGAGAGATCCAACCTAAAATTAAGAAGAAGTTTCCTGACAGCGAGAACGATTAATCATTGGAATGGCTTGCCTTGTGGCTGCTCCATCACTGGAGGATTTTAAGAAGAGACTGGAGAGCCATTTGACCAGGATGATAAGAGTACTTTCTTGGCCAAGTGAGATTGGACACACAAGGAGTTTGTCTTGGTGAAAATACCCTCAGTGTACATAAAAGGAAAGATACATTTGTCAAGAATCATAATGTACAACACTTAATGATAGTCATAGGGTACAACAAGCAATTAAATCATACTAGGAAACAGTCAATATGAATCGTAAGGATGCAAGCGACAAAGTTACAGTCCTACAATCACAAGTGGGAGGGGATGGGTGATAAAGAGTGATGAGAAGATTAATAGTAATAGTAGTGCAGACTTTGTAATAGTTGAACAGTGTTGAGAGAATTATTTGTTTAGCAGAGTGATGGCATTTGGGAAAAAACTGTCCTTGTGTCTAGTTGTTCTGGTGTGCAGGGCTCTATAGCATCGTTTTGAGGGAAGGAGTTGAAACAGTTTATGTCCGGGATGTGAGGGGTCTGTAGATATTTTCACAGCCCTCTTTTTGATTCGTGCAGGATACAGGTCCTCGATGGAAGGCAGGTTGGTAGTAATTGTTTTTTCTGCAGTCCTAATTATCCTCTGGAGTCTGTGTCTGTCTCGTTGGGTTGCAGAACCAAACCAGACAGGTGCAGATGACAGACTCCATCCTTCCTCTGTAGAACTGGATCAGCAGCTCCTTGGGCAATTGGCACAGAAAGAACATTCTTTGTGGTGCTTTTTTGATGATGTTTTTGATGTTAGGTGTCCATTTTAGGTCATGTGATATAGTAGAACCTAGAAATTGGAAGGTCTCTACTGTTGATGCTGTGTTGTCTAGTATTGTCGGAGGTGGTAGTGTGGGAGGGTTTCTTCTAAAGTCTACCACCATTTCTACGGTTTTGAGCGTGTTCAGTTCAAGATTGTTCCAGTTACACCACGAGGTAAGTTGTATAACCTCCTGCCTGTATGTGGCTTCGTCGTTCTCTCAAATGAGACCAGTCACTGTTGTGTCACCAGCAAACTTCAATATTTTAACAAATGGATCATTTGAGATGCAGTCATTGGTATATAGGGAGAAGTGGAGATAGCACGGGGGCTGTGCTGATTGTACAGGTATCGGATGTGATTCTGCCTAGCTTCACCTGCTGCTTTCTGTCCGTTAGGAAGTGTATTCAGGTACTGCTAGTTGGTTTAATTTACTTAGAAGAGTGTCTGGAATGGTGGTATTGAATGCTGAACTGAAGTCTACAAAGAGGATCCTTGCGCAGGTATTTGGAGATTCAAGGTGTTGTCGGATGTAATGCAGAGCCATGCTAACAGCATCATCTGTCGATCTATTTGCTCGGTATGCAAACTGCATGGGATCTAACAGCGGATCCGTGATGGTTTTCAGGTGGGACAGCACAAGCCTTTCGAAGATTTTCATAACTACAGATGTTAGAGCAACTGGTCTGTAGTCATTCAGTTCCTTGATGGAAGATTTCTTCAGCACTGGGATGATGGTAGAGCATTTGAAGTCAGAAGGAACATAGCGCATCTCTAGTGATTTATTGAAGATTCGGGTGAAGATGGGGGCCAATTTGCCAGCACAGACTTTTAAGCAAGAAGGAGTTATCTTGCCTGGCCCTGGTGCTTTTCCTGGCTTCTGTCTGTGAAATAGATCTTGCACTTCTTTTTCTGGGATCTCCAGAGGTTGTGAGCCCAATGAGTTGGGGCCAGTTGTAGGAGGCTTGGCTGTTGTTGGTGTGTTTGAGATGTGGGTTGTGGAGATAGGTGGCTGTAGTTTCTTTTCAAACCTGCAGTAAAACACATGCAGGTCATCTGCTAGTTGTTGATTTCCTTCTGCCTGGGAAGGAGGTTTGCTGAAGCCAGTGATGTTTTTAAGAGTTTTCCACATGTTTGCTGGTTCATTTGTTGAGAACTGATTCCTTAACTTTTCAGAGTAGCTTTTTTTTCCTGCTCTGATCTCTCCTGTTAATATGTTTCTGGCCTGGTTGTATCGCATTCGGTCACCTTTTCTGTAGGCTTCCTCTTTGGAACGAATGTAGCTGCTTAAGTTTAGCTGTGAACCAAGGTTTATTGTTACTATATATTTGCAGGTTCCTTGTTGGTACACATAAGTCTTCGCAGAAGCTGACATATGATGTTACAGTATCTGTAAGCTCATCTAGGTCTGCAGAGGCATCCTCAAAAACATTCCAATCAGTGCAATCGAGGCAGGCCTGGAGTTTCAGCTTTGCCTCATCCGACCAAGTCCTCAATGATTTAATTGTTGGTTTCATGGTTTTAAGTCTTTGTCTGTAGGCAGGTGCAAGGTGAATCATGCAGTGGTCAGAGAGTCCCACAGCTGCTCGTGGTAAAGACCTACAAGCCTCTTTTACCGTTGTGTAGCAGTGGTCTAAAGTATTTTTGCCTCTGGTGGGACAATTGACATGCTGGAAATATTTTGGGAGCTCTTTCCTTAAATTTGCTTGACTGAAATCTCCTAAAATGATGGGGAGGGAACCTGAGTGTTTGGCTTCAGCCTCCATAATTTGATCAGCAAGAGTTTGTAATGCCTTGTTTACACAGGCTTGTGGAGGAACATACACAGCTATTAGGAGAAATGAGAACTCACCTGGAGAGTAAAATGGCTCGCAGTTGATATGTAAAGTTTTCATCACAGAACTTATATATTATAGTTACATCCTGAGACCAGCTGTTGTTGATATATCAACCTAATCCTCCACCCTTTGTTTTACCTGATGTCTCTTCAATTCTGTCTGATCTAAATGCCTGAAATCCTGGGGTGTATATGGTGTTGTCCCCATGAATTTGTGGATTAAGCCAGGTTTCAGTAAAACAAAGAACAGCTGAATTGTAAAAATCAGAATTCCATCTATTTAAGAGATAACTTTCATCCATCTTGTTAGCAAGTGAGCGTGAATTAGTCAGAAAGATTGAAGGGAGAGGACTCCCCCCCCCCCCCTATTCTTTAGTCTGTTTAAAACTCCCGCTCGTTTATCTCGTCTCTTTTTCTGGCGTGGTCGCTTTCCTCCTTTGTTGTAATCCATAGCACCGGGAATTAGTGAGAATCTCCTCCGCGTTTGCAAAGACAGGTGGGGGTGAGGAATCAGAGAGCTGCTCCTTAAGGAAACATGGTCTAATTCTTAGCAGATGGTCTCGTATGAAATCCGTAGTGAATTGCAGATAATAATAAGGAATAAAGAAACCATTAGAGAGCATTTCACATAGTTGACGCCATCTTGGATATAAGGATATAAATAAAGTCTCCTGCTTGAATGGGTGGGTTGGACTAGAAGGCCTCTGAGGTCCCTTCTAAGCCTTCAATTCTGTATTATGTGATTAAACTTCCCTTCACCCGTCTCATTTATCAAGAGTTCCTTCATAAAAGTTATAACATTCATTTATAAAAGGTTTTTCCAAACGCAGGACAAGAAGTGAAGGATGGAAACTGATCCGAGAAGCAACCTGGAAAGAAGGCGAAACTTCCTAGCAGGGAGGACATTTTAACCCGCGGAACTCCTTGCCGCCGGAAGTTGTGGGTGCTTCATCACGGGAGCTTTGAAGAAAAGACTCTCTTTAAGGGAGTCACTTGTGTGAAAAGGTGTAGTAGGCTCTCCTGCAGGGCTGGACTAGAAGACCTCCAAGGTCCCTTTCAGCTCTATTCTGATTCGGAATGGAAGACCCGTGTCGTTTATCTCCTTAATAGCCCAGCCTTTTTTTTTCCTAACTCAGAAGCAGCCGGGGCCCCTCGGGGTTGAAATGCATCGCCCAGTAAAGCTAGTCCTCAACAAGATCTCATTGCGTTACTCCCCCACCGAAGAAGAAGAAGAAGAATCGAAACTCTACCCCCGTCTGGCCTCTGGGGTGCTGTCAGAGCCACCTGTGTGCCTCTTGGGGTGTGTGTTTGTGGTTGCTGCGTGGAGGGTTTCCCCCTCGGGGTTTGCTTCTCAGACGGGGTGGGCAGCTGCACACTCCGGGCACCGTCGGAAGGTTTACAAACAGGAGAAGTGAACTTCCTCCTCGAATCGCTGCCACCGAGAAGGGAGGGCGGGCGGGGGGGGGGGGAGTTGTGTGTGGGTGTGTTTGTGCGTGTGTCCCGTCCCGTCTCCAAGATCTCCACCCTATAAACAGCAACCGCTGCTTACTTTCCCCCCCCCCCCAGTTGCTGGTGTGTTTTGGGGGCGGGTGTGCCGGGACCACGCGCCACCACCCTCCGTCCCTGCTTAGTCAGGCCGTGACGCTCCGCGGGACGAAAAGGGCGTCTTCGGCGGAGCCCTTGGAAAGTTATTTTCCGGAGAGGGAAACTTGGCACCTTCGTGCACACACGTGGGAGACCCCCCCCCTCCACCTGGGGGGGGGAGGGAGGGCAGGGGAGGGGATCATTGTGAATAACCGTGTGCCGCGATTTAAAGGATGACAGAGTTGGAAGGGGCCTTGGAGGTCTTCTAGTCCAGCCCCCTGCTCAAGCCGGAGACCCCCTACCATTCCAATGACTGTCCAGTCTCCTCTTAAAAGCCTCCAGCGCTGGATTACCCACAACTTCTGGTGGCAAGCAGTTCCCCTGCTTCATTGTCTTCGCTGTTAGAAAGTTTCTCCTTAATTCCAGGTTGCTTCTCTCCTCGGTTCGTTTCCACCCGTTGCTTCTTGTCCTGCCTTCTTTGGAAAATCGATCGATCGATCAGAATAGACCCGGAAGGGTCCTTGGAGGTCTTTTAGTCCAACCCTCCACTCGAGGGGGAAACCCTACCCCACTCCAGACAAGCGAGTGCCCAGTCTCTTCTTAAAAAGCCTTCAGGGATGAAGCACCTACAACCTCTGGAGCAGGGGTCGCCAACCCCTGGGCCGGGGACCACTGGTGGTCCACGAGAAAATTTGGGTGGTCCTCAGAGAAATGCCCCCCAAAGCAATGAATCCAGGCTGTGCGGGAACGCAGGGCTGCCCCGCCCACATGGCCCGCGGGAACACAAGTCTTGCGTCGCTTGCATTGCGAACAACACCGGGTAGTGAGGGGAGGGGGGAAAGGGCGGAGGGGGGGACTTGTCCCACGTGCCCCCCCCACACACACCTGGCCTGGCCACCGGGCTGCTTTTTTCCGCTTCTTTCTTCTTCTGTTTTTGGCTGCACGCAAGGAAAGCAGCCGAAGTCTTCCTTTCTCTTCCCCAAACTCCACCAGAAATGAGTCTTTGGGACCCTGCAAGGCCTCCTGCTCCGAGAGGCTCTGCCGGCAAAGACTCATTTCTGGTGGAGTTTGGGGGAGGGGAAAAAAAAAAAAGACTTCTGCAGCTTCTGCTGTTTTCCTTGCATGAAGCCAAAAGTCTCTCCCACCGAGAACGGAGCTGGAGATGGTATCCTGCCATCCCAAATAAAGAAAGATCAATCGGTAGGAAAACGGGGTGGGGAATTTTCCTGCAGACTTTTGGGGGGATTTTCCCGGGGGTCTCTGGTCCGCGAGACTTAAAATGATGACTTTGGTGGTCCCTGAGGTCCAAAAGGTTGGCGATCGCTGCTCCAGGTCATAGTTGTCCCAAAGGCGCTTTTTCCGGAGGCCCCTGGACTTCCTTGTTTTTTTCCTTTTGGTAGAGGAAAGAGGTTGGAGAGCCCAGCTTCAAGGTTTGCCCCGAAGGGGCCGATCAGACCCAGGAAACAAATAACAGATTTGGAAGGGACCTCGGGAGGTCATCTAGTCCGACCTCCCCACCCACCCAAGCAGGACCCTACTACACTCATTTCTGACAGGTGGCAGTCCAGTCTCTCCTTGAAAGCCTGCAGGGTTGGAGCACCCACAACTTCTGGAGAGAAACCACACATTGTTTTTACAGAAAGAGGGCGGTGAAAATATCTACAGACCCCTCACATCCCGGACGTAAACTGTTTCAACTCCTACCCTCAAAACGACGCTACAGAGCCCTGCACACCAGAACAACTAGACACAAGGACAGTATTTTTCCCAACATGCCATCACTCTGCTCAACAAATACTTCCCTCAGCGCTGTCCAACTCTTTACAAAGTCTGCACTACTATTACTATTAATCTCATCCCTCATCGCCCATCCCCTCCCACTTGGGACTGGAGGACTGTAACTTAGTCGCTTGTATCCTTACGGTTTATATGGACTGTGTCCTAGTAGGATTTGATGGCTTATTGTCCCCCGTGACTACATTCTATCTACTATATATATACACCTTATGACAGCGATGGCTAACCTTTGGGCACCAAGTGCCCAAAGCGTGCGTGCGTGCGCATCATCCCCCCAAGTGCAACGTGCACATGTCCCCTGTGCACATGCCTCATGCCCCCACGCATGTGCGCATGTCCCTGTGTAGGTGCCCTGCGCATGTGCACACATCCCTACGCAGGCCCCTCCCCCGTGCATTCGCAGCAGAGACCCAAAAGACCAGCTGGCCAGCAGGACCTGAGCTGGGGCAACAGCTGGTGTGCCCAGAAAGAGAGGGGAGCTCTGCATGCCACCCCTGGCACACGTGTGCCATAGGTTCTGGCCCGTGTGCCATAGGTTCTGGCCCCTGTGCCATAGGTTCTGGCCCCTGTGCCATAGGTTCTGGCCCCTGTGCCATAGG
>NW_020769532.1:41552-56982 GCF_900518735.1 Pseudonaja textilis | reverse complement strand
GGGGGGGGTAACTGCCGGAATCCTGACACCTGGAACTCTGCCCTTCGATACGGCCCGAGGGCTAATCGATCAAAACAAATAAAACTGGGGCTGAATGGCCGGCTTGCCTTGAAGAAATTGGAAGTTTCCAGAAGTCCCGTCTGACCAGCTGTCCCCCCCACCCACCCAACCACATACACACACACACACACACAAACACACCACTAGGGATGAACCTGTTTTCCAAAGCACGCAAGGCCGGGACAAGAAGTTAACAGGTGGAAGTTTATCCAAGAGAAATCCAACCAGGGAATCCTCTGCTCACACGGTTCACACCGGTTCAGCCGAACCGGTTGTTGATTTTGTGGCCAGTTTGGCGAACCGGCAAATCCACCCCTGGCTGGCCCCACCCGGGAGTCCCTGCATGGCCCGTTTTGGATCGCAGGAAAGTACAGGGCCTGCGTGGAAGCTCCGGGAGGACAAAAAAATGGGCCGCCTGGAAGTTCTGGAAGGCCAGAAATGGGCCCGTTTCCAGTCTCCAGAGATGCCTCCGGAGCCTGGGGAGGGTGAAAACAGCCCCCCCCCACAGCCCATTTCTACTCCCAGGCCAGGGTAGTGAAGGATGCTGACTAGGCCACGCCCACCGTGGCCACGCCCACCCGGCAACTGGGCCACAGAACCGGGTGCTAAATTTTTTGAAGCCCGCCCCCGCATCCAACCTAGAAATAAAGAGAAATTTCCCGACGCTAAGAACAATGAACCAGTGGAACAGCTTGCCACCAGAAGTTCTACCTGCTCCAACACTGGAGATTTTTAAAAATAGACTGGACCACCATTTGTCTGAAATGACATCAGGTCTCCTGCTTGGGCAGGGGGTTGGACTAGAAGACCTCCCAGGTGCCTTCCAATTCTGTTATTCTATATTCTAGCAATCCAGACGTTGTGGGTGCTCCAGCACTGGAAGTTTTGAAGAAGAGATCGGACAACCGTTTGTCCAACATGGTCTCTTGCTCAAACGGGGTTGGACTAGAGGACCTCTCAGGTCCCTTCCAATTCTGTTACGCCCTTATTCTTCCTTCCTTCCCTGAAAGCCCTCATAAAAGGAGTCTCTTCCCCTCTCGTTCTGCAGGTACCGACCTTCCCAGAAGTTGGATGGTGCAACAGAGGGGGGGAGCATCAGTGCCCCCCACACTACCCCCGAAGAGTCAGTAGCGGCCCAGTGTCAACACCACCAGCAATACATTGGTGAGAAATGCTTCCGATTGCCTGCTGTCGGTCTTGGTCAATAAAGTGCATTTTACAGGACCCCCAAATTTTTTTACCTTCTTTGGGTTTAATGATTCGATTTACTTGCCACCCTATATCCTTATCCGACATGATGTGCCGGCAGCCCTCCAGCAGCCAAATCAGGAGGAGGAGGAGGAGGAGGAGGAGGTGTGGGAGTCAGGGTCAGCATCAGAGTAACCTGATGGTGTGGTTAGCCAGCAGCAGGTGCGGACGGCGGAGGAGAGCGAGGACTCAGATGAGGGGCCGGGACCATTGGGGAGTGGACTGCTGCCTTGGGAGATTGTGGGGGCTGGCAGCAGCGATGAGTTTCCTGAGGAGCCTGTGCCAAGCGCACATGCGCGCAGGTTTGCTCGGAGGAAAGAGCAGTTACAACAGCACGGGCGACTCAAGAGTAAGGCTGCAAAGTAATGGCCCCTCCTTCAAGAAGATAAAAGGCAGCTGTGCAGAGAACGTACTTTGCAGGAAGCAAAGACGTTTTGAAAACTCCAGCCTCCTGGACATTCCAGTATCCTGAGTTTATATTTGAAGATTCTTATTTTGCAAATTATTTCTTGTCTGTTATCTTTTGGCAAGCCTCGCACAGGTAGGTCCCTGGCAGGTAGACGGTACATAAATTTAATCTATATATAAATTTGAATCCCAGGCTCCAAGCCAGCGCCTCAAAGCCAGATCGTGCGAGGCTTTGAAGTACAGAGAGCCCTCTGCTTGCAACCATTTGTTTAGTGATTGACGTTATGACAGCACTGAAAAAAAGTGACTGTTTTTCACCCTTACGACCATTGCCGTGTCCCCGTGGTCAAGTGGCCCAGGATTGTGACCTTCTGATAAGCAAAGTCAATGGGGATTCACTTCACGACCGAGGGACTAACTTTACCATCACAGGGGTTCCCCCTTAGCCACTGTGGCCAGAAAAGTCGTAAAACGGGACACAACGTATTAACCATGGAAACTTGGGTCACAATTGTGGTCGTTAAGTCAGAAGGGCTACTGGTAATATCTTGCGATTCGCGGTGGATCACCAGTGGGCAGTTAAGATTCCGCCTAATTTTGCCAGCCGTATAACAAAAATTTAGCCGCATTGACTGAAACTACATGGCTGCCCTGAAGATGCTTCCGAAATGGGTGTATTAACTGGAACCCTGATACTACAATTATGGCAACGGTGCATAAAACAAACAAAACCCCTCCCAAACAATTTTTTTTCTTGCCCCGCAGACGTCACTCACGTGCTGCCTGAATTCCCGGTCCTGAATCCGGAAAGCGTCCTCCTGCAGGAAGGGATCGAGACGCGCGACCTCCAGGCTCTGCAGCTCTTCTACCGCCGGCATTGCGAGGTGATTCTGTGAGGCCAGGTTTGATGCGGCCCTTCCTGGGGGGCCCTGCCTCCATTGGCTCGCTGTGCGGCGTCTAATTGGCAACCACGGGAGCACCTCTGTCCAGAGATGCCTTGCTCCCTCGGTCTCCCGCACGCTGGAACGAAATCTGATGGGGGCGGGGGGCGTCTGTCCCTGCAGGCCAACGTCGAAGTGGTGGTGAGCCTCCAGCTGCCATTCCTCGAGAAACTTTGGCGTTCCTTCTGGAATTCCGAATCCATCCCCAGCCGGACGGGCGCTTCTGCTGCCGGAGCCTCCAGGTAACACCACAGGCCTCTCTGCTTCCCGTGACAGTTAGGCTCAAAGTGAATTCAGAGGCGGCCTCCACAACCTCCGCAATCACACCGCCACTCCCTGCCGGCTGTCCCTCCTCTCCCTCAGAGCCTGGCTGTTAACAAGGGCATGACACGCTCTCTTTCTGCTGTCAACTAAAAAGACCAAACGAGCATATTTTTTTAGTGGACAGTGGGGGACCACCTGTATTTTAACTCTGCCCTCGAAGCGTTGGCTCCGAATGCGGAGACGAGTCCTTGGAGGGGATTTTTTTAGGAAGAGGGGCGGCCCGGATGCTTTCAGTCATGCCTTCCCTTTGCAGCGAAGAGTCCTACGAAGCCATCCTCCCGAGACACCAGCTGATCGCCTTATGCAAACACGAGCCCATCCTGGCCTGGATGCGGAGCTGTGACCACCTCTTGTACCAAACCCTGGTGGAGATTCTCATCCCGGACGTTCTCCGGCCTGTTCCCGGTGCGTAAAAGGGACCAGGGTGTCTGCGTGTGTGTGTGTGCGTGCGTGGGTGCACGAACCCGCCTCTTCCTCTTCCCCATTCAGCTCAGACTCCTCCATCACCGAGTTTTCGATCATATTTCCTCTCCGCAAATCCTTGGGGGCCTTTTCTTTTTTTATAAAGTTTTTTATTTTTCTAAACAAACACAGACAAAACAATACATAAAAACATGAAACCATCTTTCAGTTACGTACAGTGTGTCGACTGGTTGCGTTTATTTTGTGCTACGTGTCTGTAGTCCTCCTTCACAAGTCCCATAAATTCTCATATTTTCCATTTTATGTATATATATAAGTATTATTATCATTATGGTTCTTTCATTTAACAATAACTATTTGTTCCACCACTTCATATAGGATATTCAACATTTTAAACCAATATGTAATGTAACTTCCATTGCCACTGCATCTAATAAAAAATACATTCTTATATCATTTTCTCTTAAATTCTATTATTTTTATATTGCAAATTTATCTATAAAATATATCATTTCCACACTTTTTTTTCTTACCATTGATAAAATAAATCCCATATCTTATAATACTGTTTTTTTTTCTTGTTCTCTAATTTCAAATGTCAATTTACTCATTTTCAGCACATTCCACTATTTTCTTAATAACTTCCTCCTGTGTTGGTATTTCCTCCTTTTTCCAATTCTTTGCAAATAACAATTCTAGCTGCTTTTAGTACATTCACAATCAAATGTATCAGTTCTCTACTGTATATCTCTGGTACAATACCTTGGGGGCCTTTTTTTAAGCTTCCCGTTCTTTAAGGGATTTGAACACGGGGCATCGGTGGAGAGTTTGAGGTTCTCGCCAGCCTGAAAAACCTCAGAGTTGTTCCAGAGGGTAGGATAAGGAACTGGATTTCAATAACCAGCCATGGGGAGAAAGCGCCGTGGAAACATACTGCTTTGGGCAGTGGCGGGTTCTCTTTTGATGGGGAGGGGTTTAGCGGGTACCAAAATACAGATTCCTGCTCTGGCCGGGTTTCTCAGTCTCACCTACTTTAAAATGGGTAGACTTCCAACTCCCAGAATTCCCCTTTTGGTCTTGTGGTTCTGAACGGTGTGTACGTGTTATTTATCTCTCTGTGCCCGTTGATGGCTGGTTTGCCTCAGTCTCACACAATTCTCTAGCGTATTTTGGATTGGTAAAAAAAATAGCTCCCAACAAATCCACCTCCATTCAAATCATAAGTCTCTAGCCACATCTCTCAGAGTAAAAAAAAAAAATGATTTATTAGGAGCGGCCATGTTGGCATTAGCCTGGGTGCAACTGACACTAAAATACATTCATTCATCACCCTGGTCTTCCTCCCACCCCCCCTAGGTGTATATTCTCCAATGGGACACATCCATAGCCAAGAGTCATCAATCATGCTCTCCAATAATAATCTTGCACGCAGACAGCTTTGGACTGCCTAGCAGTTATCTGAAGCATTTAAGGAATGCGCTGCTTTCTCTCCCTTTCTGCTGGCAACTAAAAAGATCAAAGGAGTATTTTTTTAGTTGACAAACAGTTGTTTTAGGAACTACCGAGTAGAAATCAATGCTCCTGCTGTACCTTACACTAAACAGGGCAACCCACTTGTATCTACACAGCACTCCCTTCAACTCTGATGATGTCACCTACTTGTGTCACCTATCAGCACCAAGGACCCCATAATCCTCCTCCTCCTCCCTTTCTCCTCCTCCTCTTCCTCCTCCTCCGCCTTTCCTCTCCCCATTCCACAAAGCCCTCTCCATCCTAGCCCTGAAGATATTTCCTAATACAGTGGTGTCATGGTGGCACAATGGTTAGAATGCCGTATTCCAGGCTAACTCTGCCCACAGCCGGCAGTTCGATCCTGACAGACTCAAGGTTGACTCAACCTTCCATCCTTCCTTCCGAGGTCAGTAAAAGGAGGACCCAGATTGTTGTGGGCCATAGGATCACCTGAGTAGTACAAATGGCGTGTGGGGCCATCTTAGAACTGCTGACCACATCGTCCGTCTCTGGTCTACCACAGAGTCCATTCAGCAGTTCCAAGGTGACCCCCGAGGTCGCAGGTAAAACCACCAAGCGGCCTCAACGACTCTCTTAAAAAGGATGCAAATGTCCCAGCGGTCTGCAAGGAGTCTCCATCCTTCCCTTCCCCAACCATCCAGTCAGAGCTGAAGAAGAAGCTTCTTGGAGGAGAAGCGAACCCTCTCCAAACGAAAAATCAGAAAACTCCAGTTGCTTTTTTTTTTGAGGGGGGGGGGAAGAAGCCCCTTTGGGTCTTCCGGTCGGGGATCGCAGCTGCCCGTCTCGGCTGAGGCCGCTCCCTTCTCTTCCGCCGCAGGCACCTTGACCCAAGCCATCCGCAACTTTGCCAAGAGCCTGGAAGGCTGGCTGATGAGCGCCATGAGCGAGTTCCCGCAGCCCGTGGTCCAGAGTAAGGTAAGCAAGCAGCGCCGTGGTCTCCCCCACCCCCCCCACCCCACCCCCCCAGGAACAAAATTCCCACCCAAAATGTCACCCTCGCTACCCTCTTCCTCCTTGAAGGGGGCACCGGGACGCCAGGGCCGGCTCTCGACCTCGTCTTGCCAAGGACACGATGGTGCCCTTTGCATCCGTGGTGGGATTCCGTGGAGACCCATGACCGACCTAATCTCTCATCTCGGGTGCGCGCACACACACACACACACACAAAATATCTTTAAAATTTAGAAAGGGAAGGTCGACCCTGAAAGTGAGCCGAAACGAGAAAGTTACCCTGTGGGAACCAAGGACCTTCTCACAGGGGGCTGGCCAGAGGAGGAGCCAAGTAACCAAGCAACCGGGCAGCCTTTTGATTGGACCGTGCGACTGTTTGTTTGGGGAAACTTTGAGGGAAACTTTGACTTTTAATCAGGTGAAAGCCGCGGGAACTTTCAGAGTCGGTTTTTCACCAGTTTGTGCCCATATATGATGTATCCAATCAATTGTTCCTTGGGTAATTTTGTCTGCCTTGGAGGTGTCACCATAAGTATCGGGGGGGGGGGACTGCTTCCTCCTGGCTTCCTACCTGGGCAGCCTCCTGCTCTCTCTCTTCCCCCAGGTGAGCGTGGTGAGTGCCTTTGCCCAGACCCTGCGCAGGTACACCTCTCTGAACCACCTGGCTCAGGCCGCCCGGGCCGTCCTCCAGAACACCTCCCAGATCAACCAAATGCTCAGCGATCTCAACCGGGTGGATTTTGCCAACGTGCAGGTCAGTTCAGGACTCGGGGGTCTCCTGGGCGTGTTGGTGGGGGTGGGTGGGCGGGCAGCAGGCAGGGCTGCCTTGCGGCCATGGGCACCCTGGTGGGTGGGACTCCTAGTCCGGCACTTCTGTAGCAGGACGCGGCCCGAAAACGACACTGTGTAATAGAGTTTTTGTTTGCCAGAAATAGTGAGAATTTGGGAATTAAGAGTAGGGGGTCGCTTGGGGCTCTCTGAGCTGGGTGGTGTTTCTTGCAGACGTTTCATGACCCAACTAGGGAACTTCATCAGTGATAGAAGGGAGTGGAGTTTGCAGAGAGGAGGGGGAGGAGGAGGAAGGGGAGGAGAATGACTGTGGGGTCCTCAGTGCTCTCTGAGCTGGGTGGTGTTTCTTGCAGACGTTTCATGATCCGACTCGGGAACATCATCAGTGCTACTGAATCTTTTACTTATTTTTATTTATTTATGTTTGTTTGTCAATTGCTTACAAGATAATAGGTATAAGTAAAAACATAGTTATGAATACATGGATACATATAAGAAAAATAAAAGAAACAATAGGACAGGGACAGTAGGCACATTGGTACACTTATGCATGCCTCATACAGACCTCTTAGGAAAGGGGTGAGGTCAATAGTAGAAAGTCTAAGGTTAAAGTTTTTGGGGTTTGGGGAAGAAACCACAGAGTCGGGTAGAGGATTCCAGACATTGACCACTCTGTTGCTGAAGTCGTATTTCCTGCAGTCGAGTTTGGTGCGGTTAACCTTGAGTTTGTATCTATTGTGTGTTCTTGTGTTGTTGTGGTTGAAGCTGAAGTATTCATTGACAGGTAGGACATTGCAATGTATGATTTTATATACTATACTTAGATCAGACCAAAGGCGGCGTAGTTCCAGGTTTTTTAGGTCTAGAATTTTAAGTCTGGTGGCATAAGGTATACTACAACGAGTAGAGGAGTGGAGAACTCTTTTTGTGAAATATTTCTGGACTTTCTCAACCGTGCTAATATCAGATACGTAATGTGGGTTCCAGACTGATGAGCTGTAGTTGAGTATTGATCTAGCAAATGTTTTGTATGCTCTAGTTAGTAGTGTGATATTACCTGAGAAAAAGCTACATAGGATTAGGTTAACAACTCTTAACGCCTTTTTGGCTATGTAGTTGTAGTGGGCTCTAGCACTTAGATAGTTAGAGATGAGAACTCCAAGGTCCTTGACAGAGCTTGGATCATCAACAAGGTCTTGACTATTCAGCTTGTATTTTATTTTCTGATATATTTTTTGCCAATATGTAAGACAGAACATTTATTTGTTGAGATTTGAAGTTGACATTTGTTTGACCATTCTGATACACAGTCAAGGTCTTTTTGAAGCGTAGCTGTATTGTCTGTGGTGTTGAATAGCTTTACATCATCAGCGAAAAGAACGCAGTTGCTCTTGATATGATCACAGAGGTCATTTATGTAGAGGATGAAAAGAGTTGGTCCTAGAACACTGCCTTGGGGGACACCACTGTTGACAGGTACAGAATTTGATAGGACGCTCCCAATTTTGACTATTTGTTGTCTGTTTGCCAGGAATGCTTCTATCCAGCTGTGCAGTTGTCCAGAGATACCATAAGATTTTAGTTTTAGGAGCAGTTTCTCGTGTACCACTGAATCAAAGGCTTTACAGAAATCTATGTAGATTGCATCTATTGCTTTGCCTTGATTGAGTTATGTAGTCCATATGTTTTTGCAGTGTAAGAGTTGCAGATTGCAGGATAGTTTTTTTCTGAAACCAAATTGTTTATTAGAGAGTAGGTTATTTGTCTCTAAGTGGAGGATGATGGATTGGTTAATAATTGATTCCATGACTTTACAGGTAACGCAGCATAAGGAGATTGGGGATGACCGTGGCTTGTGACCATAGTTTTGGCAAGGAGCTGGTCCTGAAAGATTTTTCAAAGAGTATGCGTAGAGGTTCTGCTATGGCAGTGGATAGCTTTTTTAAGAAGTAGGCATATATTCTGTCCGGTCCAATAGATAGAGATGGTTTCAGATTGTGCAGTGCTTTTTCAACAATGTCTTCTGTAAAATCAATATGTATTAGATCATTGTACAGTAGTTGTCTGTGGTTAGGCTAGGAAATACTGGGCATGATCCATTGCTGTTTACAAATACTGAGCCAAAGAATGTGTTAAAGAGGTTGGCTTTAATGGTGTCGTCGTTGCAGTCTTTACCATTACGTCCTTACAAGGGTGGGATGGACCTTGAGTCTTTTAGTTTGCTGTTTACAAAATTGTAGAAAGCGCGGGTGGAATTGGTGCGTAGAAGGTTTTCTTATTGTTTAATGTGATAATTGGTGCATTCAGTTTTTATCTGGTGGCATAAATTTTTGTATTGGCTTTTGAAGTTGGCAACGCGACCAGATTTGTTTTTCCGCCAACGTGATTTCTTTTTGGATTGAAGTTTCCTTATTGTTATGGGTAATTTTTTTTTTTTTCTGGTTTTGGGAGTTGTTAATGGTACATATAGTTTGATGACTTTTTTGACTTCAATTAAAAATATGTTGTAATGGTCTTCTACAGTATTGCATCCAGTGAATAGAAATTGCCAATCAAGGGATGAGAAATCGTTGTTTATAAGGTCATAGTTGCCTTTTTTGAAGTTATAATTGGGGATTCTGTCTTTGTGATGATTTTTGTGTGGACGTATGTTGAGACAAAAGTCAATCATGTTGTGGTCACTGTTGGAAAAGGGTTCTTTAATTCGTATTCCGTAAATTGAATTCAAACTATTTCAGAAGATGAGATCGAGGCAGTTGTTAAGTCTAGTGTTGTTACTTACTAGTTGTTCTATTCCCAGATTTGTTACTGCATTGTAAAAGGTTGTATGTGTGGGTTCAGTTGTACATTCGTTTAGGGTCCAGTTAAGATGAGGTAGATTGAAGTCACCAAGAAAGATAAAAGCGTGTGGGCAGGATGCTTCCCAAGTTAGTAGTGTATTTAGCTTGTTTGCATGTTCGATGTCATAATCAGGGGCTCTGTAATATAGTAAGAACCGAAATGTGATATTTAAGGACAGTTCACAGATGATGGTCTCAGGAATAGCAAGCTCCTGGGTAACTTGGATGTTTTTTAGATGTAGGGACTTTTTATAGAAGATAGCAACACCACCTTCTCTATGAATTTCACGATCTGACTGGTAAACATGATAGTCTCTTACTGTGGTAATGGAGTCAGGGGGAGATGCATTGAGCCATGTTTCACAGACAAATATCATGTCGAATTTAGCCGCATTTATTAAGAGGAGAAATTGCAAGGCTTCTTGGATTGAGTAGCTTGCATTTAAGGCCAGTTGTGGTTGGAATAGAGGTAGTTAGTGGCGTGCATGCCTAGTTTTGAGTGATGTTGGATTGGGTGGGGTGGGGTTGGATGTGGAGTTGTGGGTTGTGTGACTTTCTTTTGATTCAATCAGCTCTATAGTCAACGTACAGGTCCTTGTCTCCATTGTCTAGACGGTTTTTGAGTTCTGCGTGGAGTTCATGGGAGTGGATTCTTTGTAGTATGGATAAATCTGGTCTCGAGCGAAGTTTTTTGTGGTTGGGATTGGTTTTTGCAATGGCATTTATTGTATGAAAGAATATGCGTTTGCTGGACTCATTTTTGCATACAACTCTACAAAATCTTGGGGCCACAGAGCCGTCATTGTATTTGTACCCATGGCCATCTCTGGTTATTTCAATGATATCTTCAGGAGAGATGTTTGTTGTATTAGAGTTGCTTATGATATCACAAACTTTGGTGATGTTGTCTGATTCGTTGGTGTCTTCGAGTCCAAATAAGATGGCCTTTGGACGTTTCTGTTCACGTTCCATGGTGTCTTTGATGAGTAAGGAGATATTATTTGTGGAATTATTTGAAGGGATAGTAATTGTTTGTGGTTGTGGTTTGGTGGTTATTTTTGGTTGTATGTGATTGTAGTTGAGGTCGCAGTTGTGGTTGTTGTGGGATTTGATTTTGAGCTGATAGGTACTCACTTATCCGTGCTGTATTTTTTTTTTTCAAGAGAGATTAGGCTTGCTTGTATAGTTGTTTCAAAATTTGTTGCAAAGCGTTCTTCTATTGAGTGAATGAGTGATTTTATGTTTTCAACTCTGTCAGGTAGGGTACTCAGTTTGTTTAGCTTAGGAGAACATGATGGACATAGAAAAAAGAATGTATCTGAATTTTTAACCATATCAGCTAGGTTTTTGTTTGCGTTTAAGCAGGCAGGGTGGGCTAGATTATCCCATAGGTGTCATTTGATGTAAATTTCGCTTTCATTGATGGTTTCAAGACATTTGAAACATGTGCAGGAGTCTGGAGGTCATTGGTAAAGATATTTTTCTTTTGTTTTGGTTTGGAGTTTTTCGCTGGCATGGTACAGTAATCAATTACAATAGCTAGTTAATGTGATAGGTAGAGAGTTACTTAATGAATGTTGGTAATTAATAAATGTAATTGATATGTTAGAGAACAAATCAAAAGTAAGGTTGCTTATTACTAAAAATCAATTGATCAATTGGTTATTCAAATCACTCTAATCAAATTTTGCTCAGCAACGAACAGCCTAATTTATTACAGTAATTACTAAACACAGTGGTCAATTAAATTCACTAAATCACTGATTTTACTAATCAGGTATTCAGTAATTACACTATATGCACTAAACATTCAATCATACTAAGCAAAAAACAATAAATCAATCATTTGATGAAAATTAATTATTTTAAAGAAATTGATTTTTTGCGATAATGAAAGTAAGTAGTATGAAGCAGTATTGAGAGTTGGTAAGTAAAGGGTTAATGCTTTGCTTTGTTTTGCTTAGCTGTTGCTGATATCTGAGAATAGGTTTATAACCCTTGATAAACTGGCACAAGGTCTCTTTTCCTGGGCTGTTTGAAAACAATCAATGAGCAAGGGTTTACACTCCCTTTCTTGTTTTGTAGATTGAGTTTTTGAGATTGTAAAGATGCAAAGATGTTGACGGGGGATCTCTGGCCCCTTCTTCAGCAGAGATAAACAGAACAATTCACTGGGAGGCAACAGGAAATTTTTTGTTTTGTTTTCCCTTGATGAATGGGATTTCTGGCCCCCTCCTAGTTAATTTAAATATGTTTTCCAAGTTTGTTGCTTTTAAGAGAAAGAGAAAGAAAGATAGTCTTGCACTGGCAATTTGAACAGTTTATATTTTTACTATGTCGACTCCGATTTGTATTGAGCATTCGCTCCTGGCTTCAATATACTTCTGCTTATATCACCGGAAATAAAATTGCTTCCAATCTTCAGAGGAAGATATATTGGTTATAACAATACTTCCCTATTTATTGAAGGTCCAAAGTTACTGTCCTTTTAAAGAGAAAGTCCAGATTTGCAATTTGGGGAAGAGGGAAGAGGGAAGGAGGGGCGGCAGGGGGGAAGGAGTCTGTTTCACACCCTGGCTGCAAACACCCAGGCTGAAAACAGGATGGGCTCCCTGTTTAGGTACAGTACCTTACCAAGGAGAAAATCAACACTCCTCATTAATGCTGGCAAGTGACGGTGTTATCATGTTGGGTAGTGAAATGTCTGCAAGAAGACCACCACCAAGGGCCCCCACCGAAAGAGAAACCCAGATAAGCAGGGATCAACACCAGACAAATAATCAACGCTGGCAAGCCAAGCTACCATATGTAAACACAGAGCAACTTCCAGAGAGGCAGAGAGGCAGAGAGGCAGAGAGAGAGAGAAAGATAGAGAGAGAGAGAGAGAGAGATGATAAATAGATAGATAAGTAGGTTTGTAGGTAGGCAGGCAGAGACAAAGTAAGTAGGTACTGTAGGTAGGTAGATAAAGATGATTGATAGACGGATAATGGATAGATGATGGATGGGTGAGTGGGTGGGTGGGTAGATAAGTAGGTAGATAGGCAGGCAGATAATAGGTTGGTTGGTAGGTAAGTAGGTAGGTAGGTAGACACACACACACTCAGAGACATGATAGGTAGGTAGGTAGGTATGTAGATAGATAGGTAGACAGAAGACACACAGATGATGATGATAGATAGATAGATAGATAGATAGATAGATAGATAGATAGATAGATAGATAGATAGATAGATAGATAGATAGATAGATGATAGATAGATAGAAGATAACAGATAGATAGATAGATAGATAGATAGATAGATAGATAGATAGATAGATAGATAGATAGAAAGAAGATAAAATAGATAGAATGTGCACTCGTCGCCATACCCTAAAATGAAATTTCGTTGCATTCAGCTACATTCTAACACTGATGATGCTACCTAGTTGAGTCATGAAACATCTGCAAGAAAACCACCAATCTCAGAGACCCCCAAGGACCCCAGAATCCTCCTCCTGATTCTCCTCCTCCTCCTCCTCCACCACTCTGCAGTGCAAAACCACTCTCTTCTAGCTCTGATGACGCTACCTAGTTGGGCAGTGAAACATCTGCAAGAAAACCACCCAGAACCCCTCTGTCGTTGTCCTCCTCCTCCTCCTCCTCCTCCCTCCTTCCCTAGCTCTGATGGTGTTATTTAACAGGGTCATAAAACGCCCGCCAGGAAGCTCAGAGGGCGCCCAGGGTCCCCTTTCTCCTCCCTGCCAACCTTCTGCAAACCCTCCTCCCTTCTGGCACTGATGAAGTCACCAAGTTGGCTCATGAGACGCCTGCAGAAGGAAACCCGCCCAGCTCCTCCTCCAACCTCCTCTTCTCTGGGTCTCTCTCCCTCTCCCTCTCCCCCTCCCCTCCCCCCCGGGCAGGAGCAAGCCTCCTGGGTCTGCCAGTGCGAAGAGGGGCTGGTGCAGAAACTGGAGCACGATTTCAAGGTGACGCTGCAGCAGCAGAGCTCCCTGGACCAGTGGGCGAGGTGGCTGGGCCAGGTGGTGTCGCAGGTGCTGAAGCCCCACGAGGGGGCGGCCAGCTTCCCCCGGGCGGCCCGGCAGTTCCTGCTGAAGTGGTCCTTCTACAGGTAAGCGCCCCCCCCACCTCGCCCCTCCCGGCCCCTCCTCTGTGTGTGTGTGTGTGTGTGTGTGTGTAGAAACTGACCGGTTACTGCGGTCTGCTCTGCTAGCTTTCTCCTTGGGGAGGGTTCCCTTACCTGGAAGAGCCTGTCGTGACGCCATCACGTTGTATCTAAACACGAACACCGACACGATCCTGCGCTGGAGTTGTAGTGATGGTGTTACCCAGCTGGGTAATGAAACGTCTGCAAGCAAACAGACGAGTTCAGAGAGCACCGAGGACCCCACAGTTGTTGTTGTTGTTGTTGTTGTTGTTCTTCTTCTTCTTCTTCTTCTTCTTCTTCTTCTTCTTCTTCTTCTTCTTCTTCTTCTTCTTCTTCTTCTTCTTCTTTGAGTAATGAAACATCTGCAAGAAAACAACCATGATCAGAGACCCCCAAGGACCCCACAGTCCTCCTCCTTCCCTCTCTCTCCCTCTGTCTTCCTCCTCCTCCTCCTCCTCCCTGCAAACTCCATTTCCTTCTAGCACTGATGACATTACCTAGCTGGGCCATGAAACGTCTACAAGAAAACAGTCTTGTTCACAGTGCCCCCCCCCCCCCCGCAAGGACCTCTCAGTTCAACCCTGCAAATACTCCCTTCTATCAGCACACGCACGCACGCACACACACACACACACACACACCCAGACGTGTCGCTTTGCCGAGAGCCCTCCCCCCACACCCCCGGGGCAGGGAAAGGCCCCTCCTCTCTTACCAAGGCAGGGAGGGCCTCCCCCTCCCCTCCCCCTCCCCCCCCAGGGTCTCAGGCTAAGCTGCCGGGCACCCCTTCCTTTCTCCCCCAGCTCCATGGTGATCCGCGACCTCACCTTGCGCAGCGCCGCCAGTTTCGGCTCCTTCCACCTGATCCGCCTCCTGTACGACGAGTACATGTTCTACCTGGTGGAGCACCGGGTGGCCGAAGCCACGGGGGAGACGCCCATCGCGGTGATGGGAGAGGTGAGAGCGCCGGGAACGAGCCGGGGGGGGGGTCACAGAAGAACAAGAGTTGAGAGGGACCCTTGGAGGTCTTCTAGCCCAACCCCCGGCTGGAGCAGGAGACCTTGCAGGGCAGGAATCATGGCCGGGGGGGGCAGGGGAACATGGGTCCCCTGCTTAGCGGTGTGGGGGCGGTCTAGGCCACGGGAAAACTCGCTGCAGGACAAGACTTGCACTGATGTCGAGCAAAGGGAGGGATGCGGTGGTCACAAGGCAGCATTGCAGGCTAATTCTGTGGACTGCCAGCAGTTCGACCCCTGAGCGGCTCCAGGCTGACCGGCCTCCCGTCCATCCTTCCGAGGTCGGTAAAAGGAGGAGCCGGATTGTTGTGGGGCAAGAGGCTGACTCTGTAAACCCCTTAGAGAGGGTTGTAAAAGCCCTCTGAAGCGGCATATAAGTCTAAGTGCTAAGTGGGAAGGAAGGAAGGAAGGAAGGAAAAGAAAGGGAAGGGAGGGAGGGAGGAAGGGAGGAAGGAAGGAAGGAAGGAAGGAAGGAAGGAAGGAAGGAAGGAAGGAAGGGAAGGAAGGGAAAGAAAAGGAGGGAAGGAAGGAAGGAAAAGAAAGGGAAGGAAGGAAGGCAAAGAAAGAGAAGGAAGGAAGGATGGAAGGAAGGAAGGAAGGAAAAGGGAAGGAAGGAAGGAAGGGAAGGAAGGGAAAGAAAAGGAGGGAAGGAAGGAAGGAAAAGAAAGGGAAGGAAGGAAGGAAGGAAGGAAGGAAAAGAAAGAGAAGGAAGGAAGGAAGGAAGGAAGGAAGGAAGGAAGGAAGGAAGGAAG
>NW_020769532.1:21271-33677 GCF_900518735.1 Pseudonaja textilis | reverse complement strand
CTGAGAGAGAGGAGAATTGATAGATGATAGATTAGATATGATGAAGAAAAAGGGGATGAGAGATGAGAGAGGGAGAGATGATCGATTGACAGAGAGAGAGAGAGAGAGAGAGATGGATGGATGGATAATAGATATGATGAAGCTAGAGGGAATGATCGATGATAGATATTCTACACATAGATACACAAATGAGAGAATGAGAGATGAGAGAGAGGAAAGGTAACTGCAACATGAATCAATCATCTTGAGCATTAGAGGAACATTGATGGACACCACAATGTCCAGTCCTGGTCTTCTCCCCTGGATGGGGACGGGGGAGCTCTACCTTCAGAATGGGGGGGGGGGGGTGAGTCCACCCTTCCCCCAGGACCCCTGCAAGAGGCCTGTCCAGTTTCTACAATTTCCCTCCCAAGAACTTTTATTTTTAAATAACTCCGGTTTCCCTTAACCCTCCCCGGCTCCACCAACCCCACAAAATATTGCACCACTGGGTTGCATCTGCGGTGGATGAAAACTCTTTGGAGATGAGATGTGAAGCGCAACGGCGAGCACAGAAGGGACAAGCCAGCATCCTGGGGTTGCCACAAAGGCCACTCTGCCACAAGGGCTCCTTTTTCTACGCACCACGGAATATTTACCTGCTGGGGGCGCTGCGCAAAGGTCTTGGCTGGGCAGGTGATACAAACTGGGTGTTCCTGTAAGGACAACACAAGACGATTCAGCCGCTTCCCAGGGTTCGCGGATTAAGCCAGGATTGGTGGCTTCCCCCCTCAATTTACCACGTCTGGCTGCTGTTTTTATCCTCTGGCTTCCCATTTGGACCAGCGTAGAGTTTGGATGGAAATGTGGCCGCCAGCTTTTAGGGTTTAGCCAATCCTGGTTTAGCTTGGCCTTGCCTTCTAAAGTGCCTTTCCGACCTGTTGGCCTCCTATTTGTGCCGGATGGTGGTTTAAGTTTGGGTGAAACCATTGGGTGGGTGGGTGGGGGGAGAATGGAGCAGAAAGCTGCGTCAACTTCACCCCTGCAGAAGTTTGCAAGAAGTTTTGTATCTCCTTCCAAGGCTGAATTGCGGGGAGGAGGAAAGAGGGTGGAAGGAAACCAGCTACTTTTGGGGGGGGGGCAAGGGGTGTCTTCAACCCCCACCCCCCATCAGGGCATTTCAAGAGAGCTTGATTTTGAGAGCAAGGGGTCCTTTCTTGGCAGAAATGGTGAAAATCTACCACCCCTGTCCCAGCCGAGAATTTCATCTGTCCAGTCATCCCCTCGGGGGGGGGGGGGGGTTCCAGGCGGGGAATAGGGAGGGGGGGGTTGCATCCCTGTCCTTTCAAGGGGGTAGGAAAGCCAGGATGCCCCACCAAGAATGAACCCAGGAGGGTGGGGGGCGGGGGTTGTGGACCCATAAGACCGATTCATCCCTTTCCTTGGGCAACATCCCATGGGCTCCCCGGGGATGTCCGTGAGGTCCAGCTGGGTCCAGGAAGTTGCAATGGGGCACTGCGCCCTCCCAGAAGAGGGCCCAAGCCTGGGAAGGCATAGATGAGCCCCCACCCACCTACCCCCCCAGGGCTGCCACTCCAGCTATGGGTCGAGTAAGGGATGCCTACCTACAGAGGCAAGGTTTTCGGGCAGGACAAACGCCGGGAAGCATCGGTTGCGCTGTTGCCCGTCGGTTCGCTCCAAGGGTCGAGAGGCGTAGGTCTCGTGCTGGGGGTAGAAGACTTTGGGCTGCTGCATGCTCCTTCTGGGCGGGACGAAGGACCTTCTTCCCATCTGGACCCCCGTGGAGGGAGGGGCGTGGCTTCCTGGAGTCCGTTGCCATGGGCACCCTCCTTCTGTTTGCATGGTTACTCAGAGACAGGTTCCAGGTGGGTCCTTTATAAGTTCTGCATCCCCTCGACCCCTGTGGGGCAGACAGACGGACGGACGGACGGACAGCGGGGTAGGGGTGGGGGTGGGGGGAAAGAGAGAAAGGGGGCTGGAGGAGAAGAGGTGGGCAAGGAAGAACCAAGATGGGGCAAGGGGGGGGTCTCTGGTGTGGGCAGAAGATCCAGGGCCCCCATTGTCGTCCTCTTCGAACCTCCTTTGGGCATTCCAAGAGTCACGTCTGTGGAACGGAGGAGCCACGTGGGCACCAAGAGGGCTGGACGTTCCCCAAATCTGAGCTGTGTCCTCCCCCCCATCCCTGAAACCTGAGGGAGCAGTCAAAAAAGGCAAGATGGCCACCCTGGCGTCTAATTGAAGCTCTGCCCTTCGTGTGGCAGTTAGGATCTATCCGTGGCTGGCCTCTTCGGGGTCTCCCTGCTCTCTCCTCCTCCCCCGCCCTCCCAAGCCCATTGGGGTCCTGGCTAGGGTGGGGAGGGGGCAGAGTGTCCGTGGTGCTCTGGTTTGTCTGGGTCTTGTTTTGAAGGCTTTGCCCTTCCGATCCGTTGCATCTTGGCGGGAGTCCTCGGTGCTCTCTGGGCTGTGGGGTTTTCTTGCAGATGTTTCACTACCCAACTAGGCAACATCGTCAGTGCTAGTAGGGAGTGTGGGATTTGCTCTCTGTTTATCTACTAGTGGCTTGCTCTTTCAGTACTGATGGGAGAGTATTTTTTTTTTCCTCTTGGTACTTCCTTGATTAGGATATTGCTTGACTCTTGGATGAATTCGTTTATTGTCATTGCACCTCGTACAACGAAATTAAATACCATCTTCTGTGTACATTATGACTGTGAGGAGCGGCCAATGGTGCTACTCAGCGTGCCAAGATTCCAAGTAATACACCCACTGCAAGCAGAACTCCGAGCCAAATTGGTTCCTCAAAGAACAGTTTTATTTGGAGATCAACTGGTAGAAAGCCAGCTCTGAATCTTGGCATAAACTGGTGGAAAACCAACTCTGAATGTCCCCGCGCTTTCCACCACATTAAAAAGTAAACGCTTCCTGTTTTCTCAAAACAAGAAACCACATTGTCCAATCTGGGTAGTGGCTGGTTGCCTGGTTACGTCTCCCCTCCTTCTCTGGCCGGACAGTTGTTGGAATGTCTCTGACTCATAAAAGGACTATCCTGTTTTGGCTACAACCACCATCTATCTCTACCCTCCCTTCAGCTCCAAGCTGTGTCAACCTGAATCCATGTGAAAAGAAACCCTAATAGGAAAAACCCTGCAAAAAAAAGGAAAAAGGCTGCAGCCAGACCAACTTCCGGTTTGACACGCGGCTTATCTCCGTGTGGTGGTTTTTCTTGCAGATGTTTCATTACCCAACTAGGTACCTTATTTTTCAAAGTATAAGGCACACCTAGCTTTTGGGGGCGGAAAACAAGAAAAACAAAAATCTGCCTTTGCAGCAAACAGCCAGTTTCAGCTTCAGCGCAGCCTGATTAGCACAAGCAGCTGATAGTCGCTTGGATTGGCCTCCCAACGATCAGCTGTTTCAGGCTGCAGGGATTGCCGTAGCCTATGGCTGCCTCCGTGCACCCTGTTTTCAGCCGCCACACCCCATTTTTGGCCTCGGTGCACCCCATTTTTGGCCTCCGCATGCCCCATTTTTGGGTCGATCCCACAAGTTTTAAGAGGCTGCTATGGAATACCTAGGTGTTATGACTCCCCTTCAAAATTCAAACGAACAAAACAGAAAGCAGCCGTTTCACAATTAAATCAAACGGAAAGAAGTCTTACAAGATAACGGCTGGCAGAAACCACAGCATAAATCTTTACTCTGTCCGGCAAACCAGTCCTGGCAATAAATCTCCAGCCTCAGAGCTTCTTGCTGTAACGTCTTCACTCAAATAGTTATTTTGTTCCTGGCAAAATGTACCAGCCCAGCTGTGTCCTTTTATACTCATTGAGGCAACGTGCTAATTTACTGACTTGCTCTCCTCATTCGCTCCAGCTGATTTTGCCTTTTCAACCGTCTTCTGTTTTTTACATTTAACCACAAATTTTCCAAGTTCTCATCTCCACTAGAAGACTCTCTCAAAACTTCCCTGTCAGCCATTCCTGGCTGTTGATCAGATAAGGAACCAGAGGAGGTCAAAGGTCCTGACAATTCTAATACATCAGGTCTGTCGTCCTTTGTCACGTCCATCTCCTCATCCTGGTTATCAGTCCAATCACTGAGCCAGGCCGGCTCATATTGTTCTTCCATGACCTCTTCACTTGAACTCATATCAATCACAGGAGCTGAATCCAAGCCCGGAGCCACAACACCTAGGTGTATTTTCCCTAACAGGCGGGGCAACTTCAGTTGCACTGGGACTGGATTGATGACCAAGAATCCTAACTACTAGACCACCAATAGGGAGTGTGGGGCTTTCTCTTGATAGTCCCTTGATTCGGATATTGCTGGATTATTTGTCTGGTGTTAATCCCTGCTTATCTGAGTTTCTCTTTCTGTGAATTCCTTGGTGTTCTCTGAGCTTGGTGGTTTTGTTGCAGACATTTCATTACCAAGCTAGATAACATCATCAGTGCTAGTAGGGGTTGTGGGGTTTGCTCTCTCTTCATATACTAGTGCCTTGCCTTGTCTGCATTGGTAGGAGAGCGATTTCTCCCTTAATAGTGCCTTGATTAAGGTATTGCTGGTTTGTCTGGTGTTAATCCCTGCTTATCTGAGTTTCTTTTTCTGTGGAATTTTTGGCGCTCTCTGAGCTTGGTGGTTTTGTTACAGACGTTTCATTACCCAACTAAGTAATATCATCAGGGCTGTAGCTAAGGATGTTACTAAGGACCCCACAGCTCTGAGCTACAGATATTTTCCTCTTATTGGTTGTATCTCTAAAATGCTTTCATGTTTAGTTTACCTTATTGTCCTTGCACCTCATACAATGAAATCAAACACCACCTTCAGTGCACATCATGACCATGAAAATAAACACAAACACACATCCTTCACACGCCACACCTTGAACTGAGAATCCCCAACACCACACCAGCACTGCACTATACAGTAGAATTCAAAAGAGTTACTGCCTTGGGATACAAGCTGTTTTTCAGCCTATTTGTCCTTGTTTTTATTATCCCATACCATCTGTCAGATGGTAATAGTTTAAAAAAAAATAGGGTGCCCAGGACGAGATGGATCTTTGAGGATGTTTTGAACTTTCTTAAGGCAGCGGGAGCTATAAAGCTCTTCCAAAGAGCGGAGAGGGCAACCCGTGATCCTCTGGGCAATGACGTTCACCCTCTGGAGTGCCGTCCTATCTGCCACCGTGCAATTGGCAAACCATACAGAGGTGCCGTAAGTTAAAAAAAATAAAATATTATTTTATTTATTAATTTATTTTTGTCAATTGCTTACAAGATAATAGGTATAAATACAAAGCATAGTTATGAATACATGGATACGAACAAGAAAAATTAAAAGAAAGGATAGGACAGGGACGATAGGCACGTAGGTGCGCTTATGCCGCCCCCTACAGACCTCTTAGGAAAGGGGTGAGGTCAATAGTAGACAGTCTAAGGTTAAAGTTTTTGGCGTTTAGGGAAGAAACCACAGAGTCAGGTAGAGGATTCCAGATACTGACCACTCTGTGGCTGAAGTCGTATTTCCTGCAATCGAGTTTGGTGCGGTTAACCTTGAGTTTGTATCTGTTGTGTGCTCCTGTGTTGTTGTGGTTGAAGTAGAAGTATTCATTGACAGGTAGGACATTGCAATATATCATTTTATGTACTAAGATCGGACCGAAGGCGGCGTAGTTCTAGGCTTTCTAGGTCTCAAATTTCAAGTCTGGTGGCATAAGGTATTCTACAACGAGTAGAGGAGTGGAGAACTCTTCTTGTGAAATATTTCTGGACTTTCTCAACCGTGCTAATATCAGATACGTAATGTGGGTTCCAGACTGATGAGCTGTAGTTGAGTATTGATCTAGCAAATGTTTTGTATGCTGTAGTTAGTAGTGTGATATTACCTGAGAAAAAGCTACGTAGGATTAGGTTAACAACCCTTAACGCCTTTTTGGCTATGTAGTTCCAGTGGGCTCTAGCACTTAGATCATTAGAGATGAGGACTCCAAGGTCCTTGACAGAGCTTGGATCATCAACAAGATCTCGACTATTCAGCCTGTATTTTATTTTCTGATATTTATTTATTTTTTTGCCAATATGTAAGACGGAGCATTTATTTGTTGAGATTTGAAGTTGCCATTTCTTTGACCATTCTGATACATAGTCGAGGTCTTTTTGAAGGGTAGCTGTATTGTCTGTGGTGTTGAATAGCTTTACATCATCAGCGAAGAGAACGCAGTTGCTCAGCGGTAGAAAGTCACCAGCAGTTTTCCATCCAGTTGTTGTTTCCTGAGAAGCCTCGGGGAGTCTAATCTCTGCTGGGCCCTTTTGACCAGGGCTGTAATGTGATCCCCACCAGGTCAGGTCCCCTTTTACGGTAACACCCAGAAACTTAAAACTGGCTCCCCTCGGTCTCCATGGATAAGCAAGGGCTGGAGGTCTGATCTGTTCTTTCTCTCGTCCACTATAAGCTCCTTAGTCTTATTGGTGTTGAGGACCAAGTTACGGTCTCCACAGCATGAAAGCAACCGGACCACCTCATCTCCGTAGGCAGAATCATTCCCCCCCCACCCCCCGGAGATAAGTCCCACCTCTGTGTTTGTGTGTGTTCCAAGGTCACATGATCCCCTTTTTGTGACCTACTGACAAGCAAAGTCCAGGGGGAAGCCCGATTCACTTAACAACCATGTTGCTCACTTAACAGCTGTCCCAGGTATCACCTACATTTTAGGGGGTTAAGTTCTGAAGAGCACTTTTGCTGTTGCAGCCATTATTGTTTCTCAGCTTGCCAACAAACCATGGTGGAGTGAAAGGGAAGATGGAATGGAGGTTCCAGACATCCCCTCACCACCACCCACCAGTTCCTGGCTGCACGGCCAATGCAGGCCTACCGGGAAGGCATGGGTCAGGGGCCCAGAATTGGTACTAAGCTGGTGTCTCTGAAGGTATAAAAGGACACCATACCTTCTCCGACGTGGGGACTTTCACTGCAGGCACTTTGTCTCCGGTTTAGGCAGGGGATTGGGCTAGTTCAGTGGTCGCCAAACAGTGGGCTGGGGACCACTGGTGGTCCACAGAGAAATGTCACCCCCCAAGCAATGAATCCAGGCTGCGTGGGAACACAAGGCTTGCGTCACTTGCATTGCGAACAACACGAGGTAGTGTTGAGGCTCTAGAAATAGTCCAGAGAAGAGCAACCAGGATGATGAGGGGACTGGAGGCTAAAACATACAATAAACGGTTGCAGGAACTGGGCCTGGCTGGTCTAGGGAAGAGAAGGACCAGAGGAGACATGATAGCAGTCTTCCAATATTTGAGGGGCTGCCCCAGAGAGGAGGAAGGGGTCAAGCTATTTTCTAAAGCTCCTGTAGGCCCGACGAGGAATAATGGATGGAAACTGAACAAGGAGAGATTCAACCTGGAAATAAGGAGAAACTTTTTGACAGTGAGAACAATCAACCCATGGCACAGAAGTTGCCCTTGGACGTTGTGGGAGCGCCATCGCTTGAGACTTTCAAGAAGAGATTGGACTGCCATTTGTCAGAAATGGTGTAGGGTCTCCCACTTGGGCAGGGGGTTGGACTAGATGACCTATAAGGTCCCTTCCCACTCTGATTATCTGTAATCTGTAATCTGTAGTGAGAGGAAGGGGGAAAGGGGGAGAACTTGTACCACTCGCCCCACGTGCCTGGCCTGGCCACCGGGCTGCTTCTTTCCGCTTCTTCCTTCTTCTGCTTTTGGCTGCACGCAAGGAAAGCAGCCAAAGTCTTCCTTTCTCTCCCCCAAACTCTGCCAGAAATGAGTCTTTGGGACCCTGCAAGGCCTCCTGCTCCAAGAGGCTGAGCCGGCAAAGGCTCCTTTCTGGCGGAGTTTGTGGGAGAGGAAAAAAAGACTTCTGCTGCTTCTGCTGCTTTCCTTGCATGAAGCCAAAAGTCTCTCTCTTTCCCTGAGAACGGAGCTGGAGACGGTATCCTGTGATCCCAAATAAAGAGCGATCAATTGGTAGGAAAACGGGGTGGGGGATTTTCCTGCAGGCTTTTGGGGCGATTTTCCCAGAGTCTCTGGTCCGTGGGATTTAAAATGATGAGTTTGGTGGTCCCTGGGGTCCAAAAGGTTGGCGACCCTTGGACTTGATGACCTACAAGGTCCCTTCCAACTCTGTTAATCTGTAAATCTGTAAAGAACTGTATACTTGGCCTTTCTTCCTCTTAATCTTACCTCTGAAACAAAGGACTATTAGCTCAAACTCTGCCTCTCGAATTTGCTGTCCATAAGTTCCAGCCTGATGATAAAAGCTGACCTGAGGAAAAACCTAGCCAAGCTCTGGGCAAGCCGTACCTGCTGACCATTGAAACAGCCGTCCAAACTAAAAACCAAGCATGGACCATCACACACATGTCAAAGGACCAGTGGGAGAACTTAAAGAGTGGAAAGTGATTCCTGGAGAAGACCCGCTGAGAATAAACATCCCCCAAAACAGATGTGGTCATGGTGGTATGAATGGTTTTTGTTGGCGATGTTTCTTGTTGTAGGAGTAGCAACTTTTTCGTCTTTCCAGCCTGAGGCCTCTCTTATTCCCTCTGAAGATCCCCAAAGAAGCTGCGCAACTTTGCACTCTACCAATTGTGTTGCCTCTGTGATGGGAACTGAATATTGTTGTCGTTATTGTTGTGATTGTGAACTGATACACGCCTGCGGGGAATAGTGGGATGCTGTGATTGTGGAGCTGTGCGCAGGATTGCTCCCATATAAACTCTATATATTGGGGCATTGAATTCGGATCAACCTAAATTGAATCTACCTAGGAGATAGTGATATCATAAACCCCGAAGATATAGAATGGATTGATTTAATGCAATGGTTCAATTATTAGTAACCTATGATCATCTATGACTAGGATTATTATGACTAGGATTATTATTATGATTCTGATTATTAGATGATGAGGATGAGGATGATTGTGACTATGATTATTAGTAAACTATGACTATAACCTATGACTTACTTATATGACCTATAACTATCACTAAGTGCTATGTCTTATGATTCTTGATGAATGTATTTTTTCCCTTTATGTACACCGAGAGCTTATGCACCAAAGACAAATTCCTTGTGTGTCCAAGCACACTTGGCCAATAAAGAATTCTATTCTATTCCTTATTCGATTCTATTCTATTCGATTTGATTCGATTCTGGAATAATTTTCTTATGCAAAGCACTAATAGGAGAATACAATGCAATGATCGGTGTGAAACATCACACATTACAAGCAAGGGTGTTTTCTTTGCTAGATGTGACCTTTCAGTCTGCATTGACCCTGACACAACCTAGTAATTTGAAAATACAACTAGACTGATTGAGTTATGGATGGATGTGGTAACTCTTAATCGTCACGCTCCAGATGGCTTATAGTTGATACGTGGAAACTTTGCCTATGTGCAATTTTCTGGCCGCTGATATGGAGTAGGTGTATGAGGCTCTGTGAAACCTAGTTTTTTTTTTTTCCTACTGCCCATCGAACAAGGTGAATGACTGGGTGTACCTGTTTATGAGGAAGGATGATGTGCGGCCTCCAGAAAGAATGTCAGATATATGGACCAGCCACTTGAGCAGAAGATAGTGTGTCTCAGTTACAGAACTCCCATTTATACGCTGATTGGAATTATAAGGTGATTCTAGGCAGTGCTTGAAATGATAACTAATGAAACTGCCATTGATTTAAATTTAACAGCAAAACAGCAGGATTGGATGTCTAGTGTTGTTAACTTTTTGGAGGTCTCCTTCTCCTCACCTGTTTCATCCCTTTAATCCAGCTCATTGGGAGTCTGCTACCCCTCCCAATACACCAGCAAGTATCGCGGTCCTCCAGACTGTCCCCTTTAAATATGCTCCCCTAGTTCACCACCGACAGGAGGCATCCTGTCCTTAAAGAAAAAGGAGGAATGAAAGGACATAATAATTACTTGCTATTTCACTTCTGCAAGCATTAGAATTCCCTCTGCCACTTGGTTCCACCAGTGATCTAACTTCAGTTATCTTGGTTGTTGTGTTGTTGTTGTTGTTTTGTATAACTTGATGCCTGGAATGGCATATGTCATAACTTGACAGGGTTACACCAGGTAAATACCTGTGTTGCTAAGCACCAAGCTCCCCCTGTTCCTTGCTGCATGGTCAATGCAGGCCTACAGGGAAGGCATGGGCCAGGGGCCCAGAATTGGTACTAAGCTGATGTCTCTGAAGGTATAAAAGGACGCCATACCTTCTCCAAGGTGGGGCCTTTCACTGCATGCTGTTTGTCTGTATGTTGTGGGATGTCTATCCAGCTCTTCTTTATTTACAAATAAAAGCTGATATATTTTCCCCAAAGCCTCTTCTCTCTTTGGCATTCTGATGACTCGAGTACACTTTGGAACCTTACACTTCCTTTTCTCCCATTTCCCTGACATGGTGTACGGCTTGGATTTCCAAGATCCCTTTCAATCCTATTATTCTCTGTTCCACTCTCCCTCTCTCCCAGGACAATTCAAATCAATTGCATACAAGATTTGAAGAGATTTTTATCTTGAAAAAGAAAAACACACCGACAGAGCCAGAGCTCTCATCCAGCGGCAAAAAAAAAAAGGGTGAATGCCATTCGGGACAGCTTCAACGGAAGAATATTTTCTGAATCCGAGAAAAAGAAAATGGTTCCCTTTTATTGTGAGTTGGTCAGAGTCCCTCCACACACACCCCCAAAATATGGTGCTCCAGGCATTCTGAGTCATATTAAGGAGGACCGAAGAAATCCAGGAAGGACCAGGAGGCGGGGCGAGGCAATTAGAAACAACCTTTCGGGCACCAGGGTCCGGTTTCATGGAGAGCGGTTTTCCCGTGGACCGTAGCGGGACGTGGCTTTGCATCCTGCCTGCATTCCGTAGACGAAGCTTCATTTATGTGTGAGGCCTGGTTTCTGGCTTGCCACGGCCCGGCCCTGGGGGGGGGGTTGAGGTTGGGGACCCCTGTTATAAAAAAAGGGAAAGGAAGGAGCTGGGTGCTTAGCCAAGGAAACAGAGAGACCAAGGAGAGGTCCCAGAAAGGAAATCCTGCAGAATTCAGGCAATGAATCGCTCTGGGAAGACCGAGTTCTCTCCAGGATCATCGCTAAAGTCACCGACGGTGCTTGCAATGCACGTAAGGAACTGGCGGAGTTTCCACCACAAAGTCGCGGCTGCCATCTTGATTTTTTTTTTTCTAGCCGTGCCTTTGGGACACCCCTAAGATCCGATGCCTCGGAGAGGGAGGGGCTGGGCTTCCTGTGTGGCGGGGGGTGGGGGAGGGGGAGGGAGACCTAGGCCTCGCCAATTCTATCCGCTGATCTTGCTCTCTCCTCCGCAGCAGGAGGAAGAGCCATGCTTTGCTCATGCACAGGTAGGGAAGAGGGGGCACCATCGTAGCTGTGAAACGGTCCTAGAGTCGGTGTCTTCATAGGCCATTATTGGAGCGTGAGTCTGTGCTATGCCGCGGCTGCCAAAAAAAAAGCCAAGCCGATGCACTCCGCGGAGGTGTTTTTTTTTTTAAAGACAAGAGTGGACAGTCAATTGTCTGAAATGGTATAAGGGTGTCCTGTTCAAGTTTTTTTCCCTTTTAAATTGAATGGCCTTATCGAACAAACTTGGTTTGAAGCGAGTGCCAGGCTGCCATTTAAGACACGGCACTTTAAAAAAAAAAAAAAACCCACTTTAGAAAAATGCCTGGGAATAGATTGGGGTGGGGGCAGGGGTGGGGGGAATTAAAAAAACCCGGATCTGCGAAGATCTAGAAACAAACGAAGTTGTAACTAGCGGTCAGCACGGCTTGACAAAGTGACTAAATGAGCAAACCAGCGAAACGCTGCGGAGAGAGCATAGCTGGACTTCAATAAGGCGTTTGACCGAGTAGACCACAATTTAATTCTCAATAAGCTAAAAAAAACACGGGATAGACAGGATCACCCCCAGATGGATTTGACCCGGGCTGACCAAACGTACTTAAGAAAAAAAATGGAGGGCCACCCATAGGGTCTCTCGTTTGAGCCAGGGGGGAGGGGTTGGTCTAGAAGACCCTCCGAGGCCCCTTCCAGCTCTTATTCTGATTCAAGATGCCTAAACAGAGAGATAGAATCGAGATCTGGTGACGGGTTAGTCCTGCTTTATAAATGCTTAGTAAGGCCACCCTTGGAATAGTTTAGAAGCCAGTTTTGGTCGCCACGATATTAAAAAAAGATGTGGAGACTCTGGAAAGAGGGCAGAGAAGAGCGAGAAAGAGGATTTAGGGGACCGGAGGCTAAAATATACGAAGAATGGTTGCGGGAACTGGGTAGGTTTAGTTTAATGGAAAGGGTTATGGAGGATGTGATAGTCGTCTTCTAATATTTGAGGGGCTGCCCCAAAGATGAGAGGGGG
>NW_020769532.1:0-11271 GCF_900518735.1 Pseudonaja textilis | reverse complement strand
CTTTCCTTTTCCTCCTCTCCTTCTTCTTCCTTCCTCCTCTCCTCCTCCTCTTTCCTTTTCCTCCTCTCCTTCTCCTTCCTTCCTCCTCCTCCCCCTCCCCCTCCCCTCAAGTAAGATTGCTGCCACCCCTCTGCAGGGCACTGTCCCAAACCACTGGCAATGCCCATAAAACACAGGCTAGACCAAGGGCCCCACGCCAGCCCAGACAAATGGTGGTCTAGTCTCTTCTTTAAAAACTCCCAGGGTTCGAGTAACCACAACTTCTGGTGGCAAGTCGTTCCGCTGGCTAATTCTTCTCCCTGGCAAGAAATTCCTCCTTCGTTCTAGGTTGCTGCACTTTCGGTCCCCAGAACCTTGGCACCTGCTGCCTGCTCAGCCCCCCCCCGCCCCCTCCCCCAGATTTCGGCCTCCCTCTGCCATTGCCAGCCGGCACCTTTGGGGTCCAGAGAACCCCCCCCCAATCCCCACCAACCGACCCTCTGCCCTCCAGCCGCAAGGGAACAGCTCAGAGGTGGGAGTCCACCAGTTCTGGAGAACCAGTAGCGGAAATTTTGAGTAGTTTGGAGAACCTCTGAGTGGCCCCTCTCCCTTCTATTCTCTGCCTCCGGAGTCCCAGCTGATTGGCTGGCTCTTCTTTCGGTTGCCCCGCACGGGAGAACGGAGCTGGAAAGCAGGTGAGTGGGGTGAGGGAGGGAAAGGAGATTTTATAGGATCCTTCCCCCTGCCACGCCCACCAAGCCACGCCCAGAGAACCGGTAGTAAATTCTGAATCCCACCCCCCCGGAACAGCTGCCCGGGGATGGGGGGGGCGTTGTTTGGCCTCCTTACCTGTTTTTGATGAAGGACGGGAAGTAGCGGACCGGGAACCAGAAGCCGTAAGAGATGCAGAGCGTCCAAAGGATGGATAGCTCGTCCAGGAGCTGCCCGGCGTAACTCAGGGTCATGTGGTAGTAGAAGGAGAAGACGCCTGCGGAGGAAGAGGGGCGACTTAACGGAATAAGCAAGTCGGAAGGGACCCTGGAGGTCTTCCAGTCCAGCCCCCCCCCCTCCCGTTCGAACAGGCCGTCTCCTCACCGGCAAAGCCTCTGGGTTCAATTGAGGCCCATCAGAACCCCCTGGACAGCGGCCATTCTCATCAACTCAGATCAATGTCCCGATGGCCTGCTTTACGACTGTCGTAATGGACGGCTGTAACCGGCGGGTTCTGTTACGGTCATAAGGTGAGGACCATGCTTTCTCCCAAAGGGTCCTTCCCACGGGTCACCCTCAACCTACGGCCACAATTGAGCTCCAAATTTAACGTTGCTAAGGGAGACGGTGGAGCTTCGCTTCATTTTACGATGCTTGGCAACCGACTTGTATTTATGACGGTCGCAGAGTCCCCGGGGTCAACGCGATTCCCCCTTTTGTGACCTTCTGGCAAGCAAAGTCCACGTGGGAAGCTCGATTTACTTAGTAACCGTGCGACCCACTGAACAACTGCACTGATTCACTTAACGACAGTGGCAAGGCAGGGCCGTAAAATGGGGTAAAACTGCCTTGCCTGGCAACCGACATGTTGGACTTTCTGAAGACTGCCTGTGTGAATACAGCGCTAAAACGAAGACGGGGCTAGTTCTCCTGAGGAGGATGCTCGGCTGGCCTACCGCGCAGGGCTGGCGGGGGGGAGGGCAGGCCTGGCCTTCTGCTCCTGCCTGGCCTTTGTGGCCACCTACCAATAATAAGCTGCAAGATGACGAAGCCCCGGATCGGCACAGGACGATAGCCAATGTAATCGGTGTTGAGCCACAGCATCATGGGGGCCAGGATGAAAAAGGCCACGTTGCTGATCTGGAGGAGGGAAAGAGGGAGGAGAAAGAGTGGGGGAGGGAGGGAGGGAGGGAGGAAGGAAGGGGGAAGTAGGGAAGGAGGAAGAGAAAGGGAGGAAGGAAGGAAGGAAGGAAGGAAGGAAGGAAGGAAGGAAGGAAGGAAGGAAGGAAGGAAGGAAGGAGGGAGGGAGGGAGGGAGGAAGGAAGGGGAGGGAGGGACGGAGGAAGGAAAGAAGGAAGGAAGGAAGGAAGGAAGGAAGGAAGGAAGGAGGGAGGGAGGGAGGGAAGGAAGGAAGGAAGGAAGGAAGGAAGGAAGGAAGGAAGGAAGGAAGGAAGGAAGGAAGGAAGGAAGGAGAGAAAGAGACAAAAAGGATTAGCAATATGAGAAACCCAGATGGGGCAAACCTGTCCGAGAGGCAAGGCCAGTGGCCCCCACTCTTTGACACCCGGGGAGCTACTAAGCCCACCGGGGCAGAACGAGGGATGTGGGGTTGTAGAGAGAGTTAGGATCACTTCTGAATTCTCTATCATTTTTTTCCTAGTTTTGTGTGTGCGTGATTTTTCCAAGCTTGGCTACTTTTAAAACTTTGGGACTTTAATTCCCAGAATTCGTCAGTCCTTGGGGGGGGGGGGGGGCTGGCTGGGGAATTCTGGGAGCCGAAATCCGTGAATCTTACCGTTGCCAAGTTCAGAGATCCCTGGTCCGAGACGGCGGTTTCTCCACCTGAAGACACCTGAAGGCCCGGATAGAAGAGAGCTGGGAGCAGCGGGGAGGGGTGTGGACTGAGACCGGTTCACCCCGGTTTGGGCGAACCGGTTGTTCATTTTTACGGTCCGTTCGGTGAACCGGCCAATCCCACCCCTGGCTGGCCCCTCCTGCCCTGCCCCTCCCCACCTCTTCCCGGAGTCCCCACGGAGCCCATTTTGGATTCCAGGTAAGTGAAGGGGCTCGAAGGGGTGAGGGCCAAAAACAGGCGGCTTCCCGGTGGCCTCTGGAGGCCATTTTCACCTTCCCAGAGTCTCCGAGAAAACCCTCCGGAGCCTGGGGAGGGTGAAAATGTCCTCCCCCCCCGCCATGGTACGGGAGGCCAACTAGGCCAACCCACCCAGCAACGAGGCCGAGAACCAGTTGCTAAATTTTTTTTGAAGCCCACTCCTGGCTGGAAGGGATCTGGCGGGTCATCTAGTCCAACCCTCTGCTCTAGCAGGAAGAACCGATACCGTTTCATCTAAGGGACGGTGAGACGAGTGAACTTCAACTCCCAGAATTCCCCAGCCAGCACAGGTGGATTTCAACGCCCAGACATCTGTTGGCTTGCGTCCTTTCCGGGGCATGGATATTCGCTTGTGGACGAGGACTTGGGCTAAGAAACGATGCCCCACCGACCCTAAATTCTCCCACCAGCGATCCATTGTCGGGATTCCTGCAAACCCTTTTAAGTGGGACCTCTGTTGGCGTGTGTGTGTGTGTGTGTGTGTGTGTGTTGCAACTTGGAGATCTCTAAGATTTGCATGCCTCCCTCCTGTCCTCAGATATATATATATTTTTTTCAAACATCCGGTTGGAATGGAGGGACGTCGTGCCTGCTGATAATAATTCTCAATCAGAATAGAGCTGGAAGGGAACTTGGAGGTCCTCTAGTCAACCCCATTGCTCGAGCGGAAGATCCTGTACCACATTTCAGACAAATGGCTGTCCATTTGTCTCTTCTTAAAAACCTCCAGTGACCCACAACTCCTGTAATCTGCAACTGCAAAAACATACGGACGACACAACTCAATCAGGGCAAAGCAATAGACACAATCTACATAGACTTCTGTAAAGCCTTTGATTCAGTGGTACACGACAAACTGCTCCTAAAACTAAAATCTTATGGTATCTCTGGACAACTGCACAGCTGGATAGAAGCATTCCTGTCAAACAGACAACAAATGGTCAAAATTGGGAGCATCCTATCAAATTCTGTACCTGTCAACAGTGGTGTCCACCCAAGGCAGCATTCTAGGACCAACTCTCTTCATCCTCTACATAAATGACCTCTGTGATCATATCAAGAGCAACTGCGTTCTTTTCGCTGACGATGTAAAGCTGTTCAATAACACAGACAATACTGCTACCCTTCAAAAAGATCTTGACTATGTATCAGAATAGTCAAACAAATGGCAACTTCAAATCTCAACAAATAAATGTTCCGCCTTACATATTGGCAAAAAAAAAATCAGAAAATAAAATAAAATAGTCAAGACCTTGTTGATGATCCAAACTCTGTCCAGGATCTTGAAGTCCTCATCTCTAATGACCTAAGTGCTAGAGTCCATTGTAACTACATAGCCAAAAAGGCATTAAGAGTTTTTAACCTAATCGTAACTTTGGTAATATCACACTACTAACTAGAGTATATAAAACATTTGCTAGACCAATACTTGAATACAGCTCATCAGTCTGGAACCCACATTACGTATCTGATATTAGCACAGTTGAGAAAGTCCAGAAATATTTCACAAGAAGAGTTCTCCACTCCTCTACTCGTTGCGGAAGACCTTATGCCACCAGACTTGAAATTCTAGACCTAGAAAACCTACAACTACGCCGCCTTCGGTCTGATCTAAGTATAGTATATAAAATTATACGTTGCAATGTCCTACCTGTCAATGAATACTTCAACTTCAACCAACAACACACGAGCAAATAATAGATACAAGCTCAAGATTAATCACACCAAACTTGATTGCAGGAAATACAACTTAAGCAACAGAGTGGTCAATGTCTGGAATACTCTACCTGACTCTGTTGCTTCTTCCCCAAACCCCAAAAACTTTTAACCTTAGACTGTCTACTATTGACCTCACCCCTTTCCTAAGAGGTCTGCTGGGGGCGTGCATAAGCGCACCAACGTGCCTACCGTCCCTGTCCTATCCTTTCTTTTATTTTTCTTATATGTACCCATTTCATGTATTCCTAACTATGTTTATACTTATACATATTATCTTATACTCGCTTGACAAAATAAAATAAATAAAAAAATAAAATAAATTGGCCTAGACCGAACAGAGGAACGGAAACAGGCTGTTTCCATGGCACGAGACGACTCCTTTGAACGATGAACTCGAACTATGAATAGACTAAGCCTGGAGGAATGTGTTGTGATTGTGGCAAAGTGGCACGTCTGTATTTGAAAGGTGACCCACACAGAAAGGAATGGCCACCCTCAAAGTGGACAGCAATTTTCTGACTGGAAGAAACATTCACCTTATGCCTCTCTCACCTGTCTCCTGAAGTCACATGGTGCATTAACAGAGGGATACAATCGAGATCAAGGGAGGGACTAATACCCCTCTATAAAGCCTTAGTAAGGCCACGCCTGGAATATTCTGCACCCAGTTTTGGTCACCACACTATAAAAAAAGATGTTGGGACTCTAGAAAAAGTGCAGAGAAGAGCAACCAGGAGGATGAGGGGACACTGGAGGCTAAAATATACAATGAACAGTTGCAGGAACTGGGCCTGGCTAGTCTAGGGAAGAGAAGGACCAGGGGAGACAGGAGAGCAGCCTTCCAATAGTTGAGGGGCTGCCCCAGCTATTTTCCAAGGCATCTGAAGGCCAGGCAAGGAATAATAATGGATGGAAACTGATCAAGGAGAGATTCAACCTGGAAATAAGGATAAATTTTCTGACAGTGCAGAATGGAACAGAAGTTGTTTTCAGAAGTTGCGGGAGCTTCTGAAAGCCTGGAGGCTTTCAAGAAGAGACTGGACTGCCACCTGTCAGAAATGGTGTAGGGTCTCCTGCTTGGGCAGGGAGGGGGGGGTTGGACTAGATGACCTCCAAGGTCCCTTCCAACTCTGATTATCTGTTATCTGCTCCATCACAGGGAAGTTTTCCAGAAAGGATTGGATGTTCTGGGAAGGGGGTTCTACTAGACTATTCCAGACAAACGGTTGTCCAATTTCTTCTTAAAAACCTCCAGTTTTGGAGCAGCCACAACTTCTGGAGTCCAGCAGTTCCACTGGTTAATTGTTCTCACTATCAGGAAATTCCTCCTTGGTTCGTTTCCGTCCATCGCTTCTTTTTTTTTAACAGAACTTTATTCAGTTTTTCACATTAAAAACAAAAATCTCTTTTTAGTGGACAACGTATTTCCGGGTCATCATCTTTACATACAAATATGACAGCAATTATACGTTGATATATGCATACTTAATTCTATTATTACCTTTTCCATTCCAGATTTCCAGTAAGGAGAGAAACAAACACATTAATTCTAGCCTCTTTCATTCATCTCAATCGATTTTGTTTCATTTCAATTATTTCAAATATAATCCTTTAGTATTTGTTTTTAAACATAAAGATAAACAATATGTGTTTGCCTAATAAATAATAATAAAGTTTAATTCTAAGTTCTTTCATTAATCTCAATCTAAACATCTTTTTATTTCATTTCAATTATTTCAAATATAATCCTTAATATTTATTTTAAAAATAAACAATATATATTTGCCTAATAGTGGTAATAATGAAGTTACCGATGTCTCTCCTTGCTTTTAATAATCTATATTAAACTTATTAATTTAGCTGGTTCTTTAGTCTGTCCTATTCCCTTTCCATGACACATTTTTTTTTATGAATTCTAAATTAATACAGATCTTAACACACCCACAAAAAAAGAAAAAAGAACACGTATAAGTTTCCCTTCTTTTACTATTTTGAGTGTGGCACCTTAATGATTAGAATATACCTTTATTCCCTCATCTTAATTCCCAATAAACCATTAATCATTACATCTTTTCAATTGGATTCCACAGCATATTTTCCCCCCCTTTAATAAGAGTTATCAGTATCTATATTACCCTATTTTCTAAATATTTTTAATTGCAGAGATATTCTTATTACCCCTTGTCACCCTGCAGAATCCCTTTTTTAATTCATCAACCATTATCTCTGAAAAAGCAATTTCCTTTTAACATTTTACTAGTTCTGTGTTTCTTTCTTTCACATGCCTGTTTCTTACTGCTTCTCCTCCCCCTCTTTTCCCCATATCTTTTCTCATTCCAGTTTATATCCCTCTCTTTCTTAATATCTTCCTTTCCTCTTTTCTGCTGAATCTTCCTGCCTTTTCTGACTTCACAGGTATTCCCCTCTTTTAATTGCTTTCTTAAAACTCAACTTTTTAACCTTCCTTCTTTCCCCACTTCTTTTGTAGCGTTCTTTGTGTTAATTGTCTATTTAAAATGTCTTCTCCTTGAGTCGATTCCTCCTCCTCTGAGAATCTTTCTTCTTGTTCTTCAATCGCCATTTCCATTTTTTCTAGCACAGAGCAAAGTGATTCGCCTCTTTCCTGTGGCAATTCTCTCATATTTTTAAGTTCCATTTTTAATTCCCGAAGAGATATCATCATTCTTATATTTTACGATCATTAAAAGTCCACAAAAAGAAACCACTTTTACTTTCCTTCTTTCTTCTTTCAGTTTTTTAAAGTTCTCAGCTATTCCAGCCCAGGGTTTATACCAAAAACATCAATCAGTCCCACAAACAATCTTTCCTTCCTTGCTTTTTCCTTTATTCTGGTTCTGCTTTCACTTTCTAAAATTCTTACTTTGTCTCAATATTTCTGTAATGTTATATCCACACCAGTTCATTCAAAAACAAGATGCTTTCCCTTTTATTTAAACTAAATTTTTATCAAAAGGTGACACTCTCCATTATACAAAGTCTTCACTTTTTTCCCCTATATTTTTATGTAAAGTTTTTCGAACCTCAATATTCCAACACAATCCAGTCTCCAATTTGTAAACTTTGTTATTATTATTCTTTGACAATCTTAAATCCAGCTTTGGTTTTATACTTGTTTATTCCCAAATTATTTTAGTCCAATTTCATTAAGTCTTTAATTCCAGCTTCTTCCTTTCCCGGTTCGAAGCCCCATTTAGCTGTCGAAAATATTTTTCTTTTTTTCTTTTCTGTCCCTTTGTAATTTCGCCGCTCACTTTTCTTTTCTTAAAAATTCTATGTTACCTTAATCCCGGGGTACTTTTGTTTGGTTATATTGCCCAGTTGTCCCGGTTCAGATGTTATCCACCTCTTTCTTCCCTCCTGCACATAACTTAGTCCAGCTGAGTCGTCCTCTTCGGGGTGGCCATTTTAGACCATCGCTGTGGTCATCTTCGGGAGGAAAAAAAACCAAGCCCGGGGGGGGGAGATGCGGCTCCCCACAATCTGGCTTGCGGCTTCCCCTTACTCTGCCGCCCCTCCAAGGCAGTTTCAGCCCCTAATCAGAATGGTTGGGGCTCTCGGACGAAAGAGCACGGACGATAGCCGCAGAGAGTTGCGATCTACCGTCTGTCGGCGAGGAGGCTCCGCCTTCTTCCCGTTTCCGTCCATTGCTTCTTGTTCTGCCTCCAGGAGTTTTGGAGAAGAGGCTGACTAGGTTGCAAGGAAATGAAACTGCAGAACTTTCTAGCAAATGACCACAAATCAGTGATTAACTGTATTCTTCTTCCGGGTCCACTGCTTTAATTGCTCAGGCTTCCACTGTTTAAGTGCAGGGACGGCAAACCTTTTCGGCAGCCAAGTGCCCAAACTGGAATGCATGTGCATGCGCACGCAGGAGAGCATGGCAGAGCACCAGAAACCTGAAGGCGAGCTGGCCAGTGCATGCCTGCCTGTTTTGGGGGTGTTTAGGGGAGTCATTTGGGGGTCATTTTCAGATGATTTGGGGGGCCGTTTTTGTCCTGAAAACGGCCCCCCAAAGGCCCCAAAATGGCCCAGAAAACAACCAGAAAACCAGCCAGGAAACAGCCTGGAAAAGAGCTGGGAAACGGTCCAAAAAGGCTGTAAAACAACCCCCCAAATGGCCTGAAAAATGGCCTGAAAAATCATCTGAAAACAGCCTGAAAAATGGCCTAAAAATGGTCTGGAAAAAAATGCCTTGTTTGGGGCCGTTTTTTCATGCCGTTTTCAGGCAGTTTCAGGCCATTTTCAGGTCATTTGGGGGGCATTTGGGGCCTGAAAACAGCCCCCAAACTAGCCAGAAAACAGCCTGGAAAACAAGCCAAAAAATGGCTGGAAAACAACCTGAAAAATAGCCCGAAAAAGGCCCCCAAACAGTCTAAAAATGCTCTGGGTTGGGCTATTTTTCGTGCCGTTTCCCAGCGCTCCGGTGCCCTTTCTCAACCGCGGCCTGTTGCCGAGACTGTGCGAAACGTACGGTTGGCACCCGGAAGGAGAAAACCCAGGGCGTTCGAGGCGTCCCTCGCTGCAAAGCGAACAGGCCTATAAGGCGGTGAAAAATTCAAGGTTCTAGACCTCAGGACTGGGCTGGATTCTGAATTGGCTGAGAAAACCCCACTGGCAGGTGAGGGGCAGCCATTTTCAGTAGCTGAGCAACCCCAGAGAACCGATGGTCTGAGCCGACGGGGGAACCCTTTTTGCTCTAGAAGGGGGTAGGGGGGACCATTTCACAGATGAACAGAGTTGGGAGGGACCTTGTAGGTCATCTAGTCCAACCCCCCTCTGCCCAAGCAGGAGACCCTGCACCATTTCTGACAGAGGGCAGTCCGGTCTCTTCTTGAAAGCCTCCAGGGATGAAGCTCCCACAACTTACTTACTTACTTTCTTTCTTTCTTTCTTTCCTTCCTTCCTTCCTTCCTTCCTTCTTTCCTTCCTTCCTTCCTTCCTTCCTTCCTTCCTTCTTTCCTTCTTCCTTCCTTCTTTCCTCTCTCTCTCTCTTTTTTCTTTCTTTCTCTTTCTTTCTACCTACTTACCTACCAACCTATCTATTATCAGATTAACAAAGTTGGGAGGGACCTTGTAGGTCATCTAGTCCAACCCCCCACCCAAGCAGGAGACCCTACACCAATTTCTGACCAATGGCACTCCAGTCTCTTCTTGAAACCCTCCAGGGATGAAGCTCCCACAACTTCTGAAGCCAACTTCTGTTCCATGCGTTGATTGTTCTCCCTGTCAGAAAGTTTCTCCTTATTTCCAGGTTGAATCTCTCCTGGATCAGTTTCCATCCATTATAATTCCTTGTCTGGCCTTCGGGTGCTTTGGAAAATAGCTTGACCCCCTTCCTCCTCCTCTCTGGGGCAGCCCCTCAACTATTGGAAGATGCTCTCCTGTGTCCCCTGGTCCTTCTCTTCCCTAGACTAGCCAGTTCCTGCAACCGTTGTTCATATGTTTCAGCCTCCAGTCCCCTCCTCATCCTGGTTGCTCTTCTCTGCCCTCTTTCTAGGTCATCTAGTCGAGCCCCCTCCTCAAAGCAAGAGATCTTCACCCCGTCCCAATCCAATGGCTGCCCACTCTATTCCTGCAAACCTCCAGTGGGGATAGAGCCCACCCACGCAGCCCCCTCGTACCCCCAGTGGATGGGCCGGAGGGAATTGAAGCACCTGCCCCCTTATCCCACAAGAGATTCTTGCACGTTCTCCGGAGAAGTTGCATTACCGAGTTGTAATATTCCGCAATATATTCCGAGCGCTCGAAGTTGGCTTCGCACCAGTCCACCTCGGAGCTGAGATAAGAGAAAACGTGCCGCATCCTGGCGCTGTCGACTCTGCCGTTCTAGGAGGGAAAGCGGGGGGAAAAAAAAAAGAAGAAGAGGGAAGAAATGAGGCAAAGTTGCCCGTCCAGCTTTTCTGCCTCTTGGCGCTCCCTTTTATGGGGCCCGGCCCACGCGGCCCAAGGGGTGAGCCCACGCACAGCCTGCCCTGCCGGATGCGTGGCCAAATTAACTTTATTATTAGATGGAGCGGATGGAGCGCCGTGTCTGACTAATTCTCCAAACTGTTGATTGTAATCTGCCTTTTGCAGCATGCTCAGGTCTGGTGGCCATGAGTTCCACAGGGGAATCGTCTCACCCGGGGAGGCCGCTCCTACCCAAAATGCCTCATTGGGATGCCAGAAAGGGCCGATTCCTGTCCGTCTCACCAAGGTCCCTTCCGACTCTCTTAATCTGTTGAATGGTGTAGGTTTTCCTGCTTGGGGGGGGGTGGACTAGATGACCTCCAAGATCCCTTCTGACTCTCTTAATCTGTTAAATGGTGTAGGTTCTCCTGCTTGGGGGGGGTTGGACTAGATGACTACCAAGGCCCCTTCCTATTCTGTTAATCTGTTAAATGATGTAGGTTCTCCTGCTTGGGCGGGGGGTTGGACTAGATGACCACCAAGGCCCCTTCCTATTCTGTTAATCTGTTAAATGATGTAGGTTCTCCTGCTTGGGCAGGGGGTTGGACTAGATGACCTCCAAGGTCCCTTCTGACTCTCTTAATCTGTTGAATGGTGTAGGTACTCCTGGTGGGTGGGGGGGCTGGGCTAGATGACCTCCAAGGTCCCTTCCAACTTTGCTAATCTGTTAAATGGTGTGGGTTCTCCTGCTTGGGTGCGGGGGGGTGGACTAAATGGCCTCAAAGGTCCCTTCCGACTCTCTTAATCTGTTGAATGGTGTAGGTTCTCCTGCTTGGGTG
>NW_020769531.1:431977-453503 GCF_900518735.1 Pseudonaja textilis | reverse complement strand
ATGTAGAATGTACTAAGCAGAATCAGGATGGAAATTATGTATTATTTTAAGCTTTATTTTAGGAGAAGGCGTCATACTTCAAAAGTGATTACAGGGGAAATTTTTTGTTAAAGAGAAGAGATAAATAGATGTTTGGTAAAGAACGGATAAAAGATATAAGTATAATGACTTTGAAATAAGATGAAATAAATACAAAATGGTTAATAAGATATGAAGGGTATATAAGGTGGGCATGAATTTGATTTAGGTCTGTCAAAAAAGATGTAACCTGGGGCCAAGTCACTTTTCAAAAGAAGTTTTATGTTTTGTGTGTGGATTATTTATGTTTGATTGTAAATTAATAAAATCTTGGAGAAATGAAATCAAAGGGAGAGAAATTGGGAAAAGACATGTATAAATGATAACTAAGGAGGTTTGTTTTTTTTCCAGTGTTTTGTTTTAGGTTATGTATTTTGTGTGCTTATGACTGATTGAGAATTACTAAAACTTTGATAGAAAGAAATATAATTGAATAATTGAAGGGAGAAATAATGAGAAATTTGGAAAAGATATATATGTGTAAATGGAAATGTGATAATGTGGAACTATGTTTTTAAAAAATAATGCTTTATTTGCCTTGTTAAAATTTATAAGTAATTCTTAGGAGGTTTTATATTTTTATGTGTTATGTTTTGTTTGTCTTCAAAAATCAATAAAACTTGTTCTTAAAAAAAAAACAATCTGGTCTTTTTTAATGTTATCCATTCTTTAACCCACATTAAATTTGCAGCTTGGTAGTACAACTCCCAGTTCAGAAGGCCAAATCCTCCTCTAATTCTAGCATCTTGTAGAAGTTTTAATTTTATTCTGGCTTTCTTACCTTGCCATATAAACTTCAACACAATTTTATTTAATTCTTCAAAATAATCTTTACCAAGTCTAATTGGTATAGTTTGAAACAAATATAAAATTCTGGGTAAAATATTCATCTTGATTGTTGAAATTCTACCTATCAGTGACAATTGTAAGTTTTCCCATTTCTTCAAATCAGATGTTATCTGTTGTTTAAGTTTAATATAGTTATTCTCTTTCAATGTAGTACATCTTGACGTCAAATGTATCCCCAAATATTTAACCTTATTCGTAACTTGAATTTTCAGTAAGTCTGCCAGTTCATCTCTTTGTTTTGGTAACATATTCTTTGTCAAGATCTTTGTTTTATCTTTGTTTATTTTCAGACCCGCCATCTCACCATACATCTCTATCTTTTCCAATAGTTTTAAAGCTGTTTCTAGAGGATCTTCCAAAATAAAAACCAAATCATCCGCAAAAGCTTGCAGTTTAAATTCCTCCTTCTTAATTTTCATTCCTTTTATATTTGGATCCTCTCTAATATTTCTATTCAGCACTTCCAAAGTCAATGCAAATAACAAAGGTGATAATGGGCATCCTTGTCTTGTGCCTTTTCTTATATTAATAGAGTCTGTAAATTCTCCCTCTATCATTACTTTTGCCGTTTGCTTATCATATATGGCTTCTATTGCTTGAATACATTTTCTAGCAAAGCCCATGTGTTCCAATAACAAAAACATGAATCTCCAGTTCACATTATCAAATGCCTTTTGGGCATCTAAAAATATCAAAAGCCATTTGTTTTTCAGGATGCGCCTCGTAATATTCCAAAGTATCCCGAATTATCCTCATATTATCCCTAATTTGTCTCTCTGGCAGGAATCCATTCTGATCAGGATTAATAAAGTTATTTAAGTATCTTTTGAGCCTTTCTGCCAAGATTGAGGCAAAAATTTTATAGTCTGCATTCAGTAAAGAAATAGGTCTATAGTTCTTAATTTGTAATGGATCAGCCCCTTCTTTTGGAATAAGTGTAATATAAGCTTCTGACCATGTTTTAGGTATTTTCTTATTTAACATGACTTCATTCATGACTTCTAATAGTGGAGTGCTCAATGATTCTTGTAATGTTTTATAAAATTCTGCCGGGAGCCCATCTGGGCCTGGTGCTTTTCCGTTATTCTGCCTATTGAATACTTCAGTTAATTCCATCATTGTTATAGTACTTTCTAACATTTTTTCAGTCTCTTCAGATATCTTAGGTAGGTTAGCATTTTGTAGATAAAATTTAATTCTTTCCTCATCAAAATCCTTCTTTTTATATAATTGTCCATAAAAATCTTGAATAATTATCTTTTTCTCCTTATTACCATAACACACTTGGCTTTGATCATCTATTAACTGTAATATTTTCCTAGATTCTTTCTCCTTTCTCAATTTGTATGCTAGCCATCTACCTGGTTTGTTTGCATCTTCAAAATAGTTCTGTTTAACACTTCTAATTTTTTGTGCCAGTTCTTCTTTCTCTGCCTGGCCCATCTTATGTTTAATTATATCCATTTTGAATTTAATATCTTTTTTCTGTGGCATATTCTGCAGTTCTTTTTCCAATCTTTTATAAGCATCTTCTAAAGCTTTAATAATTTGCCTCTTCCTAATATTCTTTTTCTTTGAATAGTCCATTATTAATCCTCTCGCATATGCCTTCATTGTATCCCAAACATTCTGCATTGAAGTATCTTCTTTTTTATTTTCACTGAGAAAGAAAGCCAATTCTTTGCCCATCCATTGTGTAAAATCTTTTTCCTTTAAAATAGTATTGTTTAATGTCCATCTAGATCTTCTTTTTTGTCCTTTCCATTTAATTGTCATTGCATTATGGTCTGCCCATATACCCGTTTCAATATTTATTTCTTGAATATTAGATATTAATTCTGATGAAGTCCAAATCATATCTATTCTGGACCATGATAAATGTCTATTTGAATAAAAAGTATATTGTTGGGTTTTACCATTTCTTTCTCTCCATATATCTTTTAAATATAACTCATCTATCATTTTGAAAAAGGATTTAGGGAGAGTCTTTCTATTTTGTTTTGATGCTGTCGCTGTATAGTCCAATTTATTATCCACAATTCCATTGAAATCTCCCATCATAACTATATTAATATAGTCCAGTCCAATTGTTTTCATATGTAACTTTATAAAATTCTTCTTGCTTATCGTTCGGAGCATAAATTGCAACCAGGAGTGTTTTTGTATTGTTATCCGCTATTTCAACCATTAATACTCTTCCATCTTCATCAGTATAAATCAATTTTGCTGCAATAGTTTCTTTAATGTACAGGACCACTCCTCTTTTCTTACAGTTAGTCAAGGAGGTAAAAATTTTCCCCAGTTTTGGTCGTACCAATAATCGTCGATGTTTTTTAATATGCACTTCTTGTAGGCAAATTATATCAAATTTTAGCTTCTCTAATTTATGAAAGATTTTTCTTCTTTTAATAGCTGAGTTCAATCCATTTATATTCATAGAAATCAATTTTTTTTCCTCCATGGTTATGTTTTATATTTAGGTCTAACAGTTCTTGTAGATCTTACTTCACGTTGTTCTTTTGTCTCCATTTGTCCACCTACCGCACCTTCTTCTTTTCCCATTCCCATTTGGTCTTCTTGGGGTTCAGTTGGGATAGTCTCTTTTTCTGTCTCTATTTCTCTTCTTCCAAAAAATTCATTGTAGAATGTTTCTGCTTTCTCAATTGAGTCGATTCTGTGTCTCTGTTCTTGCCATATGAACATTAATCCTTCTGGAATCAACCATCTATAATTCACCTCTTTTTCCAATAACTTTTTGGTCAACAATCGATATTCTCATCTCTCTCACTCTTCTGGGCACTTGTTTTAGAACCACAATCTCTTTGTTTTTGTATTTCAACACCTTATCTCTTGCCACTTGTAGTATTTGTGTTTTAATAGTCTTTTTAGTAAATCTGACATGGACCTCTCTTGGTAGCTTGTTCCTCATCGCATATCTTGTGAAGACACGGTATATCTCATCTACTCCATCCATCATCTTTTCCTCTGTTATCTCCAAAGCTCCAGCCAAAATTTCTATCATTACAGCCGCCAAATATTGTCCTTTTTCTTCCTCTATATTTTGAAATCTGAGGTAAAATTCTGACCTATCCATCTCCCACTTCAACATCCCAGTTATATCTTGTTCAACCATTGTTAATTTGCTAACAATATTTCCAATTGTCTCATCTCTTTGTTTGTCTTTCTCTTCAATTTTTGGGAGTCTCTCCTCATGTTTCGCCATCATTTGTTGAAAATTTTCAATTTTAATGTCAGTCTTCGCAATACTCATTTTGAGTTCTTGTATTCCTTGTATAATCGTCGCTAGGTCCATTTGTACTTTATCTTGCTTCGCCATTATTGATAGTCGCCCTCCAGTTGATGGAGAAGCAGGAGCAGAAGTTGAACTGCCAGGAGGTAAAGTTTTCTTACTCATTTGAGTAACTCAGAATCTTTAGGCTCCTTTAATCCAATTAATAAGGTAGCCAATTATAATCCAATTGGGAAGAAGAAAAACATAAAAAAGCCAATTAAAAATAAAAAGTCCAGAATTAAAAAGAGAAGGAGAAGAAGATTAAAAAGAAAAAGGAGGAAATTCTTCAGGTTCTTCTAAACCTTAATCCTATTGTGAGATAGTCAATTATAATTCAAAAATAAAAATTAAGAATAATAAAAAAAAGAAAAAGAGAGTAAAACCCAATAATATTAAAAAGCAATGATAGAAAAAGAAGAAGAAGAAGAAGAAGAAAAAGAAAAAGAATTCTTCAGGTTCTTCACACCTTAATCCAATTATGAGGTCTCAGAAAATTAAAAAAAAAATAACCATAGAAGTAAATAAAAGATGAAAATAGAAAAGGCAAAAATCCCAATAAGAAAAAAGAAAAAAGAAAAGTATTCTGAGGCTTTCCCTTTAAGGGGAAAAATAATAATAAAGTCAACCAAGAAAAAAAAATAGATATACAAATATTACAAAATACTGTGGGATTGAAGAGGAGGGATGGAACAGCTAAAAGAAAGTAAAAAAGAGAGCACACTGCATCTTATTTAGTTATCCAAGGCTCTTACTATGGCTTCTCCACAAATTCCAAAGCCAAGCTTCAAGTACTCAATTAATAATAGAAGTTCCAAAGAACACCTGTTAAAACATTCTCCAGTGCACTTCCCTCTATCTTATCAAGTTCCAGTGTCCTTGAAAAAGGATTTTTTTCACAGTCCTCTCAACTTCCAATAAAGTATTTTCAAGCCTCTAGTTGGCAGTGTTACAAAGTTTCTTTAATCCACTCCCCCTTCTTTCCCAAAAAAAGCCTAATAAAAAAAGGAAATATACATATATATATATATATATATATATATATATTTAAGAAAGAAAAAAAAATTACTAAAGGGAGCCTCTGTTCTAAAAAAAAAACTATTTTAACAGTCAAAAGGGAGAAAAAAAGAAAAGAAAATTAGATAAATATAAGAGAAAAAAACAGTCTAGTTACAGTTACTAGATCGCAATAGAAGTTCAGTGAAAACAAAAGTAAAAGTAAAAAGCCAAGCCTCAGTTTGACATTCTCTTTAAAAAATCGCCGCTAGGTCAGTTTTATCAGTTTTTGTCCAAAGTCTTACAGGATTCTTCTCATTTTAGAGTGTACTTAAGTCCTGAATAAAAAAGAAAGAAAATTCTCACCAGCCCATACACTTTCTCTTTCTGTCTCTTCCTTCCGGAGCTGTCACAGCTTCAGCAGCTTAAAGGCTGCCTCTCCGCCAATGGTATAATTTGGTAGTGTTAATTGATATTGGATGAGACTACCACTTGGAACAAGCTCTTTTATCAGTTGACTCTGCCACAAATTTGAGTGGTATGTCAATAGTAATATCTCCAGTGATTTCATTGTTACACGGCTTGCATTTGTTTAAAATGTTGTATTTGTCCATAGGCTTGGCCGCTGTCTCTTTAGTACAGAATGCCTGTTGCCAGGAGTTGGGTATGTCGGAAGACTTACGTCACCCCCAGGCGGCCTTTTGAAAAATCACGCCTTGATCAGGAGTTGAAACTTATTGGTAAGATTTATTCATTGATCTTTTGATTCTAGACAGATTGCGCCATGTGAAGTAAAACGATATGTTAAATGAATGGATAACAAAACTATTAAGAACTATAAATTAACAGGTGCTGTCAAGTGAAAACAAATACTTGACTCCTGGAGTTGTGGGTGTTCTATTGCTGGAGGTTTTCAAGAAAAGTTGGACAATCATTTGTCCAGGGTGGTATAAGGATTCATGCTTTGAGCAAGGGGTTGAAGTAGAAGACCTCCAAGGGTCCCTTCCAGCCATATGATTCTATGAAATAAGTCCCAAGACTGTTTTGTGTTTTCTGTCATCTTCCAAAATGCCACGTTTGAGAAAATACTCTTGTTGGGAAATGAATTCTCCAATTGAAAAATTAAAATGGAAAAAGATCTCATTTTGATGGAATAAATTGGAAGGAGTGATATTCAGATTGAGATTCAGATTGAATTCTGTCCAGAAGGAGAATGGGTTTTTTGAGAATGGGATGGGTTTGGGTTTGAGTCTGGTGAGGGAGATTGGTGGTGGCATCATGTGTTGTTTTGGGTCCGGTGTTGGTTTTCGTGGCTGGGACTCGTTTGTTGATAAGGGTTAGTTTCCAGATGTCTGGTAGGTGGAAGGTATCATCCTGTTTATTCATGTTGTGGGGGTGTTCCTCTATTTCAGTGGCTTCCCTGATTATTCTCTTGTTGAAGTGTTCAGTAATTTTCCCTATAGCAACAACCTTGCCTAATCAAGGGTCTGTCCGTGATTGAACAGATGTGACAAAGTAACTGCATTTAAAGTTTAGAATTCTTTCATTAGGTGAATATGGGCTGCGGAACAAGCGTGAGGTATGGCGAGTCAAGTTCACTTTGGCCAAGATCCGCAAAGCTGCCCGAGAGCTGCTGACCCTGGATGAGAAAGATCAGCGGCGCCTTTTTGAAGGTAATATCATGGCAAAACTAGATACTGAACAACTTTGGTGCTGTTGTTTTGGATACCTATGACTCACTTGAAGCCTGCTGAGTACCTTGATATATTTAACTTTTGTTCCTCATACCAGCTTTGTAAGTCACTAATCTGATTATAAGATAGGTGGTGTGTGTTATCTATATATATAAAAGTGAAAACACTCATGCGTCATCACAATCTCCAGAACCATAAAGCCTACAAACTTGAAATTTGGCACGCATGTTCTTCTTGGCTTCTAGGTGCTCACTAAGAAAGGATTTTTCAAAATGACCATCAGAGCAGTAGTATTTCCTATATTATTAGCACGCTCTGATGCTAAGGAGTTCTACTCCCCCTCCCCACCTGAAAAGAAATCTCTTCCACTTGCAGTTCAGCTAAGCCATGACCAGGCTCCATGCTGTCTCCTTCTTGCTCACACAACAAATACTGTTTCAGTTTCCAAACGGCCCTGAACTCTCTCACAAACTGACAGGATGCTAGCCAGATGAATACCGATGGATGCTGGTAGGCAGACGCACAATTTTTCCCCTTATTTTCCTCCCCCAAAACTTGCCCAATCACATAGTTTCGTAGCGAAGCACAGGTACCCTGCTAATAAGGTTATACAATGGCCTGGTTTCCACATCATGTTAAATGGTGTCAGGGAAGGAGAGTTAATGTGTGATGGAAATACCAAAAAGGGATTAATTGAGCCAATCAGTAATAGTTTACAATACAAGAGTCTTCAAATACCAACTGTAATGTCCACGAGGCTGAGTTCAAAATGTCTTTGCCTTCTGCAAAGTACGTTTGTTCATAGCTGGCTTTTATCTTCTTGAAGGAGGGGCCAGTACCTTGCAGCCTTACTCCTGAGTCGCCTGTGCTGTTGTAACTGCTCTTTCCTCTGAGCAATCCTGCGCGCACCCACACTTGCCACAGGCTCCTCGGGAACAACCTTATCACTGCTGCTAGCCCCCACAATCTCTGAAGGCAGCAGTCCACTCCCTAATGGTCCTGGCCCATCATCTGAGTCCTCGCTCTCCTCAGCCGTCCGTACCTGCTGCCGGCTAACCACAATACCAAGGTAAGAAAATGCCAGCCAGAAACAGATAGGCTACTGTGGCCAAGCCAAGTACTGTGCCAGCCTGAATAATGAGAAAGGGGTTAGTAATGAAAACATTACTTGCCTTGTGTAAGAGCTTGCTAAGATACTGGGCTCTTTCTTAAATAAATGGGTAGGGATTCCGTAGTATCAGTTTTTTGAGTCAAGGTGGTTGAGAATTGACACAACAGTTGGATTGAACCTTTGTGTTCTTGAGTGTGATTTATAATCTCAAGGTCTCTGTTCAGTTGGAAACACATACTTTAATACTTTCCACAATCTCCCCGACACTGTTCTTGTCCCAATACCATTTCTATATCCTGGGATTGCTTAATTTGTATTTCTTTGCATAGCCAGTTAACTGATGGTTGTATCTTTTTCAACCATAAATATGCTAATCTGAACATTGCCTCTTTTAACATTATATAGAAAGACCCGTTCAGTGTACTGATGTGTCTCAAATTTCTCTCAGGCAATGCTTTGCTGCGCCGTTTGGTCAGAATTGGGGTGCTGGATGAAGGCAAAATGAAACTGGATTACATCCTGGGTCTGAAAATTGAGGATTTCCTGGAGCGTCGTCTCCAAACCCAGGTCTTTAAACTGGGCCTGGCTAAGTCCATCCATCATGCTCGTGTACTTATCCGCCAGAGACACATCCGGTATGCTGCTAAGAGCCAAAGTTTGGGGAATGTGAAGTTTAAGATAACTGCTGACATTGGGTGTCAGCATCAGAACATGTGCCTCTGAAGTAACATTTGCAATGTCTTTTATGTGTAGCCTGTGTGGTGATAACTGGCCCCGGCGCTGGCTTGGGCCTTTATATGCAACCAAATCCTTTTGTGGATCAAAACCTTGGATAGCTCAGTAAACTAGCAGTGTCAAAATAACTCTCAAAGAATTCAGCAAGGTTCACTCTGGCTTGGCCATACACCTTGGGTGGCCAAGGTAACACAGTACTACTCCTACTTAGCAAGCATAGCAGTAACCTGATAGGATCCTTCTGTACAAGTAAATGATGGATTTTGCAACGGGTTGGAGGAAATTATACTGTCTTAAGTTGCTGAAATTTCCAGTAAGCAACCCCAGCAAAAAACGTTGCCAAGAGTTGTAGTTTTGACTTACTGGGTGGACTTAAAATTTTCCCATTTCCTGAAGCATGTATTTTACCACCAGCTGGAATTAGGTAAGTTTTACCTAATAAAGGCAGAAACAGCAACTTTCACATATAAATCAGTTTCTTCCATGATATCCTGGTGTGTTGGCTACTTCTGAAATGTAGTTCCATGTCTGTTTTGTAAATTGGTATAAGATTCTAGTGTATTGAATATTTATGGTATATTTATGGGGAGATAAAGGCCATGATAAAATTGCAACTGGTACTTCTTTTCCAGCACTGAATACATACCTTCCTTGCATTGCCAAGGCAATTTTAAATGATTTGGAGCGGGGAAGGCTGGGGGTTGGGGGATAAAACCTGATTAAAACTACAAAGCATAAAATTTGGTCATTAAGTGGGTTTCTTGCCTGAATAGGTTACTGTCCAGTCAGTGATAACACCATTTTGATTGCTCTATAATTCATTGTTACTAACAATTGCTCCTTTAAAGAGTGAAACTTCCAATAGAGAATATTTGGAGCTGAGGGATGAAATGAGGGGTCCTTGTGATGTTACCTAGTTTGGGTAATGAGATATCTGCAAGAAAACAACCAAGCTCACAGAGCACAAAGGATCCCTGAGTGAAATTAGATTCCAGATGGATCCAGAAGTCTCTTGCAGTCACTCTGCAAATAACCCTGAAGCCAGCAGCCATTGGGACTTTGACTTCTGAATGTTGAGGGTAGGCTGTGAGCTCAGGAAATATTTGTAGAGCTTGTTTGTTTTGTCAAATATTTCCCATGAGTTCTAGACAAGATTATTCACTAATCATTCCTTCCTCCCTTTTAGTGTAAGGAAGCAAGTGGTGAACATCCCTTCCTTCATTGTTCGGCTAGACTCCCAAAAGCACATTGACTTCTCGCTCTGTTCACCTTATGGTGGTGGCCGGCCAGGCCGTGTCAAGAGGAAGAACGCCAAGAAGGGCCAGGGCGGTGCTGGTGGTGGAGATGATGAAGAGGAAGATTAAAGTGTAGCGTGTGGCTTTCCTGCCACATAAACTGGTGGGCCATTGAACCTACTAACTAGAATCTACTAACATCATCCAATAAAAAAGTATTTGTGGATAAAATACTGTAGTTCCATGGTGTCAAGAGAATTAGGAACATGCGGTAACTTGAACCAGTGGTGGGATTCAAATTTTTTTACTACCGGTTTTGTGGGCATGGCTTGTTTGGTGGGTGTGGCTTGGTCATGTGACTGGGTGGTCGTGGCCAACTTGGCAAGATGGTGCGGCACCTTGCTGCAAGTGATGAGTTGGCCACACCCACTCAGTCACATGACCGATGTTGCAGAGACAGTGATTTCCTCCGTACCTTCCCCCCCTCCCCCGCCCTTGGACTGATAAAAAACAAACCACAACTAAAGATCATGACTGCTGAGTCTGCCTGCCAAATGGGTTTTGTTTTGGGGTGGTTTTTGTTGTTGTTTTTTTGCAGAAGCCCCTCAGAGATAGATTTGCACCGCCAAATCTTACTGTACCTTGTTGTGGCTCTGCCTGTTGCTGCTGCAGGCACTGCTGTGGCCGTCTGAGAGCAAAAGTAGCGGGGGCAACGGGCGTGTGATGGATCCCTCCGCGGTCCCCTCCCGGGTAACAGCCAGGGCTTTGGCACCTCTTCCTCAGAGGCGCCGTGTCTGCCTCCCTTCACACACCTTATGGAGGTTCACATGCCCGTCACCCCCACCGCTACTATGTTTGCTCTCAGTTCTTGGCTTCTTCCATGGGGGCGCTCTTAAAGTCAACCTTTAAATGGTCCCGGGACATCCGCCCGCCTGCCCAGCGCCCGCCCTCCCGGAGCACGCTTTGTTCTCCTGGCGGACACACACCTTCCAGCCCAACCCGGCCAGACAGCAGGTGACCACATGTCCCGGGGCTTCTCGCCCCCCTTGTCACAAGATTCCTGCAGCTGCTGCATGCTTTTTTCAGTGTGGCTGCAGACCAGTATGCCCTGTTCTATGTGCTGAGCCCGGCAAGTCCAAGCAGCTGGCGCATAGAACAGGGCGACGCCGGACTGTTGGAGAAGCAGAGCGAAGCAGGAGATCAGTAGCCACCTCTTTCACAGTGCAGAAATCCTCCCCGGATTGGCTGGCTGGTCTCTTTCTCTGCCTGTTTGTTTTGTATGGCCGAGGAGACCAGCTGGCCAAAGGGGCGACTGCTGGAGGCAACTCTTTTTCAGTCTCCAGCTGCCTCTTTCAGGCAGAAATCCTCCCCCAACTGGCCGGCTGGGCCGGGCTGGGCCAGGCTGGAAGAGGTGCATCTTCTGGGAGAAGGAAGAAAACATGCTCCGGGAAGGTGGGCAGATGTTCCGGGGCTGCTGCACATGCGTACTCCATGTGTAGCATATGCAGTGCGCATGTGCAGCAGCCCTGGGACATCCACCCAAGCTGTGCCACGGCTGCCACGTGGTAGGGAAAGCTAGGAGAGCGACTGGGGCAAATGAGCAATTGGGCAACCGGACGACCCATGCCAAATCACCACTGCCAGTTCGCCCAAACTGGTTGAATACCACCTCTGACTTGAATGTGTTTTTTCTTGGCTCTGCTCACCCGGCAATGAGATTTGAATGTTGGCTTCACACTTCCCAGATTGAGATGTTTGCTTCTTGCACAAAGGTGAATGGAATATGAGAAGGGAGCAGAGAGGAAGATTGGCAATGCAAATGAGCTGGAGAGGAGGTGACAGGCCTGGCTGTTTGAGAATGGTACATGGGCATAGTTCTTGACACTACTTTAGCTCCAACTCAACAACACTCTCCAAGACATAATTTCAGGGGATTGGTTTCTTTCCTTTCACCTTATTCTTTCCTTGTTTGTCTTGCCAAATTTAAACTGAACTGGAGAGAGGCCATTTCTGACATGGGCTTTGGTCATTCTTCCCTGCACCCTCAATACCACTTCTCTATACTTTGCTGTACTGTCCCCAATGGAATTATTTCCAAAATGGTTGCACACATACACTACTCATTTTCCCCCAAGAGGTTATTGATAAGGTCTTGCAGATAAAAATAGTGCAAAGGTGAACAATTAATAAAAATAGGAGAAATAAATTAGGCTCTGAGTAGATAATCCCTTCACTGCTAACTTTTACCTCTTGCAAGCTTTGTTACTTTTACTCAGGAAGCAGGAAAACAAACTGCCCTCTGATAAAAACATAATTTTACCTATTGTTGGAGAGGAATTGGCTGGGCTTCCCAGTAGGATCCAGGAAGAGGTCTGGTTTACCAGTAAGAAATAAATGAACTCGAAAGCAAAAGAACCAAGTCAGTTTGCAAATGATCAAGGTTTATTTGTGAGCAGGTGGTTTTAGGTTCCTTAAAAACAAATTTAGGACTAAAATTTGAATAGTTCTTAAAGAATGGAGTATCATTGAACTGTGCTACCTTAGTGAAAGTTTTGCACAAAATTACCATCTGCAATCACATTTTCTAAGTTTGTGTTGAATTTGGGATTTTGTTTTTCTATTAATTGTCCCTTTACTACCGGTATGAAGTCTCTTTTTCCTCAGAGACTGGTATTTTCCTATCTGGTTACGTGAGTCCAGATAGGTTGGGTAATATCAGCTCATGCCTGTTGGACTGAGTCTGCTCCAAAATTCAAGCTCCACCCTATCCTGTGGCCACTCCCCAGTTTTTGACTCAGTCTACCCTGGACAGACGTGTTGCAGGGCTACACTTTCAGAACACGTGGAGCCTGGAAGAAAAGGAAAAAAAGTTTTAAAAGGGCTTCAGAGGCTTGAAAAGAGCAGCATCCAAGTGAGTGGGGTTTATTTAGCCCCCAGGGCTTGGGGATCATGTTCAGGGCACCCAACCCAGCGCACGGAGCCAGGACCATGCTTGCGGTTTCATTTTCCCCTATTCTGAGTTGCCTTTGATTGCCTTGGCTGAAAAGTGCCAAGCGTAGCAGCCTGCAGCAGCGGCTTGGAGCAGTTGGCTCCAGAGGGCTCTGCAGCAGCACAGAGTAGCCGCTAGATCGGACAATCAGCATGGTCTCAGCTGGGTGGGAGACAAATCGGAAGATAGCCCCCAGCTGAGGGCGCTATTGACCATGGTGCCAGTGCTGCTTTTCCAGTTCTAGCACTGAGGAGATCGCGTGGGCACCTCCAGACCTGCTTGCAGGTTCCAGAACTTATTGTAACCGGCAGGGCGTGGCCTATCTAGGTTTGCTTAGCCGTTTTCCAGGTAAGGAGACCATTTTTTATTCTGCATAAGGCCTTAATGGTTAAACTGATTGTGAATGGGTTATTAACACCTAATCCCTCCCTCCAACAGGTTCCATTCCCCCTCTGGCTCTTTCTCGTGCATTAGATAATTCCAGGGGGTATGGCAGATAAGGAGCAAGAAAGTGAGCCCAGTCCCTCCACTTCCAGAGGCAGATCCAGGGGCATACAGAAGAGAAAGGCCTCTGAGCCCAAAGTACCTTCCAGAGAAGAACCAGAGGCCCAGAAAGGGCAAAAAGCATCTGGAAAAAGGTTGGAGAAATGCCACCATGTGGCTGGGGGAGGAGCAGGAGATCACCTCCCCCTGAGGACTCAGATCCTTCTGAGCAACCCCGTTTTGCATCTGGAAGCAGTGCCTTCTACTTCTGCTAGTGCTTCTCGCCCTCATATCTGGTCTCCTGATAATTCCTCTGCTGTTGGGAATCCAACTCCCTTAGGAGAACATGGAGGGGATGAAGGTGATTCTCTAGTCTTGGAGGAATCTCTTCACTTCCTAAAAGGGCTAGAGCTATGGCTGAGGCATCCAACTCAGAAGATGAGGCTGAGGCTGTACCAGTGCATCTGGAAGCCATCATTTCCAAAGCTATAAGAAGGAATTGTAGAGGCTCTCCAAGTGACTAGGAGACTGGCTTCTGAGGCCTCAGACCATTCAGATCTAGAGAGGTCTTTTTTTTTTGTAAGTTTTATTTGAGTTTTCACAAAAAGAAAAGAAATACAAGTAAAACATCTTTTTTGAAAGCAGCATAATCCTGGGTTACATCTCTTCGTACAGACACAAATTCAAGGTCATGCTCATTTTTATGTTCCATTCCATATCTTATTACTATTCTACATTTTCTACATAGCTTCTCCCCTCTTTTGACTTTCTTAATTTTATTTTATTTATTTCATCTCAGTTCAGATCATTATACTTATATTCTTTGTCTGTCCTGTTTCCAGCTGTCTATTATCTTTTCTCATTAAACAAAATTTCTCCTGTAATCACTGATTGTAGTATGACGCCTTTATCTCTTTCCCCTAAATTTATAACACTTAGTATAATACATAGCTTCCATCTGGATTCTGCTTAGTACATTCTAAAGTTACACACTATATTTTAAAAAGAGAAAAAATTATAAGTATATAATATAATTAAAACAACAATCCATACCAATTCAAATCTATTGTTAATATTAATATTCATTTAAATCTTAAGCATTTTACACATTACTTTTCAAACAAGTATCATACTTCTATGGGAACACTTATAAACTTTCCATAGTTATTTCCCCCCCACCCACTTCACTTATATTTTAAAACATTGTGTCATTAAAATGTTCCCATTCCTTCCTAGTTCAATTCTCTCATTTATTTCATTTCATTTATTTTGTTCACAAAAGTTTCACTGAATTCCACTGAGTATTTTATCCCACTTTTTAATCATATGTTGTTTCCAATTTTCTAACATTATTTCTAATACAAATATAACAATACAATCTTATGTACCTTTGCAGAATCACTTTTTCAATTAAGTTTTTACCCATTATCTCTAAATAAGTCCTGTTTCTTTACATCTTGCTCCATACCTTTGTAGCTTCTCTTCCCTTCCTTCCTCCCTTGCTTCTTCTCTCTGCCCTTTTTACCCCCTTGTCTCTCCACCTCCATTTCCCTCTTCTGTGTTCCCCTTTTCTGTTGCTTTCTAACATCATATCCACTTTTCACCTTATTTTTCCCTTTTTTGGTTGTTTTTTTAGGTCAAAGTCTCCATTTTCTTTCCCTCCTTTCCCCTTTCTTCCCCAAGTAAAGTTACTTGTTCATTAAAGATGGCTTCTTTGTCCCAATCTTGTTGCGCAGTCTTGTAGTTTCTCGTAGGTACAGATCGCCATTTCTAAGAATTGAAAAACAGAGCCAAGAGAGCCCTTCCCTTCTTGTTCCTCTTCTTTGTATTTTTAAAATTCCATTTTCAGTTCATCCACAAGTGATGCCATTATAAAAAAAAAATCAAACAACCACCCAAGTGTTTTTAGTCATTCAAATATAATTTCCAAAAGTCCCAAAGTCACCAAGCAATCCAAATACACACAAGCTGTTTCTTTTGACACTTTCTTCTTTTTTAACTTTCTCTTCCTGGGGTTACTGTTTAGTTACAAAGTTCCAGTTAAAATGTATCTTTTAGAAGTCTTGTTAGGATTTAATCAGATTCTTTTAAATTCCAGGCAGTCTCCTCCTTCCGAATCCTGCTCTTATTCTTTTCCTCTCCCTTCCCACTTACACCAAAAAAAAGGTATTTTTTTTTAGTGTTCAGAAATCCTTATTATCCTCTTGACATTTAATTATCCAGTTTAATTACCTATTGATGCCAAAGTGGGTTTTTCCGATTTCTCGTTCATCTCTATTCGCTGTCAACGTTAGGAAGGAGAGTGAAAAAAAAAACCTTTCCCTTTTCACTTTAATTCGCTGCTTCCGAATCTTCCTTGGGAGCGATGCATCTTTTTTTTAAATTTAAATTCCAGGATACCTTAGTTGTTGCTTCTTATCCCGGTCAGCCAAAACTTTCACTTCTTAACTTCCTCCTGCACTTTCTTTTCCGGCTGAGTGCTTCTTTGAGGCGGCCATTTCTGACCGTCGCTCTTACCGCCTTTGGGAAAGGGAGTTTAGCCAGCTGGGGAGGAAAGATGTGGCTTTCCTCGACCCTGCTGGGATCTCCCCCCTCTTTGCCACCTCTACGGGGTGGCTTAGCCCCGAAGCCAGCCGGCTCGGGGCGTTCCAGCGGCGAGTACAGGCAGAAACCGTGCATGATCGCGGACTCCTGCCTGCCACCGAAGCCCTGCAAACCGGAAGTCTCAACATCAATGTCCAGAAATCTTTATTGTCCCTTTGGCATTTAGTTATATTTTCAGCTTAATTGCCTATTGATGCCAAAGCGAATTTTTCCAATTTCTGATCTCTTAGTTGTCAATGTAAGGAAGGAGAGAGAAGAAAAAAAAAACCTTTCCCTTTTCACTTTCTTTCACTGCTTCCAACCTTCTTTGGGAGCGATGTTATCTTTTGTAAAATTTAAATTCCAGGGTCCAGAAGCCCTTCAAACCGGAAGTCATTGAGAGGTCTTTTCATGATAGAGGCAAAGACTCTTAGGGACAAGGAGTCTCCTGTCCCTCCTTTGCATAGTGTTACCTACAGAGTACATGAGGAAGAGAAAAAGGAGTCTGATTTTTCAGAGGATGAAGATATGGCCCCAGAGAGGCCTTCCTTTACAGGCCTTTTTGATGTTCAGAAGTTTCGAGCATTATTGTTCAAAGCCAAGAAAACAGCAAAATTAGGACCTGGGGCTGATGTTGGATAAATAGAAGGGGATGGTATGGTCTCTTCCTGACCAACTTTTCAATGAACCTGCAGTTAGACCGGAAATGGTTCCTGTCCCTAGGCTATTCCTGAATGTTATCCATAAGCAGATGGAAGCCTCAGGTACATCCACAATGTTGTCTGCCAGTGAGCGGCGCTTCTTTACTATGGGGCCTGAACTCACCAGTACCTTGCAGGTACACACGGAAGATACACCTGTAGCTGCTATTATTTCTGCTTCCTCCAACCCTGCAGACTCAGAGGCGCTAAAAGCTGAGGACAAGGATTGAACAATCATTCCAACACACTCACCTGGCGGCTGCATGGGCAGTTAAGGCTGCTTCGGTGGCTTCTTTCTTTATGAGGTCTTCTTTAAGGTGGCTACGCCAACTACAGGACAGGGTCCCAGCCTCTGATGTTAGAGTTCACCAGGACATTCACAAATTGGTGGCTGCTGCAGAATTTACAGCAGATGCAACTCTGAACAGTGCCAGGTTTGCCTCTAAGGCCATTGCCATGTTGATTGCTGCCCTAAGGCCATTGCCACGTTGATTGCTGCCCGTAGAATGTTTTGGCTTAAGAATTGGCAAGCTGACGGGCGTCAAAAGTGGAAAGTGGCTTCTTCGCCTATAAAAGGGGACAAGTTGTTTGGAGAAGTCTTGGAGCCCCCCCTGGTGGAAACCAGGGATAAGAAGAAATATCCCTTCTCTGGGACGGTGCTCCAATTTCAGGGCGGCTTCCTACAATCGCAGATCCTCTTTCAGAGGAGAGGGCAGTTCCGGGACTCAAGGGTCACAGAGACAGCCTTTCAACCGTCAGGAACGTCCCCAGGACAGAGCAGCCAGAGATAGACCACAATTCTCAGGCCTTTCGTGGGGGAGGAAGTCGCTTCTTCAGGTGCTCCCACTAAATGTAGCGGTGGCCCTCCCATTGGGGGCAGACTATCCCATTTTGCTTCCCAATGGGAGACTACTACATCCGACGCTTGGGTGTTGAGAACAATTAGACAGGGGCTTTTTTTCGAATTTAGATCTCAGCCCCTCAGATCTTTTGTGCCTTGTTCAGTTTCCAAGGTAGCATCTCACGGGAAATTGATGGAGCAGGCAATACAACATCTTTTGGATATCAGGGCCATCCAATCAGTCCCAATTAATCAACAGGGCAAGGGATTCTATTCCCATCTGTTTGTGGTTCCCAAAGCCTCTGAGGGATGGAGAGCCATTCTAGATTTAAAAAGGTGCAGTAAATTTTTTGCTGTACAAGTGTTTCTGGATGCATTCACTACAAACTTTTGGCTAGCGTCAGGGAGGGTGACTTCCTCACTTCTATAGATCTAACTGAAGCTTACCTTCACATCAGAATTTGCCAATCACACAGACAATATTTTCGCTTTACTTACCTGGGTAACTATTTCCAATATAGGGCTATGCCCTTTGGTCTTTCCTCTGAGCCCAGGGTGTTCACTAAAATCTTAGCAACCTTGGCAGCTCGCTTGAGGACCATTCCTGTTTGAGTACCATGTTACTTGGATGATATTTTGATCCAATCTTCCTCTAAGGATTGGGCCATAAGGGATCTACAGACAACTATTACTCTTTTACAAGACCACGGTTTCTCTATTGACAAAAAGAAAAGCCATTTTTCATCTACCACGAGTTTATTACATTTGGGAGCTAGGATTGGCACATTATCTTGCAAAGTGTTTCTCTCACAGGAGAGGATAGACAGTTTACAATTAATGGCATTGGAGGTAGTGAAGGCTCACTCTTCCCCCTTGGCCCTTCTTTCCCAACTATTGGGGAAAATGATTTCTGCCATTTCCATCATGCCTTGGGCCAGACTTCATTCCAGGAAGCTTCGGTGGTTCGTCTTGCCACTTCAAAAGGCAGGCAGAAGTCATTTGGCCCTCAGGGTCTCTGTCCCTGTGTCAGTCAAAAGGTCATTGGCATGGTGGTCTTTTCCGGCCTTGCATGAAGGACAATTTTTCAAGGAACCTTCCCGTATGGTTATCACCATAGATGCCAGTCTCTCCGGCTGGGGAGCCCATTTAGACTCACAATTGGCACAAGGCCAGTGGTCTTCCTTAGAGAAAGGGAAGAGTATTAAATGGTTGGAATTGAGGGCTGTACGGTGGGCTCTCAAACACTTTAGAAACAGCATACATCATTCTCATGTTCTTACTTTGACAGATAATACAACCACCAAAGCACACATTAACAGACGGGGGTACAAGATCTCTAGCTTTAATGTTAGAGGCTGAGTGTCTGGGGAGTTGGGCTGAAAGGAATCTCCTCTCCATCAGGGTGGAACACATCGGGGGGGGGGATAATGTGCAAGCTGACTGGCTAAGCAGAACTAAAATTGACCCCTCAGAGTGCAGTATTCCCCCTCTTTTATTTCAGGAGCTGGTTTGAAAGTTTGGACTTCCAGTGGTGGACCTGTTCACCTCTCTGTCCAATGCCCAACTTCCCAGGTTCTTCACCAGGTTCACAAACCAAGGAGCAGAAGGGACCAATGCCCTCAGGATCAGTTGGCCTCAGGGCCTCCTGTATGCCTTTCCCCCTCTTCTGTTGTTGCCAGCGGTAATCCAGAAAATTTTGGAGGAGGAGGCAGAGGTCTTACTGTTGGCTCCTTACTGGCCCAGACGCCTCTGGTTTGTGGATCTGGTGAACCTCTCATGCTCCCGCCCTTGGAGGATCCCTCCTCTCAAAGTCACTCTCTATCAAGGAGAGATATCACACCCAGACCCTCAGTGGTTCCATCTGACCACATGGCGATTGAGCGGAGCGCACTGAGGAGGCAGAAGATTTCAGAGCGGGCCATTCAGACCATTCTAGCGGCCAGAAGACCTTCCACTAACAGGATCTGTCAAGTCACTTGGAAAGCATTCTGCCAGTGGTGTCACAAAATCAGGATTTCCCCTTCTTCGACCTCAGTGGCCAAGGTTCTGGATTTTTTTCAGGAGGGTCTGGACAAAGGCCTCTCAGCTAATACCTTGTGTAGACAGGTAGCAGCTCTTTTTTCTGTTTTGTTCTTGTATAGAAAGGGTTCCCTGTCCCAAAATCAGAACATTCATAAGTTTCTTTTTTAAAAAAGATTTTTATTTTTTAAGACAAACATATACAGACAGAAACATAAAAACATAGAACCATCTTCCAATTATATACATACAGTGTGTCAGTTGGTTACAAATCTTTTGTGATATCCTTTCATACTCCTTACTCACAGGTTGTATAGGTTCTCAAATTATCAATCTAGCATATGCTTATATATTTATCAGATATTAATCATTCATTTGACTAAACAATTATTCCATCATTTTATAGCAGATATTCTAGATTTTATTATAAATTTATACATTCATCCAATGGTTATATATTTTGTATTATATTCTATATCAATCTATTGATCTTCTATTAACGAAACTTAGTCTATTTCATTGCCATGTCTTTTTATCTAGCCATTGATAAAATAAATCCCATATCATATAAAATTGTTTATCTTGTTCTCTAATTTCAAATGTCAATTTACTAATTTCAGCACAGTCCATAATTTTCTTAATAACTTCCTCCTGCATAGGTATTTTTTTCATTTTTCCAGTTCTTAGCAAATACAATTCTAGCTGCTGTTAAAACATTTACAATCAAATATTTCAATTCTTTATTGTATATTTCCAGTATAATTCCCAATAAAAATATCTCTGGTTTAAAGTCTATGTGTTGTTTTATCATTTTTTCCAACCATGTGCGGATTTTAGTCCAATATCTTTTTGCATCCGAACATGTCCGCCACATATGGTAATATGAACCAGGTATCTGATGACATTTCCAACATTTATCCGATTTGTTCTTGAACATTCTGACAATTCTCGTCAGGGGTAGATGCCACCTGTAAAACATCATATACAAATTTTCTTTATAAGCAGTTGACATTGTCATTTTATAATTTTGAGACCACAATTTTTGCCATTTCTCTAAATCCCATATCCAAAATTTTTCCCCAATTAATCATTGTTTCTTTAACTTGTTCTTCCTCTAATTTAAATTCTAATAAATGTCCATAAAGTTTTTTAATTACCTTTTCATCAGTACCTATCAAAATTTTATCTAAATCAGTCAACTTATCCTAGAAACTTTCTGTTTTAAGATCTTTATCAAATCTAGATTGTATTTGTGCATATGAAAACCAATTCATTTTATACCTTGTTCTTCCAATGCTTGCATAGATTTAAGTTCACCCTTTTCATTCAGTATCTCACCATATCTAACTGTTTGTTCGTTTTTATATACGCTGCTCAAAAAAATAAAGGGAACACAAAAATAAGACATCCTAAATCTGAATGAAGGAAATATTCTCATTAAATACTTTGTTCATTACATAGTTGAATGTGCTGACAACAAAATCACAAAATTTATCAATGGAAATCAAATTTAGCAGCCCATGGAGGTCTGGATTTGGAGTTACACTCAAAGTGGAAAAAAACACGACAGGCTGATCCAACTTTGATGTAATGTCCTTAAAACAAGTCAAAACGAGGCTCAGTAGTGTGTGTGGCTTCCACGTACCTGTATGACCTCCCTACAATGCCTGGGCATACTCCTGATGAGGTGGCGGATGGTCTCCTGAGGGATCTCCTCCCACACCTGGACTAAAGCATCCCCCAACTCCTGGACAGTCTGTGGTGCAATGTGGCGTAGGTGGATGGAGTGAGACATGATGTCCCAGATATGCTCAATTGGATTCAGGTCTGGGGAACAGGTGGGCCAGTCCATAGCATCAATGCCTTCCTCTTGCAGGAACTGCTGACACACTCCAGCCACATGAGGTCTAGCATTATCGTGCA
>NW_020769531.1:367548-394639 GCF_900518735.1 Pseudonaja textilis | reverse complement strand
GAGGTAGGCGTGAGGCGGGCGAGCTTTCTCCCCCCCACTCCCCCCCCGCAAAATTTCCCCGGAAAATAAACTGTGATAAAAAAAACTGATAAAAAACATGATAAAAAATAAATAATAAATAATAAAAACATCTCACTAATTTCATTTCCAAATAAATTTAATATGTTAACTATGTTTTCTATGGCTTTTTGGGATGATCAGGTATTGTTACTGTTATTTTATTTTATGTGCGGCCCAAACCAAATTTTCATCTTCTAATGTGGCCCAGGGAAGGTGAAAGGTTGGACACCCCTGCCCTAGATGGTTAATCCCGGAAGGCTTGCTTATCGCCTGGCAAGAGAAGAAGATTAAAATAGGAAGTCTAGGGAAGGCACAGGACTTCTATGATGAATTGATGATAGTAGAGGAGGAGATTGGTAGTAAGGAGGAGTCAGAAAGTAAAAACCAGGAGGAACAACAGTCAGAGGAAAAAGAACTGGAACAAGAAGAAAAAAACAAGAAATAGAACAAGGAGGAGAAAGAATCAGGACAAGGGCACAAAGGGAAAACAAAACAAACAGATGACCAGGACAACCGTATAGGCAATAGGATGGAAAATGAGATTAAATTAATATCTATCAACAACAATGGATTAAATTCCTCAATAAAAAGGAGACAAACTTTTACAAATCTTCAAAAACAAAAAGCAGACATAATATGCCTCCAAGAAACCCATATTAAAAAACAAAACAAAAACTACCTAGAACAAACAAAATAAGGAAATTATTTGTTTCACTGGCAGATAAAAAAAAATGGGATTGTGGTATACATCAAAGAAAAAATAAAAGCAACACAAATTTATGCTGATGATAGTGGTAGAATATTAAAGATAGAAATTAAAATTCAACAAAAAAATTATTAGTAACAATTTATGCCCCAAACGATAATCAAAAAGAATTTTATAGTAGAGTTCATGAAAAAATAATAGAATCAGGACAGGAAAACGTCTGTTTGGTAGGGGACTTCAACCAGAGGTGATATTCAGCAGGTTCTGACCAGTTCTGGAGAACCAGTAACGGAAATTTTGAGTAGTTCGGAGAACTGGCAAATACCACCTCTGACTGGAGATTTTACAATATCCTTCCCCTGCCATGCCCACCAAGCCATGCCCACAGAAATGGTTGTAAAAAAATTTGAATCCCACCACTGACTTCAACGCAGTGGTGAACCTCAAAAGGGATTACAAAAGTAGCAAAAAAAAGAAAAAGGAAAAAAGGAAATTACTACCGAAAACTTTTTTTGATATGGCCCATGAGTTAAATTTAAGAGATAGTTGGAGGGAGTTGAATGGGGAAGAAAGCAGATATATGTTCTATTCAAATCCACACCAATCGCTGTCTAGAATAGATACGATTTGAATGAATAAAGAATTGGAAAATGAGATAAAAAAATATAGACATATTGGTCAATACTTGGGCAGATCACAATCCCCTACAACTAATTTGGAAAGGTTATAATAGAAAAAATAGAAGATGGAGATTAGATATACAGATTTTAAAAGAAAAAATATATACACAACTTATTAAAAAAGAAATGGAACTTTTCCCTAAAGAAAACAACAATGAAGAAATGACACGACAAAATTTATGGGACACTGCAAAAGCCTACATAAGAGGAGTAACAATTGCCTATATAGCCAGACGAAACAAAGAAAAAAGGAAAAAACAAAACAAATTGGAAGAAGAATTAAAAAGAATAGAAAAAGCCCTACAGGAGAACCCACAAAATGATAAAAATAAAAAGGAAAGAGATTTGATTAAACATAAATTAAATTTACTAAACCATGAAGAGTATGCAAAAAAAATGAAATCAATTAGGCAGATTTTTTTTTTTAACAAGCAAACAAGCCAGGAAGATGGCTGGCCTACAAATTAAGGATGGAAAGGGAAAAGAAATTAATACAAATATTACAAGATGATAAGGGGAATCCCCAAAACCAAATTGAGGAGCGGGGGGATTATACAAAAGTACTATGAAAATCTATATAGTAAGAATAAAATAGAAGGGGGAAAGATAGAATAGTATCTAAAAGAGAAAAACTTACCACCAATCTTGGAAGAGAGTAGAGAATTATTAAATAAAGAAATTACTCAGATAGAAACGAAAAGAGCCATTGATAAACAGAAAAACAATAAGACACCAAGACCAGATGGGATTCCAGGGGATTTTTATAAGATTATCTATGAAGCTATGGAACCATTGATGCTAGAGATACATAATGAAGCGTTATTAGAAGCTAAATTACCCAAATTGTGGGCAGAATCATATATAACTTTGACACCGAAAGAAGGTACCAACCATTCCCAAATTCAAAATTATAGGCCAATCTCCTTGCTAGATGCCGATTATAAAATACTGATGACAATCATGGCAGAAAGAATGAAAATAATTCTGAATGGAATAATACACGTAGATCAAAACAGTTTCCTCCCTAAAAGACAAATTAGAAATAACATTAGGACAGTAATGGATAAATAATATACTGGAATATTATGAAGCATATCCAGAGAAATCAGCAACACTGATTTTTCTGGATGCGCAGAAAGCCTTTGATAATTTAAATTGGGAATTTTTTTACAGCAAATAATAAAGATGAAATTTGGACCAAAATTCAAAAAAATGATAGTGGAAATCTATTCCAGCCAGAAAGCAAGTGTAATAATTAATGGTGATTTTACCGAAAGACTCAATGTAGCAAATGGAGTGAGACAGGGATGTCCAATGTCACCTCTGAACTTTATTCTCGCAATAGAAATCTTGTCAACACAAACTAGGAAGAATGAGGAAATTATAGGAACTAAAATAAAGAAGGAAGAATACAAAATACAAGCATTTGTCGATGATATGGTATTCTTCATAGAAAACCCAAATGAGAGCGGGAAAATTTTATTAAAAGAAATAGAAGAATTTGGCAAGGTAGCAGGACCCAAGATTAATAAAAATAAGACCAAAATGTTAGTTAAACATTTGACTGACCACCAAAAGAGGGAATTAGAAAAGAAAGTAGAACTGTAAATTACGAATAAGATTAAATATTTAGGTATTTGGCTGACATCAAAATGCTCATAATTAAGAGGATAATTATGACAAATTAATGAGTCAAATGAAAAAAAATTTAGAAATATGGAGTAAATTACAGTTATCCTTAGTAGGAAAGTTTGCAGCAATAAAAATGAACCTATTACCAAGGTGGTTATATTTATTTCAGACGGTTCCTATAAAATTAAATAAGATTTTTTTGGGTGGAACTGAATAGAGTAGTGACAAAATTTATATGGGAAGGGAAAACCCCCTGCATAAGGTTAAAATTATTGCAAGAGAATAGATGGCTTTGGACTCCCGGACTGGGAATCATATGCAGCAGTACTAATTTGGCAAAAACTCAAAGCAGAGAAAAAAAATGTTGAAGTGATTGAAAGCCTCACTCCCCCCCTCCTCCTGCCTCCGCCTTTACAACAACCAGTGAGGACAAGAAGGTGGGGAAAATCACACACAAATAACTTTCATTATCAGTAAAGCACACACAAATACACACACAAATAATCCTCTCTTTCCAGTAAATCACATACATTTCTCCATGGGATTTTTATAATGTCCGGACCATTCTCATTTCTTACTCTCCTTTCAATCTGGGATGGGGGTCAACACAAAAACATTTATACCAACATTTTTACCATCAACATACTCACAAATTTGTACTGTAATCAAACTACTTGCATACCTACAATTCTTTTCTGAGAACCAAGAAGTTCCATTGTAGATGATCTCACCCTCCAGGGCTGGAAATGATTACATACAGACACATTCTCATACACAACATTTCCAGACCTGGGGAGGTTTTGTCCCTTTAAATCTCCACGTTTTCTTTTTTTGGACAACCTATAGTTTGTTCTCAGAGCACTGGGATAAGTCAAGGCGTGGTTCCAATCACAAAGGGCATTGTGGGCCCGAACCACTGTGTTAAGTTTGAGCAATGAGAGGCTGAACCAGAGCATGAGTGCAACAGTACTTTATTTTACAAATAAAGGGCTGACCGTGCTTGCCAAGCCTGGAACTGGCTCACAGCAATCAGCAGCCAGTTGGACCCCGCAGCCTGCTTTTATAGCTGGCTGCTGGGGAGAACCAACCAATGGGGAATGGAGGAATAACGCCCACACAAAGTGAGTGGACCTGAGTGAGAACTCCTTGAGTCCTCAGGACATAACACCCCTTCCCCCCAGATGCGAACACGCATAGTCCTTGAGGTAGATGGGGGGTTTGTGTTGGCGCCCGGAGCGGCGCAACTCGGGAACATTGTCTGACTGTTCGGTATCAGTCTGTGACGGTTGAGCTGGCATAGTGTCGCCAACACTCTCTCTGGACTGGGCATCCTCGGGAACCACCGGGTTGGTTTCTGGGGTCGAGCCCTCGTGGGTTGGATCAGGTTGGTCAACTCTCTGGGCGCTGTTGTCCGAATTTGGGCTGACCGGAACGACCGCTGGCGCAGACTGGTCACTGGGTGCGGTGTGGTTGGGTGGCGGATGAGACGGTTCCCCTTCGACTGGAGACTCTGGATTCTTGTTTGCGAGGTTGCTGAGGCGCCTTCTGAGTTGGTCTATGTGTCTCCTCCAGACGCGACCATCCTCCAGCCTTACTCTATACGATCTCGGCCCGGTGACGGCGATGACCTCGCCCGGAATCCAAAGTGGGTCCCCAGCGAAATTCCTTGCGAATATCGGCTCCTGTAACATAAAATGTCTAACCCCCGAAGTGGAAGCGAGGGGAGAGTCAGGGCAGTATTGTGGGTGCAGTCTATCTAATACAGTCCTCAGGCGCCGGCCCATCAGAAGTTCCGCTGGGGACTTATTGGTGACTGTACAGGGGGTTGAGTGCTGGCTCATCAGGAACCGTGAGAGTTTGTGGTGCCAGTCATCTCTGCCAAACCTAGCGAGGGCCTCTTTGGTGGTCCTGACGGCCCTTTCAGCCAACCCATTACTCGCAGGGTGAAATGGGGCTGTGAAAATGTGGCGAATGCCTAGGTTGGCTGCAAAACGGCTGAATTCTACTGATGCGAACTGTGGGCCATTATCGGAGACCAAGGAGTCGGGTAGTCCATGTGTAACGAACAGGCGCGTTAACACGTTGGTGATTGCTAGTGTGGTGGTCGTGGATAGCTGCGCCACGTCTATCCACTTGGAATAAGCGTCCACGACCACTAGGAACATCTTTCCATGCACGGGGCCGGCCAGATCGATATGGATTCTAGACCAAGGGGCGCTGGCGCTCTCCCATCTGGTAGGGGTGGCGATGGGGGGAGCAGGACGGGATTCCTGGCAAATGCTGCAGGAACTTACCCAATTGACAATGTCCTTGTCTAGACCCGGCCACCACACGTAGCTGCGTGCCAACGCCTTCATTCTCACAATGCCGGGGTGTCCCTCGTGCAACGCTTCCAGGACTCGGGTACGCAGCGAGGTCGGAATGACCACTCGAGTGCCCCACAGAAGACAACCCTGCAAACTGGACAGCTCCTGCATGCGAGTCTTAAAGGGTGCGAATTTGTTATCAACATTGCCTCCCGGCCACCCCCTCCTCACCCAGTCGAGCACCTGGGCGAGCGTTTGGTCTGCCTTGGTTTTGGCGGCGATGTCAAGGGCGGTGATGGGCAGGTCCAACTGGGTGATTTCAAAAATGGCATTGACAGGAGCTGGGTCTTCAGCCGGAGCGGGTAAGGGGCAGCGACTGAGCGCGTCAGCGTGGGATAGGGTTTTGCCCGGGCGGTGGATAAGTTTGTATGAGTAGGCCGCTAGGAAAAGTGTCCATCTTGTCATCCGAGGGGAGAGGACTTGAGGTGTCTGTTTGTCGCCGGCCAGTAGGCCCAGGAGGGGCTTATGGTCGGTGACCAGTTCGAAGAAGTGGCCAAAAAGGAATTCGTGAAACTTTTTCACGGCTGCAACAGCTGCTAGGGCTTCCTTGTCTATTTGGCTGTAATTTCGCTCCGTGGCCGAGAGCGTCCTGGAGAAAAAGGCGATGGGGGCCTCGGCGCCATTGGCGAGTCGGTGACTAAGGACCGCCCCAATTCCAAAAGGGGATGCGTCTGCTGCCAGTACTAAAGGAAGGTTGGGGTCGAATTGTATGAGCACTGCCTCTGACGTAAGTAGTGATTTGACGGCGTTAAACGCCTGGTCTTCTTTGTGCCCCCAGTGCCACGGTGACTTTTTGTCTAGTAATCTGTGTAGGGGTTCGGCTACTGAGGCTTTATGGGGCAAAAAGGATGCATAAAAGTTTAGGAGCCCCAAGAAAGCTTGTAGCTCCGTTTTGGAGGTCGGTGTGGGAGCTTCGTGGATCGCCCTGACCTTGGACTCCAGGGGGTGAATGCCAGAGGCGTCAATTTTATAACCCAGAAAGTCCACCTGTCTAGTGGCAATGGCGCATTTTTCTTTTTTTAACTTGAGGCCATGCTGTCTGAACCTCTCTAACACTGCTCGCACTCTCTGGAAGAGTTGGGGTCTGTCCCTGGCCGAGACCAAGATGTCGTCGAAGTAGGGTACTACACCAGGGAGGCCCTGTAAAATCCGCTCCATGAGGGATTGAAAAATACCCGGGGCAACACTTACGCCAAATTGGAGACGCTTGCATCGGAAGGCACCCCTGTGAGTGACGATGGTCTGAAGTTCCGCTGTTTGGTTATCAACAGGGAACTGTTGATATGCTTGAGACATGTCCAATTTAGCAAAAATACTGCCCGGTTCGAATGTGTGCAATAAGTGCTGAATGACGGGCACGGGGTAGGCGCTAACTTGTAAATATTTATTGATTGTTGTCTTGTAGTCCGAGCAGATTCTCAGGCTACCATCTTTTTTGAGGGGTGTGACAATGGGCGTCTCCCACTTGGCGAAATCTGTTGGCTCAATGACCCCTTGTTTTAGTAGTTTATCCAATTCAGCGTCTAGTTTTGGTCGAATAGCAAATGGAACTCTACGTGGTTTTAATCTGATTGGGACTGCCTGGGGGTCAACGGTGAACGAGATGGGGGTTCCATTATAACACCCCAGCTCCTCGCTGAACACATCTGCGTAGTCAGCGAATAAGGAGTCAGTGTCTGAGGTTGAGACAGCATGGACTCCTGTTAGCCCTAGGCCGAGGTGGGGAAACCAATCGAGCCCCAATAAGGTGGGTAGATTGCCGTTAACTACCACTAGAGGTAGGTGGCCTTTAAAAGCTCTAAAACTGACAAAGAACTTGCCTCTGCCGATCACGGGAATGGCCTTCCCCTGGTAGTCCTTCAGACCGAACTGGCATCTCTGAAGCCGGGTAGTAGATAGGCTGGGGTGGAGTCTCTTGAGGGTGTTCCACGAGATTATTGAGAGCGCTGACCCTGTGTCAACCTCCATGTGGCACGGTTTACCTTCTAGGGAAACGGAGAGAGAAATTTTACTAACAGAGTGGCAAGTACGCCTGGCAAGGCGGTGCGTGCGACAGTTTAATACTTGCCTCTGTGGTCCCGAGTGCGAGGACGGGGGTCTGTGTGCAGCGCTTTGGGGGGCTTGGCAGACTCTCGCAATGTGCCCCCTCTTATGGCAGTTGTTGCAAACGGCTCCTTTAAACTTGCAGGTGGCCCTTTGATGTGATCCCCCACAGGCTAGGCACAGGGTGATGTGCTTGGGTGGACCGGTGTATTCTTGTTTGGCCCCTACCTGCGACCGTCTGTCATTGGTGAGGCGATGGACATCGTTCTCATCGTTGTGGCCTTCCTCCGCTTCCACCTCTTCGGAATGGACTGGGAACGCTGCTAGCTTGGCGCTTGGGCCCTGAATTTCGGTGGCTGAGTTCGTTGCTAGCTCGGCTGCTAGGGCCTCCTCTACCGCTTGCGCGAGGTTGAGGTCTTTTTTAGCTAGCAGTTGCCTCTGTAGGTTGAGATCCTTGACCCCACAAACTAATTGATCGAGGAGCATGTCCTCCAGGTATGTTCCAAACCCGCAGTGCAGGGCTGCTGTTCTGAGGGCGGCCATATATTGGTTGATGGTCTCCTTACTTGATTGCTTCCTCATTCGGAACGTGAACCTCCTGGCGATTTGTGAAGGCCTGGGAGCGTAGTGGTTTGTGAGGATCTCAAGCAACTCGGACCACGGAACGTTTTTCAATTCTCTCGGCACCACGAGTGCTGCAGCGGTATCGTAAACGGTGGCTCCGCAGTAGATTAGGAAATAGGATTTTTTCCGATGCTCTCCCGCATCCGACAGGCCGACCGCATCGATGTAATGATTGAAACGGTTCTTATACGATTCCCACTTCTCTTCGTCTGGTTTAAACGCCGGGAATACTGGATTGGAACTCATGGTGCTGGAACGGCTGGGCTACCTGCGGAAAAAATCTCTCTGGGACTACGAACGCTCGTGAGTTACTAGTGATATCAGCTCTGGAGAGGTTTTTTGCTACCCTCTCTTTCTCTCTCTCTGGGTTACCACGTTGGCTGCTAGCCGTTGGAGGTGTCTTGATTCGCGCCAAAAAAAGTGGGCGTTAGTGACTCTCTACAGTGCTGTGCTGTGATTCCTACTGGCTCGAAATTCAAATGACACCCGTTTGAATTTCGCGCCAAGTGCAGAGCGGCTGCGGCTCGCAGCGCTTCACTTTCCCCGTAGTGGGGCTAACAAGCGGCTACAGACGCTTCTAACTATTTGACTCAGACCGCTTTCTCTGGCTGCGGATCTGCGTTTGCTCTTTTTGATCGCTCGTTTCGCTAGCTGACCGCTCTCTCTGGCTGCGGATCAGCGTTTCCCTTGTCGCCAGCCGATCGCTCTCTCTGGGCTGTAGATCGGTGGCTAGTGACTCAGCGGTTGCAAGGTGCTTCTGGTAGCCATCCCACCCTCGTCGCCAGTGTTAAGTTTGAGCAATGAGAGGCTGAACCAGAGCATGAGTGCAACAGTACTTTATTTTACAAATAAAGGGCTGACCGTGCTTGCCAAGCCTGGAACTGGCTCACAGCAATCAGCAGCCAGTTGGACCCCGCAGCCTGCTTTTATAGCTGGCTGCTGGGGAGAACCAACCAATGGGGAATGGAGGAATAACGCCCACACAAAGTGAGTGGACCTGAGTGAGAACTCCTTGAGTCCTCAGGACATAACACACTGCCTATCTGCCTCCCACACCTCTAAGCCCAATCCAAAAAACCAATTTTAATTCTCTAGCTGCCAAACATGTTACAATTAATTTATTTTGAACTGCAGCAGTTCCAATTAGGGCTATGCACAGGTAAAGGATATTTTTTTCAATTCAACCCTATTCAATTCTGCACACAATTATTTTACATTATTATACATACACAGCTAAGCTCTATTCTGCATACATTAATTATACATTATTATACATACACATCTAAGAAGTTGTAATGAAAATCTCATCATGAAAAGAATAGTAAACATTTTCTTCTTCTCTTAGTTCTTTCTATCACACATAACAGCATAAATTAACCATATCTTCTTTGATCAACCCCAATGTACTTTATGGAGGGGCTCTATTTTAAACACAGATCTGTGTCTCGTTCCATGCTTCTGAACAGCAGAGCTAACTGTGGACCATTGAACTCAATGGGGCATAATTCAATTCTGCCACCCAGTGCATCAGAAGAGAGCAGTTGCCTGCATTCTAGTTACATCCATTGTTCTATCTCCTTAAGCATTAAATAATTAAAAAAGATTAAACATAAAAATTTTAAACAAATAAATTTATGTGTCTCTGTCCTGGGTTTCTAGCTTTCCTATCTCCTCAATCAGCGTTTTTCAAGCCTCAGGTATTTTTGCACCTGATTCGTGTAGCAATAATCTAAATTCCTGAACATGTTCCTGCTGATGCTGAGATTGCAGCCCATACTTACCTCTGATCGGTCCCGTAGGACATGGTGCGCACCTTAGGGGTCTGTTCCAGACGAAGGCAAGTATGTTGGGAGCTGTGTCCCCGTAGGGTTCATGTCCCTGTTTGGGTGCCAAAATGATGGGTTTCAATAAGCAGTCATTGTGCAGGGTTCCAAGATGTCTGACTGCATGGGCAGTGTTTATTACATTTATAGGGTTTTTACAAGAAGACAAAGGCAACATAGATACTGCATCTGGATTGGAGAATAGATCCCACATGGGTGAAACCTCCCAACCACATTGGTACAACCTCCCAACCAATCCTTAGGAATAGTGGTGATGGTAGTAAAATGTAGTCACCTATAAGTCTGGGACTTTCCACCTTCTCCAAGATATAGGGAATGAGATCATGCAGTAACAAAAGAGGCCCCCTTAGCCAAATGCGCAGTCTGCTGCTAGCATCTAGCACCATCCAGAGGATCTCAGTGGCTACTACACCTGTTGAGTTCATGAACATGGCCATTTAGTTTTCTTGGCAACTACCATACATAATAGTGATTTTGGTCAGTTTCTTCAGTTCCTGTATTCACTTCCTGCTCTAGTTTGCAGTGGTGGGATTCAAACTGGTTCTGTGGGCACATACGGAGTGTTCTAAAACAGGCAATTTTGAGCTTAAAAACTTACCTTACCATCAGCACTGATGAGTAAAACAGCTGAGGCGCAGCAATCTGCTCTGCCGTGTGAATCAGCAGAGCTACAAAGGAAAGGGTGGGGCGGATAGGTGGGGCCAACTGCTGACCAGTGCTACCGGATCACTAGAACCGGTGTGAACCGGCAGCATACCACCACTGGTTTTCAGCCATGAAATTCCCTGAAAAATTATCATCCAAATCTTGACCAGCACCCACCCTGCTTAGCTTTGGAGCCTAGATAAGGTTAGCCAGGAGCTGCTACCTGCCAGTCTCCCAAGATATTTTTTTTTTTGAAAACAATTTTATTGGTTTTTTTAAAAACAAACAAAACAAACAGAACATAAAAACATCAGCTCTCTTCCATACATATATACAAGCAGTGTGTCGGTTGGTCTATCAGTTTTGTGCATTCATTTCGTAGTCTCAATTACAGTTACATTACATAATAACTCATATTATCAATCAAAACTTATATATCCTAGTATCACTATTAGATAATAGTATAATTTTATTCATTCATACTTTATGAGGTAACTATAATTTAAGTAGTTTATTCTATAACAAATCATATAGTCATACCAAATCTATCCTAAAAACATTTTATAGATATGATATCAAATAACAAAAAAAAGAAAAGAAAAAATATCTTTTTATATATTCCTTGTTATCTAACATTCTAAATATTCTATTATTGTATTTTATCATCCAACCATTGATAGAAAAGGTCCCAAATTTTATAGAATTGCTCTCTGATTTCAAATGTCAATCTACTCATCTCAGCACATTCCAATATTTTCTTAATAATTTCTTCCTGCAATGGTATTTTCTCATTTTTCCAATTTTTAGCAAATACAATCCTAGCCGCTGTTAATACATTTACAATCAGATATTTCAAGTCTTTACTGTATGTATCTGGTAAGATTCCCAATAAAAAAACTCCGGTTTTAAATCTATATGTTTCTTTGTCATTTTTTCCAACCACATGCGGATTTTAGTCCAATATTTTCTAGCGTCCTCACAAGTCCACCACATATGGTAATATGAGCCAGGTATCTGATGACATTTCCAGCATTTTTCAGATTTATTCTTGAACATTCTTGCTATTCTTGTCGGGGAAAGTGCCACCTGTAAAACATCTTATAAAAATTTTCTTTATAAGCTTTTGACATTGTCATTTTATAATTTTGCGACCACAATTTTTGCCATTTCTCTAAATCAATCCCATATCCAAAATTCTTCCCCCAAGCAATCATAGTTTCTTTAACTTGTTCTTCTTCTAGTTTAATTCCCAGTAAATAACCATATAATTTTTTAATCACCTTTTCATCAGTACCTGTCAAAATCTTATCTAGATCAGTCAGTTTATCATAAAATCCTTCTGTTTTAGAATCTTCATCATACCTTGAATGTATTTGCGCATATGAAAACCAATTCATCTTTATACCTTGTTCCTCTAGATTTTGCATCGATTTAAGTTCACCCTTTTCATCCAGTATTTCCCCATATCTAACTGTTTGTTCCTTCTTATAAATTAAAAGATAGGAAAATGCTTCAATGGTCGATAACCAAACTGGAATTTTCAGATAGCATTGTCTTTTGATCTTCTCCCAATTTAACCACAAAGACTCCCGTATATAATGTCTTCTAAAATAACCCTGTGTTTTAGTTCCCTTATACCATAAAAAGGCATGCCAACCCAACAGCAAATCATGACCTTCTAGTGTCAACAATCTGGTCTTTCTTAATGTTATCCATTCCTTGACCCACATCAAATTTGCAGCTTGGCAGTACAACTCCCAATTAGGCAGACCAAAACCTCCTCTAATTCTAGCATCTTGCAAAAGTCTTAGCTTTATTCTCGCTTTCTTACCTTGCCATATATACTTCAACACAATTTTATTTAAATCTTCAAAATAGTCTTTTCCGAGCCTAATTGGTATTGTTTGAAACAAATATAAGATTCTGGGTAGTATATTCATCTTGATTGTTGAAATTCTCCCTATTAATGACAATTGTAAATTTTCCCATTTCTTCAAATCTAAGGCTATCTGTTGTTTAAGTTTAATATAATTATTCTCTTTTAATGTACTACATCTTGATGTCAAGTATATCCCCAGATACTTGACCTTGTTCATGACTTGAATTTTCAACAGGTCTGCCAGTTCTGCTCTTTGTAAGATATTCTTTGTCAAGATCTTTGTTTTATCTTTATTTATTTTCAGACCAGCCACCTCGCCATATGTCTCTATCTTTTCCAATAGTTTTGGAACTGTTTCTAAAGGGTCTTCCAAAATAAAGGCTAAATCATCCGCAAAGGCTTGCAATTTAAATTCTTCCTTTTTAATTTTCATTCTTTTTATGCTTTTACCATCTTTAATATTTCTATTCAACACTTCCAAGGTCAATACAAATAGCAAAGGTGATAGGGGGCATCCTTGCCTTGTGCCTTTTCTTATATTAATAAGATCTGTGAGTTGTCCCTCTATCATTACCTTTGCCATTTGCTTATGATATATGGCTTCTATTGCTTGAATAAATTTTCTGGCAAAACCCATCTGTTCCAATAGTAGTAACATAAATCTCCAGTTCACATTATCAAATGCCTTTTGAGCATCTAGGAATATCAAAGCCATTTGCTTTTCAGGATGTGCCTCATAATATTCCAAAGTATCCAGGATTACTCTCATATTGTCTCTAATTTGTCTCTTTGGCAGAAATCCATTTTGGTCTGTGTTCCGTACTAGCAGGCTTGAAGGCTTGCATTCCTATTGGTCCGGAAAAGCCGGGCCATGATTGGTCGTTATGGGACACTCTGATTGGCTCATATAGAGCTTGCCGCGATTGGCTAACACCAAGCGCGGCAAGCTCAAAAACCTGTCATTGGCTGCCTAGCCATGGCCAGCTCTATAAAAAGAGCAGCTGCGGCTAGGCTTTTTGTCTCAGTATCTGGTTGCTTAATAAAGAGCTGTTGTTCACTACTACAAGTCTTGTCTCTCCTTGGGACCCACCACCCAGACTTAACACTGGCGACGAGGGTGGGATGCTGAGACAGCAAGGCTGACCAGCACGTGGCAGACAGCGCAAAGACGACCAGCGAAATGGCCAGCAGCGCCGTGCCACCCGCACCATTCAATCCAGCCAGTGAGGACTGGGAGTCCTACATTGATCGTTTCCAAATGTTATTGGAATCGAACAACCTGAAAGACGCCACCGGCAGCAAGAAGCAAGCGGTCTTTTTGACACACTGCAGACCCGCCATTTTTAAAATGGCCAAGGCACTCGCGAAGCCTGCTGATGTCAAGACTATGGACTGGGACAACCTAGCTCCCATCCTCCAAAACCACTACGCCCCGGCTGTACCGACCCTTATCAGAAGGCATGACTTTTACCAGCGTGATCAGCTTGAGGGTGAGAGCATCGGCGAGTTCGTAGCCGACCTGAGAGACCTAGGGGGCTTATGCGGGTTCGCTAACCTAGACAAGGCCATGCGAGACCGGGTCGTCCTCGGCCTAAAAGATCCAGCACTCCAAAGCAGGTTGATGGCCAAGGGTGATATATCCCTCGCCGACGCCATAGCTGAAGCCACCGCAGCCGAGGCCACACGTAAGTCAGCGGCGCGAATGCGGCGTTCGAACGGAACTGATCGCAAATCCACCAGCGAGCCAGCCGCGACACCAGAAAAACTCACAGCCTCCACCCACCATGGCGACATCGAATCCCCCTCTGACAGCAAAGAGGAAGAAGTTCACAGACTTCATTCAGAGTGCGAGTGGCGAGACCGGCGGGGTCGCAAGTCGGGGTACCAATGCGCCGGTTGCGGAGGAGATCACCCACATTCTGAATGTAAGTTCCTGGATGCTGTTTGCCGTTTTTGTGAGAAGCAAGGGCATATCGCTAAAGTATGCCGCAACAAAAGAAACTTCAGCCCTCGGCGCTGGGGAAAGAGCCCAAGAAGGCAAGATGGCAACCCTACCAGAAACCGGGACCACCTGACAGACAACCGATGGAGCCAGGAAAACAGAACCAAGAAATTCAGCGAGGCACCACGAAGAGAGGAAACGCACCAAACAGTCATTATCGGCCACGCTTCACCAATCAACGCACGAAAAATTCGTATTGAGGTCGGTATCGAAAAACAACCATGCACCATGGAGGTAGATTCTGGCTCCTACCTCTCTATGGTCTCTTGGCGGACCATTAAGTGTATAATACCCAGCATACGCTGCCAAGAACTGAGCGACCAGAAATTGATTTTGAAAGACTATCAGGGGAACCGCATTCCAGTAGTGGGTGTAGGACATTTCAAAATCTCTTTCAAAGACCGTACCAACGTCTTACCACTCACAATCATCGATAAGGACCACCCCAGTCTACTCGGGTTGCAATGGTTCGCACCGTTGGGGATCGAGATGGCAGGCATCAACCACACCGAGGATGAAGACTGGGAAGCAACGCTCGTTCGGGACTTCCAAGAAGTCTTCAGTGACACCCTAGGCAAGTACAAGGGGTCCCCAATCTCCTTTAATCTTAGCCCTGACATCGCTCCCATCCGCCTCAAACCGCGCCGAGTGCTTTTTGCACTCAAGCCTAAAATAGACGAACAATTAGACAAACTAATAGCGCAAGGCGTATTAGAACCCATTGATCATACCCGCTGGGAAACACCAATTGTCACCCCTATCAAACCAGATGGCTCCCTGAGAATTTGTGGTGACTACAAGGCCACCCTCAACCATGCATTGCAGCAGAGTGCCTACCCGGTGCCAGTAGTCCAACATCTCCTACACTCACTGGGGGGTGGCAGAATCTTTGCAAAGCTTGACCTGGCTCAAGCTTATCAACAACTGCCAGTCGATGCTGAAACTGCCGAGGCTCAAACAATCGTAACACATCGAGGGGCCTTTAAATGCAACTGACTCCAGTTTGGAGTCAGCGTCGCACCTGGGGTTTTCCAAAGCCTAATGGAAAGACTGCTACAAGGAATTAAAGGAGTCGTTCCCTATTTCGACGACGTCTTAGTAGCAGCCCCCAACAAGCGAGAATTGGAAAAGAGACTGAGAGCAGTGCTACAAAAATTTAAAGACTCTGGCCTCAAGGTAAAGAAAGAAAAGTGCCAGTTATGTACTGAAAGGGTTGAATTCCTCGGGTACCTCCTTGACGAACAGGGAATTCACCCTACCAACAAGAAATTAAGGGCCATCAAAGAAGCCCCCAGGCCAAAAAACAAAACGGACCTCCAAGCATTCCTTGGACTCATTAATTTCTATAATATTTTCCTACCCCAGAAAGCCACTGTCGCGGAGCCCTTGCATAGACTCCTGGATAAAAAGGCACCATGGATTTGGAGACGGCGAGAGGAACATGCATTTCAACAGATAAAAGATCTTCTGACTTCCGACGCAGTCCTCATGCAATACGAGACCCTACCACTGACTATTACTTGTGACGCTTCACCTTTTGACGTGGGAGCAATCCTAAGCCACACATTGCCTAATGGAACAGAGGCTCCCATTGCATTTTTCTCAAGAACCCTGTCCAAGCCAGAGCGGAACTACAGTCAGCTGGATAAAGAAGCCCTCACCATCATCTCTGCAGTCAAAAAATTCCATGAATACATTTATGGTAGGACATTTTCAATTATTACCGACCATAAACCCCTACTCGGCATTCTGGCTGGTAACAAACCCACTCCACACATCCTGTCACCTAGAATGAAAAGATGGTCTGAATTTCTTGCCGCTTATAATTATCAATTAATACATTGACCTGGCAAATCCATCTCGCATGCCGATGCTTTAAGCCAATCACCCCTGCCAGACATGCAAGACGACCCAGCACCCACATTATCAATTTTGCAAATTGAAACCGCATCCATGTCACCGTTGACTGCGCAGGACATTGCCTGCGAAACACGACGGGATAAACGATTAGCGTGACTTCTCAGCTGGGTGGAGAGGGGCTGGCCAGAAAGCGGGACAAACGAACCCTTTAAACCATTTAAAAACCGGCAAACTGAACTCTTTTCTCAGAGAGGATGCATCCTGTGGGGAGACTGGGTAATCATACCAGAAACACTCCCAAAAACAGTTTTAAACATGCTGCATGACGGGCACCCAGGCATCGTACGTATGAAAGCCCTGGCCAGGAGCTATGCTTGGTGGCCAGGCATGGACAAGCAAATTGAAACCTGGGTCGCCACCTGTAACAGATGCCAAGAGACTCGCTCAGCTCCCCCAAAAGCCCCACCGTTAGAATGGGAAACCCCCAGAGGCCCATGGTCACGCATCCATATTGATTTCGCTGGACCAACAAAAGGGCATACCTTTTTAATTACCGTTGATGCTTACTCGAATTGGCTCAAAGTAAGCAAAATGAAAACCACCACCACAGAAGCCGTCATAAAAAAACTAAAAAAACTTTTTGCCACACACGGTCGACCTGATGTGATAGTATCAGACAACGGACCCCAGTTTACTGCATTGGCATTCGAGCAATACTTGGCAGACCGTGGCATCCGACACGCATTGACATCGCCCGTTAACCCGGCGGCAAATGGGAGGGCTGAACGCATGGTTCAATTCACAAAAAAAACTATTCAAAGAATTGAACATGGGGACATCCACGAAAAAATCACCAAAATGCTTCTGATCCAACACATCATGCCCAACACCACGACCAACAAGAGCCCAGCAGAACTACTCATGGGCAGAAGACTTCGGTCACCCCTAGATCGTCTGCACCCTGCTTTATACCCCAGAGAAACCCCCGGGATCCTCTAGCAAAAACAGCGCCTTCAAGGAAGGAGACACTGTTTTTGCAAAAAACTTTACTGGAGACCCACTATGGCTTCCTGCGAAAATCACCCAGATCACCGGCCCTCGATCCTACCGGCTCGAAACCACTGATGGCAGGTGTTGGAAATGCCATATTGACCAGCTAAGGTCCAGGCTGGCCATTTCTCCCCTCACAGACTCCAACCAAGAAATCGGGGGGGGGGGGAGAAACCGCAAACTCTGAACAAGAACTGGGCTCTAAACAAGCAGAACAACCCCCATTAAACAGAAAACAAACATTTAACCAACTAGACTTACCAGTTGACAGGGAGCCGTGGCAGATGGGTTCTTCGCCTGGAAGCAGCAGCCGGACAAGCTCTACCAGCCCAGAAAATCCAGGCGGGAGCAACAGAGCAAACGACTCAACCGACCCGGATACGCCACGTGGGAGTCACAGCTAAAGGCCCGGCTCACCTTTCCAGGCGGTTCCTTCGAGAAGCTGGAGAGCAACACGGAGCCCGTCCAAACCTGACGATGACCAAAGACATTGTGAACTGTGCAAGTCAAGTAGACAGGTCCGAAGACCCGCCTACTTGCGCGACTACGTTTCCCCGCCCCTCGGACGGAACCAAGAGGGGAGGGGTGTTCCGTACTAGCAGGCTTGAAGGCCTGCATTCCTATTGGTCCGGAAAAGCCGGGCCATGATTGGTCGTTATGGGACACTCTGATTGGCTCATATAGAGCTTGCCGCGATTGGCTAACACCAAGCGCGGCAAGCTCAAAAACCTGTCATTGGCTGCCTAGCCACGGCCAGCTCTATGAAAAGAGCAGCTGCGGCTAGGGTTTTTGTCTCAGTATCTGGTTGCTTAATAAAGAGCTGTTGTTCACTACTACGAGTCTCGTCTCTCCTTGGGACCCACCGCCCAGACTTAACAGTCTGAATGAATGAAATTATTTAGATATTTTTTAAGTCTTTCTGCTAAAATTGAAGCAAAGATTTTATAGTCTGCGTTTAATAAAGAAATAGGTCTATAGTTCTTAATTTGCAGTAGTTCAGCCTCTTCTTTTGGAATAAGTGTAATATAAGCCTCTGACCATGTTTTAGGTATCATCTTCTTTGACATAGCTTCATTCATGACTTCTAACAATGGAATGCTCAATGATTCTTGTAGTGTTTTATAGAATTCTGCCGGAAGCCCATCTGGACCTGGTGCTTTCCCATTATTTTGTTTCTTAAGTGCTTCAGTTAATTCCATCATTGTTATATTGCTTTCTAACATTTCTTCAGTCTCTTTAGATATCTTAGGTAGATTAGCATTCTGTAAATACTGTTTGACTTTTTCCTCATCAATATTCTCTTGCTTATATAGTTGCCCATAGAAGTCTCGAATAATTTCCTTTTTCTCCTTATTACCATAGCAAACTTGGCCTTGATCATCTATTAACTGCGATATTTTCCTTGATTCTTTCTCCTTTCTCAATTTATATGCTAGCCATCTACCTGGTTTATTTGCATCTTCAAAATAGTTCTGTTTAGCGCTTCTAATTTTCTGTGCCAGTTCTTCTTTCTCTATTAGACCCATTTTATGTTTAATTATGTCCAATTTCAGTTTAATGTCTTTTTTTCTGTGGCATTTTCTGTAATTCTTTTTCAAGTCTTTTATACTCGTCTTCCAAGACTTTAGTGGCTTGCCTTTTCCTGATATTCTTTTTTCTTATGTAGACTATTATCAAGCCTCTGGCATATGCCTTCATTGTATCCCAAACATTCTGCATTGAAGTATCTTCTTTTTTATTTCCTCTAAAGAAAAAAGCCAGTTCTTTCTCGATACATTGTATAAAATCTTTTTCCTTTAAGATAGTATTATTTAACGTCCATCTTGATCTTTTTTTTGTCCTTTCCATTTAATTGTCATTGGATTATGGTCTGCCCAAGTACTTGTTTCAATATTTATTTCTTGAATATTAGATATTAATTCTGTTGAGGTCCAAATCATATCTAATCTGGACCATGATAAATGTCTATTTGAATAAAAAGTGTATTGTTTAGTTTTAGCATTTCTTTCTCTCCATATATCTTTTAAAGTTAATTCATCTATCATTTTAAAAAAGGATTTAGGGAGAGTCTTTCTGTTTTGCTTTGTTGTTGTTGCTGTATAGTCCAGTTTATTGTCCACAATTCCATTAAAGTCTCCCATCAAAATTATATTGGCATAGTCCAGTCCAGTTATTTTCATGTGTAATTTTTTATAGAATTCTTCTTGTTTATCATTCGGAGCATAAATTGCAATCAAGAGTATTTTTGTATTATTGTCCATTATTTCCACCATTAATACTCTTCCATCTTCATCAGTATAAATCAATTTTGCTGGGGTAGCCTCTTTAATGTATAAAACCACTCCTCTTTTCTTACAAAGAGTCAAAGAAGTGAATATTTTCCCTAATTTTGGCTGTACTAATTGTTCATGTTGTTTTTTAATATGTACTTCTTGTAAACAAATTATATCAAATTTTAATTTCTCTAATTTATGAAAAATTTTCCTTCTTTTAACAGCTGAATTAAGTCCATTTATATTCATTGTAATCAGTTTTTTCTCTTCCATGATTATATTTTGTAGTTAGGTTTGACAGCTCTCGTAGATCTTGGTTCACGTTGTTCTTTGATATCTACCTGGATATCTTTGATATCTTCTTTTTCAGTCCCCATTTGTTCCTCTTGGAATTCAATTAATGAGACTTCTTTTTCTGCCTCTTCCTCTCTCCTTCCAAAAAATTCTGCATAAAAAAGTTCTGCTTTCTCAATTGAATCAATTCTGTGTCTCTGTTCTTGCCATGTAAACATTAGTCCTTCTGGAATCAGCCATCTATAATTCACCTCCTTCTTCAGTAGCATTTTGGTCAAAAATCGATATTCTCTTCTCATCTCTCTCACTCTTCTGTGTATTTGTTTTAAAACCTCAATCTCTTTGTCTTTGTATTTCAACATCTTCTCTCTTGCCGCTTGTAATATTTGTGTTTTGATGGATTTTTTGGTAAATCTGATGTGGACTTCTCTTGGTAAATTATTTCTCATCGCATATCTTGTAAAGACTCGGTATACCTCGTCTACTCCATCCATCATCTTTTCCTCTGTTATTTCGATCAGCCAGAATTTCTATCATTATCGCAGCTAAATTTTGTCCTTTTTCTTCCTCTATGTTTTGGAATCTGAGATAGAATTCTGACCTAGCCATCTCCCACTGCAGCATCCCACTTTTATCTTGTTCAACCACTGTTAATCTGCTGTCAATATTTCCAATCTTCTCCTCTCTTTGTTTACCTTCTTCTTCGATTTTTTGGAATCTCTCATCATACTTCGCCATCATTTGTTGAATATTTTCAATTTTTTCATCGGTCTTCCCTGTTCTTTGTTCAATGTTCTCTATTCTTTGTTCAATAGTATCTGATTTTATCTTGAGATCTTGGATTCCTTGCATAATCATCTGTAAAGTCACTTTTTCTTGTTCTTTATCTTGCTTTAACATTGTCTGGATTAAATGTTGTCCTCCAGATGGTGGGGAGGCAGAAGTAGAGGTAGAGGCGCCAGAAGGTATGAGTTTCCTACTCATTTTGAACAATTCAAGACCTTCAAGTTCTTTTAAACTTTAATCCAATTGGTAAGGTAGCGAATTATAATCCAAAATGAAAAATAAAAATAGTAGAGAGTAAAAAGCCCAATAGTGAAAAGCCCAATGGTAAAAAGAAAAAAGAAAAAGAAAGAAAATTCTTCAGGTTCTTCTGGACCCTAATCTAATTATGAAATAATCAATTATAATCCACAATAAAGGATAAAAGTAAGAAGAAAGAAAAAGCCCAATAATAATAAGAAAAAAAAACAAAAAAAAGTTTCTTCAGGTTCTTCACACCTTAATCCAATTAAAAAGTCTCAATAATAAAAAGAAACTAAAATAGACCAAGAACATGGATGGAAGAAGCAAAAATCCCAGTGGAAAAAAGGAAAAATTCTGAGACTTTCCCTTTAAAATAAAAAGCAAAAATAAAAATATTGCAAAGGTAAAAATTTACAGTAAAGCTGGTAAGGAGGGGTAACACAACTAAAAGAAAATAAGAAAACACACTGCACTTTGTTTAATTATCCAAGGCTCTTATTATGACTCTCTTCTCCACAAACTTCAAAGCCAAGCTTCAAGTGTTAGATTGTTGATAGAAGTCCAGAAGAACACCTGTAATAATATTCTGCCACACTCTTCCCTCTATCTTATCAAGTTGCAATGTCCTTGAGAAGGAGTCTTTCACAGTTCTCTCCACTTCAAGTAAAATATTTTCAAGCCTCTAGTTGGCAGTGTTACAAAGTTGTTTTGTTCTCACTTTCCCCCTCCTCCCAGGGAAACGTAATTGAGGTTAAAAAAGAAAAGAAAATATATACATATATATATAAAAAGAAAAGTAACTAAAGGGAGCCTCTAATCTAAAAAAATTAAAAAATCAAGAAGGAGAAGTATATGTATATGTATATGTATATGTATATGTATATATGTATGTATGTCATGTCTCCCCTTTAATTGCAGGTGAGCAAAACGAAATATAGCAGTGCCAGAAATATCACAAACCAAAAAACAAACCCCCGCAAGAGAACTGCTGGGGTATATTCAGTTCTCAGCAGTAAATCCAAACTCTGTCCGGCAATCCTGACGTGGCTATAAATTCTCAAAGCCTCAAAGAGTTCTCTTCGTATTTTTCACTCCCATTAATCACTTTGCTTCTGGCGAATTTCACCAGCCAAGCCATTTCCTTTTATCCTCTATGGGGCGTGTTAATCTCCTTAATTAGTCACTGGCTCGACGCCTCCTTCCCAATTGAGATTGACGTCTCAATCTCCATCTATTTCTCACATCAAGCCAGGATCTCTCAAAGTTCTCTTCTTCGCTGGAAAACTCTCGCCTGTTTTCCTGATTAGCTATTCCCGGCTTCTACTCAGTCAGAGGGAAAGAATTGGAGGAGGTCGAAGGTCCTGACAACTCTACTAAATCAGGTTCGTCTCTCCTAGTTAAATCCATTTCCTCATCCTGGCTAACATCCAAGTCACTCAGCAATGCAGGTTCAAATTCCACTGCCAGATCCTCTTCATTCGAAATCACATCTGCCAACGGAGCAGATTCCAATCCCGGAGTCACAACACTATTCCTCACCGCAGGACCCTGCCCCCGGGTCTGACGATCCGGATGCAGTTTCAACGGGAAGCGTTCATGGAAGTTCCGGATAATGTCTGGAGCATGAACTGTGGAAGCATCCATCCACAAAAAAACCTCAGAGCCATCCGCTCTCCTCCTGACTAAGTACTGGAAGCGTCCCTTCAGCCAACGAGAATCAGTAATGCTGACCACCGTGTCATCAACATCAGCTTCCTCACTGGGTGTTGATGAAGAAACCGCACCAGCCAGGAGCACGAAGAGGACACTCCAGGGAGTCAGGAACCAGAAGGGAACGATGGAAGACAGGATGAATGCGCATGGAGGTGAGTCGATACGCCACAGGGTTGATGACCGCCTCAATTGGGAATGGACCAATGAATCGATGGTCCAGCTTCCTAATTGGGCGATCGATCCGAAGGTGCCTTGTGGATAACCACACCTTGTCACCCACAGCTAACGGAGGCATTGCTCTACGAGAACGGTCCGCAAACGGTCTTCTTTCGCCCGTTCTAGTTGTTGTGCCACTAATGGGTGAACCGATTGTAATTCCTCAAGAAATTCTTGTGTCTTGGGAACCAGAGAATCCATCATAGTCAACGGAAAGAATCGTGGATGATAGCCCACATTCGCATAAAACGGCGTTACACGAGTGGAGGTATGCTGAGAGTTATTAAAGGCAAATTCTGCCAAAGGGAGGTATTTCACCCAATCGTTTTGTCAATGATTGACAAAACATCTCAAATACTGAGTGAGAATGCCAATAACTTTCTCAGTCCCGCCATCAGTTTCTGGATGGTGCGCTGACACTAGACACACCTGTACTTGTAACGCCATCATTAAATGTTTCCAGAACTGCGCAGTAAACTGGACCCCACGATCCGAAACCACTCTATCCAGCAAACCATGTAGACGAAAGACATGCTGTAAAAATAACTGAGCCGTAGTGCGGGCTGATGGCAGTTTCCGACAGGGAATAAAATGAGCCATTTTAGTCAGCATATCGACCACCACGAGCACCGTCGTGAAACCCGACGAGGATGGCAAGTGTGTGAGAAAGTCCATGGAGATCGCTCCCCATAGTCTGCCCAGAGTCGGCAATGGTTGAAGGAGTCCAGGAGGTGCACCCGACGCTGCTTTCGCTTGTTGACATTGTACGCAAGAAGCGATGTAGGAAAACACATCATGTCGAACCCGAGGCCACCAAAAAGTCCGAGTGACCAAGTGCAGAGTTTTGTAAAAACCAAAATGGCCAGCAGCGGGGTTGTCATGACATTGCGTCATGATGAGAGCTCTAAGCGACCTGGTGGGTACATACAATAAACCCCGATGTCTTAGCAAGCCCTCTTCAAAAGACCATGGGGAATCAGGTCCAACTTCCCCCCTTCTTTGCTGCGTCCATGCGTCTAATCGCTGCACCTCCCGTATTCGAGCCCGCAAATCTACCGGATCTTGAAGCACGGCCAAGGATTCCAGTGGCAACACCGTTCGTGGAGGAAGAGGATCCTCGGGACCGATATATTCAGGTTTTCTAGACAACGCGTCTGCTCTCCGATTCTGTCCACTTGGAACATAAGTGACGGAAAAATTGAACCTTGCGAAAAACAACGACCACCAGATCTGGCGTTGGTTCAACTTCTTAGCGGTAGACAAATGTTCCAAGTTTCAGTGATCCGTCCGAACCTGCACCTTATGCCGAGCCCCCTCTAGGTGATGTCGCCAGGTCTCAAATGCAGCCTTGATAGCCAACAACTCCTTTTCCCAGATAGTATAATTGCGCTCAGAAGCTGTGAGCTTCCTAGAATAATATGCGCAGGGGAAAAGAGGTGCTCCATCCTTCGAAGCTTGCAACAATACCGCCCTGATAGCTACATTAGAGGCATCTGTCTCGACCACAAATGGACGATTTGGATCAGGATGCCTCAATATCGGCTCGCCCACAAAAGCTTTCTTTAAAGTGTCAAAAGCCTGTTGTTGCCGAGGCCCCCACCGGAACGGGATCTTCTTGCGAAGGAGCTGAGTGATGGGATCCATCAACTTGGCAAAGTGGGATGAAGGTCCAATGGTAATTGGCGAACCCCAGGAGACGTTGCACGTCCTTTACTCGATGAGGGGCTTCCCAACTACACAAGGCCTTGACTTTTTTAGGGTCCATAGCAATGCCCTCGGGAGAGATGATATGCCCTAAAAACTCTATTGAAGACTGAAAAAAAGAAACACTTCTCCAGTTTCGCATAGAGTTTATGCTCCCGAAGACGCTGGAGCACTTGACGGACCTGATGAAGGTGGTGATCCCTGGACTGAGAGTAGATCAAAATGTCATCCAGATACACCACCACAAACCTATCCACCATGTCCCGAAAAAGGTCATTCATCAAATGCTGGAATACCGCGGGAGCGTTGGTCAGACCAAATGGCATGACGGTGTACTCAAAATGGCCATAATGGGTACCAAACGCCGTCTTCCACTTGTCCCCCTTGCGTATCTGAACCAGGTTGTAGGCCCCACGCAGATCGAGCTTAGTGAAGATAGTAGCCTCCCGCAACCGCTCCATCAATTCCGGAATGAGCAGCAAAGGAAAACTATTCCTCACTGTGATAGAGTTCAGACAGCGATAATCACAACATAAGCGTAATTCTCCCGACTTCTTTTTAACAAAAAGAACGGGAGCCGAAAGAGGAGACGACGATGGTCGAACAAATCCCCGAGCCAAGTTTTTATCTAAAAACTCTCGAAGCACAGCCAACTCAGGCTCCGACATGGAGTATAACCGACCCTTGGGCAGTGGAGCATTCGGTATCAGGTCCACAGGACAATCATAAGCACGAAGCGGTGGTAACTGATCCGCCTCCTTCTCGCTGAAAACGTCGGAGAAGTCCGATAGCTCCGGAGGTATGGAAACAGCAGGAGCGGCGGCGATATCCTGGCCAGCGCAGATATGTCTCAGATGATCCACACATTGGAGACTTGGAAAGGAAATGGCGTTCTGAGCCCAAGCCACCAACGGATCGTGCAAATGCAGCCAGGACACGCCGAGTACCAAGGGGAAATGAAGGTTCGAGGTGATATAGAAACTTATCGCCTCCTCGTGATCCCCAATGACCATACGCACTGGCTGGGTGGTGAAACGAATGGGCCCAGACTTGAGCTCACGCCCATCCACGGTTTCCACCTTAATGGGTGGTTCCACAGCAATCAATGGGATCTCATAGTGCGTAGCAAAAGCCCAGTCCATAAAGCTGGTTGTAGCCCCTGAGTCCACCAACGCAACAGAGGGAATTCCCTCCTTCTGGGACTGCAAAAAGATTCGAGTGTCCAAAAGTAAATGCCGAGAAGGCCCTGGATTCACTTCAGCAATTTGGGGTGGGGGTGTGGAACGTGCCCGACCTAGGGTTTCCCCGAGGTCAGGCCTACCCCATTTCCCGACGGGCCAGGAATGGATTCAGGCACGGGTTTGCGGGTCCCTCTCCATTTGCAGGAATTAGCAAAATGTCCCGGACCCCTGCAATAAAGGCACAAGCCTTCCTGAAACCTTCTTGAACGTTCTCGCGCCATTAAGCGAGGGCAGAGTGCACCCAACTCCATCAGCTCCTCAGTCTTAACCGTGGTTTGAAAAACTTTTGGTGGCGTGGTTTGTAAATGAGGAAGAGAAGGTGGTTCCACAACGGGCCGTCTGCTTCCGTGCTGTTGTAAACGGGCTTCAATACACAAGCACTGTATCACTAGTGCATCCAAGGTTGCTGCCTGCTCCGCATGCACTAACTCATCTTTGATGTTATCTGCCAAGCCCTCCTGAAACGCATCCATGTGGGCCGGTTCATTCCAGTTAGAATCCATACAGAGTAAACGAAATTCTTCAATATATTCCTGCAGGGAACGTTTCCCCTGATAAATGTCCTGTAACCGTCTAGCCACGGTTTGAGTTTTAATTGGGTTTTCGAACATAACCCTCATTTGTTGCTGAAAACCTTGAAAATTATCCAGTAAAGGGCTATCTTGAATTAACAAGGGAGTAGCCCATTTGGCAGCCTGCCCAGATAAAAGGCTAATAATAAATCCTACCTTAGCCTGGTCATTTGGAAAGTCTTCAGGCCTCAAGTTCATAAATAATTGGCACTGCCCCAAAAATGCTGGGAACATGTCCGTTTGTCCTGAAAATTTCTCTGGCATGGATACTGGGCTTTTCCTCAAGGGAGGGGCTGAAGGAGCAGCAGGAATTTGCAAACTTGAAACATGGTTTACCAACTGTGTTACCTGGTTCTGGAGGGTCTGGTTATTTTGTAGCAGTTAGTTTATTTGTTGCTGTTGCTGCTCCACCAAACGCCGCAGTTGAGTTGAGTCCATCTTGGTTTGAAGATGGTTTGTTTGGCCAGAAGCAAAAATGTTATGTCTCCCCTTTAATTGCAGGTGAGCAAAACGAAATATAACAGTTCCAGAAATATCACAAACCAAAAAACAACCCCCCACAAGAGAACTGCTGGGGTATATTCAGTTCTCAGCAGTAAATCCAAACTCTGTCTGGCAATCCTGACGTGGCTATAAATTCTCAATGCCTCAAAGAGTTCTC
>NW_020769531.1:311295-367538 GCF_900518735.1 Pseudonaja textilis | reverse complement strand
TTCGCTGGAAAACTCTCGCCTGTTTTCCTGATTAGCTATTCCCGGCTGCTGCTCAGTCAGAGGGAAAGAATTGGAGGAGGTCGAAGGTCCTGACAACTCTACTAAATCAGGTTCGTCTCTCCTAGTTAAATCCATTTCATCATCTTGGCTAACATCCAAGTCACTCAGCAATGCAAGTTCAAATTCCACTGCCAGATCCTCTTCATTTGAACTCACATCTGCCAACGGAGCAGATTCCAATCCTGGAGTCACAACATATATATATATAAAGGAAAATTCAGTCCAGTTAACTGCTAAGTCACGATAAAGTCCAGTAAAGAAAAAGTAAGGAAAAAAAAAAGCCAAGCCTCACTTTGACGTCTCCCTTTAAAAATAGCTGCTTATTCAATTTTGTCAAAAATCTCACAGATTTCTTCTTATACTTGGAGTGTCCTTTCAAGTCTCAAAATATTAGTAAAAAAAAAAGGATTCTCACCCAGCCAACACACTTTCTCTTACAGCCTCTTCCTTTCCGCAGCTGTCCCAACTTCAGCAGCTTTGGGGCTGCCTCTCCCCCGCCATCAAAAGGGACTTCTCCTGAATCAACCAGGGACTTTGCGGTGTCCCTGGGATCCACAGGATGTGCCCTTCGCGATCACCATCTCTGCGGGACGGTTTGGGTCCGTTTGGACCGGCCAGGGGCAAAGATATCGGCTGCAATCTTGGAGCTCGATTGCAGACCGTACCATCGCGACGCCAGTTCCTCCCCTCTCTAGTCTCCCAAGATCTTTTTTTTTTTTTGAAAACAATTTTATTGGTTTTTTAACAAACAAACAAACAAACAAAAACATAAAAACATCTGCTCTCCTCGATACTTATATACAGTGTGTCAGTTGGTTCATCGGTTTTGTGCATTCATTTCGTAGTCACAATTACAGTTACATTACATAATAACTCTTATTATCAATTCAAACTTATATATCCACATATCATTATTTAAAAAAAGGATTTGACTATACTTTTATTCAATCATGCCTTATGAGATAACTATAATTTAAGTAATTTATTCTATAACAAATCATATAATCGTACCAATTCTATCTTAAGAAAAAAGAAAAAAAACATTTTATAAATGTAATGTCAAGTAACAAGAGAAAAGGGAGAAGAAAAGTCAATAATATTCCTTATTACCTAACATTCTAAATATTCTATTTTTGTATTTCATCATCCAGCCATTGATAGAAAAGGTCCCAAATTGTATAAAGTTGTTTATCTTCTTGCTCTCTAATTTCAAATATCAATCTACTCATCTCAGCACATTCCAATATTTTCTTAATAATTTCCTCCTGCAATAGAATTTTCTCATTTTTCCAATTTTTTGCAAATACAATCCTAGCCACCGTCAATACATTTACAATCAAGTATTTCAAATCTTTACTATGAACCTCTAGTAAGATTCCCAATAAGAAAAACTCCGGTTTCAAGTCTATATGTCTCTTTGTCGTCTTTTCCAACCACATGTGGATTTTAGTCCAGTATTTTCTGGCATCCTCACAAGTCGACCACATATGGTGATATGAACCAGGTATCTGATGACACTTCCAAAAGTTTTTCCGATTTGTTCTTAAACATTCTTGCTATCCTTGTCGGGGGGAAATGCCACCTGCAAAACATCTTATACAAATTTTCTTTATAAACTGTAAACATTATCATTTTATAATTTTGCGACCATAATTTCTGCCATTTCTCTAAATCAATCCCATATCCAAAATTCCTCCCCCAAGCAATCATAGTTTCTTTAACTTATTCTTCCTCTAGCTTAATTCCCAATAAGTAACCATATAGTTTTTTAATCATCTTTTCATCAGTACCTGTCAAAATCTTATCTAAATCGATCTGTTTATCGTAAAATCCCTCTGTTTTGGAATCTTTATCATACCTTGAGTGTATCTGTGCATAAGAAAGCCAATTCGTCTGTATACCTTGTTCCTCTAATTTTTGTATCAATTTAAGTTCACCCTTTTCATCTAGTAATTCCCCATATCTAACTGTTTGTTCCTTTTTATAGATTATAGAATAAGAAAAAGCTTCTAACGTCGATAACCAAACTGGAATTTTCAAATAACATTGTTTTTTTTTATCTTCTCCCAGTTTAACCACAAAGACTCCCGTATATAATGTCTTCTCTACTTCTTATAAACAAATTATGTCAAACTTTAATTTCCCTAGTTTATGAAAAGTCTTCCTTCTCTTGGCAGCTAAATTCAATCCATTTATGTTCATTGTTATCAATTTTTTCTCTTCCATGATGATATTTTATATTTAGTCTTGGCGGGTCTCATACTTCTTGGTTCACGTTGGTCTTTGATATCCACCTGTCCACATACTACACCTTCTTCTTTTACCATCTCCATTTGTTCCTCTTGGGATTCAGTTAATAAGACCTCTTTTTCTACCTCTTCCTCTCTCCTTCCAAAAGAATCTGCGTAGAAGAGTTCTGCTTTCTCAACTGAATCAATTCTATATCTCTGTTCTTGCCATATAAACATCAATCCTTCTGGGATCAGCCATCTATAATTCACCTCCTTCTTCAATAACGCTTTGGTCAGAAATCGATAGTCTCCTCTCATCTCTCTCACTCTTCTAGGTATTTGTTTTAGGACCCGGATTTCTTTACCTTTGTATTTAAATACCTTCTCTCTTGCCGCTTGTAAAATCTGTGTCTTAATAGATTTTTTAGTAAATCTAATGTGGACTTCTCTGGGTAGGTTATTTCTCATCGCATATCTTGTGGAAACACGGTATATCTCATCTACTCCATCCATCATCTTTTCCTCTGTTGTTTCCAAAACAACAGCCAAGATTTCTATCATTATCGCAGCCAAATCTTGCCCTTTTTCTTCCTCTATATTTTGAAATCTAAGATAAAATTCGGACCTCTCCATCTCCCACTTCAACATCTCGCTTTTTTCTTGTTCAACCACCATTAATCTAGTATGAATATTTCCAATCTTCTCCTCTCTTCGTTCACCCTCTTCTTCAACTTTTTGAATTCTCACATCATATTTCACCATCATCTGTTAGATATTTTGCACCTTTTCTTCAGTCTCCCCTGTTCTTAGTTCAATGATATCTCTTTTTGTCTTAAGGTCTTGAATTCCTTGCATGATCATCAGTAAAGTTACTTTTTCTTGTTCTTTATCTTGCTTTGGCATTACCTGCATTGAACGTTGTCCTCCAGATGGTGAAGAAGCAGAAGAAGATACGGAAGCACCCGGGGGTATAAGTTTCCTACTCATTTTAGGTGGTTCAAAATCTTCAAATTCTTTCAAATTTAATCCAATCAAAAACGTAGCCAGTTATAATCCAAAATGGAAAGGTCCAGCAGCAAAATCTTCCAATTAAAGAATCCCAATTTCAAAAGAAAAAACAAGGAGACCAAAATAATCCAGAATTATAAATAAAAAGAAACAAAAATCCCAAATAAATTTCTTCAAATTCCACACCTTAATCCAGCCAAAAAAATCTCAGTTGAGAAAAGAAAAAAAAAGATAGTCCAAAAGTATACATTAAAAAGAAAAGCAAAAATCCCAATAGAAAAGAAAAAAAAATCAAAATAAAATAAAAATGAAGAATTCAAAGGCTTCCCCTTGAAAATAAACAAAAATTAAAAATAAAGACCTTACTAGAATAAAAATATACAATAATGCTGGTGGAGGGGATAGCGGAACTAAAAAAAAGATTAGAAAAGGAAAGTAGAAAACAATACACTGCACTCTGCTTAGTTGTCCAAGGCTCTAATTATGACTCCCTTCTCTTTCCCACAAGCTTCAAAGCTAAACCATAGATATTTAATTATAGACAGAAATCCAGAAAAGCACCTGTAATAATATTCTACAGCGCTCTTCCCTCTATCTTATCAAAAAATGTCCTTGAGAAGGAGTCTTTCACATCTCTCTCCAGTTCAAGTAGAATATTTCCGAGCCTCTAGTTGGCAGTGTTACAAAGTTTCTTAGTTCTCACTTTCCCCCCTCCTCTCAGAACAGCATAATTAAAATAAAAAAAAGCCCGCAGGAAATATATACATATATATAAAAAGCAAACAAGGAGAAAAAAAAAATAACCAAAGGGAGCCTCTAGCCTTAAAAAAATTAGAATATAAAAAATCCAAAGGGAGAATAGAAAATATATATATAAAAAGAAACAGTCCGGTTATCCAGTAAATAACAATGAAGTCCGGTAGCAAAACAAAAACAAAAACAAATAAAGCCTCGCTTTGACGTCTCCCTTAAAAAAATGCCGCTTAATCAGTTTTGTCAAAAATCACACAGATTTCTTCTAATAATCAAAGTGTCCTTTCAAACCTCAAAAAATTAGAAAAAAAAAGTTTCTCACCCAACCGACAGACTTTCTTTCAGACTCTTTCTTTCTGGAGCTGCCCCGACTTCAGCAGCATGGGGGCTGCCTCTCCGCTGCCAGCAAAAAGAGCTTCTCCCGGGTCATCCAGGGACTTTGCGGTGTCCCCTGAGTCCACAGGGTACGCTCTTCACAATAGCCGTCCCTACGGGACGGTTTAGGTCCGTTTGGACCGGCCGGAAACGAAGATATCGGCTGCAATCGAAGAGCTCGATTGCAAGCCGTATCGTCACGGTGCCAGCTCGTCCCAACTCTAGTCTCCCAAGATCTTAAGATACTTCAATAGGAGGCATTTTTATAGGATCAGAATGAAGATTTAAGAGTAGGCTTCCTCAATTTGGTGATCTCCAGATTCATTATACTACATCACCTGTTATCCCCAGCTGACATGTAATAATGTGAAGTTGTAGCCAATGCATCTGAAGGTCACTGGGTTGAGAATGTCAAATGACTTACAAGTCATCCTTGACTTACAATCATTAATGACTGTTCAGAGTTACAATGGTGCTGAAAAAAAAAAAGACTTCTGACCAGTCCTATAATTACAACTATCCCACCATCCTTGCAATCATGTGTTCAAAATGGGTCTGACTCATTTAATGACCACATTGTTTAAGGATGGAAGTTCTGGTCCCACTTGTAGTCATAGTGCCTTTCCAAAACAACGCCTGCCTGCCCAATTTAAAAGTCCAATTTTCTGTGTTTTAAAAGGTCTTTAGCTTTTCTCCCCTTTGTTCCTTTTCTTTCGGGTCTAGGATTTTTCTCTCTATGGTAGAAAGAAACTTTGGATTTCTCTCTTTTTTTCTTTAAAGTTAGGGTCTAAATAAAAAGGAATCTTCTCACCCAGCTCTAATCACTGTTCATCTGCATCACTCTTGCACAGTTCTTTGTTCCCTCGGCTGTCCCAGCTTCGTGGCAGCTATGATGGCTGCCTCTTCTCATCAAGGGAGAGGGAAGAAGCCCTGAGTCCAGCAGGAGAGTTGCTGCTGTCCCCAAACCACAAGGTGCCCCTCTTTTCTTCACCACCCCTACAGGGTGGCTTTAGCTCTTTTTGGAGCCCTCCAACAGGGAGAACTCGGTGTGGAGCACAGAGACCTGCTCCTCATGTCCAACAGCGCTGCGACATCACCTGGAAGTCCCATATGGGTAGCAGTTTTAAAATACATGAAATTAACAAATCAAATCCATACTGGTGCTTACAGGTAGTCCTTGACTTACATTTATTTAGCAACCATTCAAAATTATAATAGCACTGAAAAAGTTACTTAGGACAGGTCCCTGTTATGACTCCCCTTCGAAATTCAAACGAACAAAACAGAAAGCAGCCATTTCACAATTAAATCAAACGGAAAGAAGTCTTACAAGATAACGGCTGGCAGAAACCACAGCATAAATCTTTACTCTGTCCGGCAAACCAGTCCTGGCAATAAATCTCCAGTCTCAGAGCTTCTTGCTGTAACGTCCTCACTCAAATAGTCATTTTGTTCCTGGCAAAATGGACCAGCCCAGCTGTGTCCTTTTATACTCATTGAGGCAACGTGCTAATTTACTGACTCGCTCTCCTCATTCGCTCCAGCTGATTTTGCCTTCTCAACCGTCTTCTATTTTTTACATTTAACCACAAATTTTCCAAGTTCTCATCTCCACTAGAAGACTCTCTCAAAACTTCCCTGTCAGCCATTCCCGGCTGTTGATCAGATAAGGAACCAGAGGAGGTCAATGGTCCTGACAATTCTAATACATCAGGTCTGTCATCCTTTGTCACGTCCATCTCCTCATCCTGGTTATCAGTCCAATCACTAAGCCAGGCCGGCTCATATTTTTCTGCCATGACCTCCTCACTTGAACTCATATCAATCACAGGAGCTGAATCCAAGCCCGGAGCCACAACAGGTCCCCATACAACCAGCACAGCATCTCCATGGTCACATGATCAGAATTCAGGTGCTTTGGAACCAGCATGTATTTATAAAGTTGCAGCATGTGATTGCCATTTGTGGACCTTCACAGCTGGCTTCCAATAAGCAAAATCGGAATAGGAGGCAGCAAATTTGCTTAATGAGTAACATTTGCAGTGATTCACTTAACAACTGTGGCAAAAAAGGTTGTAAAATCAAGTATGACAGAACAACCACCTACCTTAGCAATAGAAATTCTGGTCCCAGTTGTGGCCATTAATTGAGGACTACCTGTACAGTCACTACCTGTATAGTCATGCTGAAGAAGCTGGCATACAGGCTTTAAGCACCAAGATCAAAATTTTCTTATCCACCATGCTCCGCCTGAGACGCTGAGACCATTGTAAATACATGCTGGTTGCCAGACATCTGAAATTTGATCATGTGACTGGGGAAACTGCAATGATCATAAGTGTGAGAACTGGTCATAAGTTGCTTTTTTCAGTGCCATTGTCATTTTGAACAGTCATTAAATGAATGTTGTAAGTTGAGGATTTACCCATACCAAATATTTTGACTTACCAGCCCAAACCAGGTTAACACCCTTGATGTGAATGATGTTCAGGTGCCTGTGAATTGATATCTTCCTTTTCAGATGCAGCTCTGATAATCAAGCTGTCCACTAGTCAATTGGTGGTGTGATGGTCCCCCTGTGCTACACCAGTCATGGTGGCCATGACAGGCCCTGCCATCCCTTCCTACCATTTCAAGAGTTTCTGTGGAAAGTTTGAGTGGGTGGAAAGTGCCTTGGAATGATTGGAGGCCAGTGGTTTCTACTGAGGCAGCCTGTCAGGGGCTGAAGCCAAGAGGCTCTTGACTTCACAGCCTCCTGGTGTCTTCCTGGTGAGAGATTCCTCCGACCATCACCTCTTCACCTTGAGCATCCACACCAGGACAGGCATCACCAACCTACATATTCAGCAGCAGGACTCAGCTTTCCACCTGGAGGCCTTGCCAGGAGCTGGCCATCCCCCAGCCTTCAGTTGTGTGGTCCAGTTAGTTGAGTATTATCTCTGCCTCGGGGCTGTTGAAGGGGGTCCCTGCTCCTTGGAGAGTGAGGGTCAGCCTCCAGTGCCTTTGGCCCACACAGCCACTCCATTGCAAGGTGCCCATTTTGCAGGAGCTGTGTCAGCGGGCTGTACGAGCCAGTGTGCAGGGCAGAGGTGACACCAGGGCTCAGCTGCAGAGGCTGCCAGTCCCCCAAGCATTATTGAACTCAATCTGCAGCTAAAAGGAAGAACTAAAGCAGCAGTTTTAAGTCCTTTTAATGTATGCAGAGTTGGGGCCTTCCTTGTTAGAACGGATGAACAGAGTTGGTTGTAGATAGTGTACTGCTGATGCACCACTATTTTCTTGGAATAAACCATTTGACAGATAAGCCAAACATTTCATTGTGCAGCTATTTATAATGAGCCTTCCAAAAGCTACTGAAAATTATCTGAAAAAAGACTAGCAGAGTAGATTAGTCAATGATCTGGAGATGCCTATCCTATATAATCCGCTTCCCCATTTTTCCAAGCTAGCCACTTCCACATTTCAAACGCTTCTTGTGCAGAGGTAGAAGTATAGCAGAAAGTTTTTACTCTATCCATAGGCAGAGCTGCCTGAAGCAGCTCCCAATTGTTCTCATCTTTAGTTGAAAGTTGTTGAAAGGTGCACAAGTTTGTGTGAAACAGTCCTGAGACAAAAATCTCTGCTAACTGCCCAGTAGTGAAATCAACAAGGACAGAATTTGTGTTTAGCTGCAACTATTGTGCATCTTTCTCTACAAACTCTGAGGTGGACAAGAAAATTGTATACCCAGTAACAAGGAGAATGTTTGAATCTACAACCAAGAGCCTTCTCTGGTTTCTTTCTTTAGAATATACTGTAAATAACCTCAAGGCCAGTCTGAAGGCAGATTTTGAGCAATAAGCTACACTGCACCAAATCCACAGCAGTCCTCTCCTCCTCCATTTCCACTTTGACCACTGTGTGATCCTGACCTCTCTCCTTCCCCCATTTCCAGTCATCCCTTTACTAAAGGTCATTACTGTAATTTGACAGCTTTCAAGAATGCCGACTCAGAAACCAGTTACAAGAAAGAAAAAAAGTTTAACATTTTTATAGGCAACTAGCAGAGATATACCACTCAAGTGTGAGGAAAACGAACATTGGATTACCTTAATGTTCCTTTTCTTCTGTGGTGTAGTGAGTCCAGATAGGTTGGGTAATATCAGCTCACACCTGTTGGAGTGAGTCTGCTCCAAAATTCAAGCTCCGCCCTATGCTGTGGCCACTCCACAGCTTTCAACGAAGCACTTGGCAGACCTGACGTGGTACTGTAGTTGCAAGATAAAAAGAAAACCTATTATTGCTCCCCCAGCCCACCCCAGACCAAACAGGGTGGGGCTGGACTCACTACACCACAGAAGAAAAGGAACATTCAGGTAATCCAATGTTTGTTTTCCTATCTGTGGTTACGTGAGTCCAGATAGGTTGGGACATAACAAAGCTGGTCAGTTCCAGGGAGGGCAAGAGTCTGGTCCTACTTACATCAGTATTCATGCACACTTTGTAGAACCCTTCTGCCAAAAGCAGCATCAGCTGCAGCAAAGGCATCTAGACGATAATGACGAATGAAGGGAGACGGTGAAGACCATGTGGCCACTCTGCAGATCTCCTCAATGGGTGCTTGGGTAGCCCATGCCACTGTCATTGCTGTGCTCCTAGTCAAATGAGCTGTCACTCCTTGAGGCACCAGAAGAGCCGAGTTGTGATAAGCCTTAGCTATGCAGGCCCAAATCCACCTGCCCACTTTTGTTGGTGACACCTTTAACCCTAATGAACTGAGTTGGAATGACACAAACAGTGCCTCTGACTTGCGGAAAGGTCTTGTCCTCCGGATGTAAGCCCTTAAAGCCCTTCTGACATCCAGAGTATGCCATGCTCTCTCAAGGGCATAGGAAAGATTTGGGCAGAAATTTGGAAGAACGAGTTCCTGAGCCCTATGGAACCTGGTGTTAACTTTAGGGATAAAAGATGGATCTAAATGTAACACCACTCTGTCTGTATGGAAGACACACAAGTCCTCCCTTAGAGAAAGAGCGGCCAACTCTGAAATCCTCCTAGCCGAGGTGATGGCGACAAGGAATGCCACTTTGAGAGATAGGTGGTGCAAATTTATAGATTTAAGAGGTTCAAAAGGCTGTGACATTAATGCCTTCAGGATTTTAGGAAGTTCCCAAGTAAGGAACCTATGAACCACTGGTGGCCTGATGTTAGAGGCCCCTTTTAGAAACTTGTGAATGGTGGGGAGGGCACAGCTGGTGTCTCGGCGGTACGACGTGCGAACTTAAATCTCCAAGATTGCCGCTGATATCTCCACTGCTGGACGGTCCTATCAGATCTAATCCATCCTGTAGAGATTGTTAGATCGGTGGATCGGGTCACATAAGAGGCGAGACGCGGTAGTGAACAGTCAGCTCTTTATTGTAGCTTCAGAACAAGGACAGCAAAGGCTTGCGAGCCGCTTGGCTTTATACAGCCGGCCGGCGGCTCGGCGGCCAATGGCAGTGCTTTGAATCTCCCGCGATCGGCTCGGCCAATCGCGGTAGATTCTTAGCACTCCAATCACAAGAGTTCAGTAAGCCAATCAGGTTGCGGTCCGGGTGGACCAATCGGAATGCGAGTTTACAAGAATGCTAATACAGAACACCCCTCCCCTCATGGTTTCGTCCGACGCAGCATCGTGACGTAGTCGCGCAGGTAGGTGGGGCTCCGAACCTGCCTAGTTGACCTGCGCGGTTCAGTCTGTGTGCGATCGTCGGCCAGTTCGGACGGGCTCCGCGTCGCTCTCAACCCTGTTGATGGAACCGCCTGGAAGGGTGAGCCGGGCCTGTTGCTGCAGCTCCCGCCTGGACTACCTGGGTCGGTCGAGTTGCGGTTCCTGTTGCTCCCGCTTGGTCTTTCCGGGCTGGTTGAGCTGGCTTGGCTGCACCTTCCAGGTGAAGCTCCCATCTGCGACAGTTCGAGGTCTACTGGTGAGTATGGTTGGTTTATTTGAATGTTGCTATCTTTTGGTGGGGGGTGTTCGGCTTGCGTTGGGGGGTGTGCCGCTGACGATTCCGGCCTTTTGTCGTTCCCCTGCTTGGTTGTTGAGGCTCCCCCTCCCTCTCTGCTTTCTGTGGTTGTTGTTGTCGAGGCGTCGGGGGTGTTGACAGCTAGCCTGGACCGTAGCTGGTCGATGTGCCGCTTCCAGCTTCTTCCATCCGTTGTTTGGAGTCTGTATGATCGGGGGCCGGTTACCTGTGTTATTTGTGCAGGTACCCAGAGTGGGTCTCCCGTGAAGTTCTTTGCATAGACTGTGTCCCCGGTGTTGAATGCCCGGTGCCGGCTGGAGGAATCCGGGGGTTTCTCCGGGTTGTAGGTGGGGTGTAGCCGGTCCAGTGGAGACCTCAGTTTTCTGCCCATCAGTAACTCCGCTGGGCTCTTGTTCGTGGTCGTGCTAGGCGTGATGTGCTGTATGAAGAGCATTCTGTTTATTTTTTCTTGGATGTCGCCGGTTTCGATTTTTTGGATGGTTTTCTTTGTGTATTGGACCATCCGTTCCGCCCTACCATTCGCCGCCGGATGAGCCGTCGAGGTTAGGGTGTGTCTGATGCCCCGTTCGGCCAGGTATCTTTCAAATGTCAGTGCCGTGAACTGCGGGCCATTGTCCGACACTAAGACATCCGGTATCCCATGTGTCGCAAAGAGTCTGTTGAGCTTATCGATGACCGCTTCTGTTGTAGTTGCCCTCATGGTGCTTACCTCCAACCAGTTGGAGTAGGCATCCACGGTGATGAGGAATGTATGCCCCTTGGTTGGCCCGGCGAAGTCTATGTGTATTCGCGACCACGGTCCTCTGGGGGTTTCCCATTCCAGGACTGGAGCGGCGGGGGGTGGTGGATCTCGTCTCTTGGCACCTGCTGCACCTGGAGACCCATGTCTCGATTTGCTTATCCATCCCTGGCCACCAAGCGTAGCTTCTGGCCAGGGCTTTCATCTTGACAACCCCCGGGTGCCCCTCGTGTAGCATTGCCAGCACTCTATCCTGTAGTGTCTCTGGTATAACTACCCGGTCTCCCCAGAGTATGCACCCCCTTTGTGTGAACAGCTCGGTTTGGCGGTTTCGGAAGGCTTTGAACTGTTCGCTGCCCTCATTTTCCGGCCACCCCCGCTCTACCCAACTCAATACCCGCGCCAGCCGTTTGTCTTTATTTGTTTCACGGGCAATGTCTGGCGCGGTTAAGAGCGGGCTGGGTAGAGTCTCTATTTGCAGGGTCGTCGTTGTGGGCACTGGGTCATCGTCTAAGTCTGGTAGTGGTGACCGGCTTAATGCGTCTGCGTGCGGAATATTCTTGCCGGGCCGGTGTGACAGTTCATACGAGTAAGCGGCAAGGAACTCGGACCACCGCGTCATCCGGGGTAACAGGATGTTTGGGGTGGCTTTGTTCCCTGCGAGTATTCCGAGTAGGGGTTTGTGGTCCGTAATGATCGAAAAGGTCCTACCGTAAAGGTACTCGTGGAACCTTTTCACTCCGGCGACAATAGCGAGGGCTTCTTTGTCCAGCTGGCTGTAATTTCTTTCCAGTCTGGCCAGTGTTCTGGAGAAGAAGGCGATGGGTGCTTCCTTCCCGTTGGGTAGGGTGTGGCTGAGGACCGCTCCGATGCCGAAGGGCGATGCGTTGCATGTTACCGTAAGTGGCAGGGTCTCGCTATACTGGATTAGGACTGCGTCTGATGTTAGCAGGTTTTTTGTCTGTTGGAATGCAGTCTCCTCCCGCTTCCCCCAGGTCCAGGTGGCTGCTTTATCGAGTAGCCGGTGCAGGGGTTCCGCCACAGTCGCCTTCTGGGGTAGGAAAACATTGTAAAAGTTAAGCAGTCCCAAGAATGCCTGTAGTTCTGCCTTGTTTGTTGGTGTGGGGGCTTCTTTGATGGCTCTGAGTTTCTTTCTGGTTGGGTGTATTCCGTGCCGGTCGAGGAGGTACCCCAGGAATTCGACCCTCTCGGTGTAGAGTTGGCATTTGTTTCTTTTGACTTTAAGGCCGGCGTCTTTGAATTTGCTAAGCACCGCCCTTAAACGGTTTCCAATTGTTCCCTGTTGGCAGCTGCGACCAGCACGTCATCAAAGTAGGGGACCACTCCTTTTATTCCCTGGAGGAGTCTTTCCATGAGGCTTTGGAAAACTCCTGGGGCAACGCTGACTCCGAATTGGAGTCGGTTGCATCGGAAGGCCCCCCGGTGTGTGACAATCGTTTGCGCTTCAGCTGTCTCAGCATCGACCGGCAGTTGCTGATAGGCTTGCGCCAGGTCGAGTTTTGCGAAGACCCGGCCACCCTCCAGTGAGTGCAGAAGGTGCTGTACTACTGGGACGGGGTAGGCGCTTTGCTGTAGCGCGTGATTGAGGGTGGCCTTATAGTCACCGCAGATTCTTATGGAGCCATCGGGTTTGATGGGGGTGACTATGGGCGTTTCCCAGCGGGCATGGTCGATTGGCTCTAAAACCCCTTGCGCGACGAGCTTGTCTAGTTGCTCGTCGATTTTCGGCTTGAGCGCAAATGGCACTCGCCGTGGCTTGAGGCGGATTGGGGCAACGTTAGGGTTAAGGTTGAAGGAGATAGGGGGCCCTCGGTACTTGCCTAGAGAGTCGTTGAAGACCTCCTGGAATTCCTTCATGAACTTCCCAGTCGGCCTCGTCTGTGTGGTGGATGCCCGTCACCTCTATTCCCAGTGGGGAGAACCATTGCAGGCCGAGCAAGCTGGGACAGTCTTTGTCCATGACTATGAGTGGCAATACCTTGGTGTGGTTTTTGAAGGTGACTTTGAAATGTCCGATGCCGGCCACAGGGATGCGGTTTCCGTGGTAGTCCTTCAGGATTAGTTTCTGGTCGTCTAGTTCATTGCGGCAGATGGTTGGTACTAGGCGCTTGATTATGCGCCAAGAGACCATGGAGAGGTAGGACCCGGAGTCCACTTCCATCTCGCAGGGCTGGTCCTCGATGCTCACCTCCACGTGTACCTTTCGGGCGTCCATGGTCGATGAGTGGCCGATGATGACCGTCTGGTGGGTTTCCTCGCGCCGCTGTGCTTCGCTGAGTCGTCTGCTGCGGCCGTCGCAGCTCCACCGGCTCTCGGTTTGGCGGTCTCAGTGCCTGGGGGGGTGCTGTCTCATCGTCGGGGACTATTTCCTCGTCGTTGCGGGCTGTAGTTTTTCTTGTTCCGGCACACCTTGGCGATGTGCCCCCGCTTCTCGCAATGCCGGCAGATGGCGTCGAGGAAATGGCATTCAGAGCGGGGGTGGTCGCCACCGCAGCCGGCGTGATGGAATCCCGACTTACGTCCCCTTCGGTCCCGGCGGTCGTGCTCGGTCTGCAGCCAATGGATCTCCTCTTCTTCGTCCTCGGTGTCGGACTGGGGGTCGATGTCGCCATGATGTGTAGTTGTTTCTCGGCGGCTGGCTTCTCCGGGCTTTGCTGGTGCCGGGGTCGCTTCGTTGGTTGGCGGCCGTTCGGTCGTGTTCGCTTGCCGCATCCGGGCTGCTGATTGGCGGGTGGCCTCGGCGGCAGTTGCCTCGGCGAGGGCGTCGGCAAGGAAGATGTCGCCCTTGGCCATCAGCCGGCTCTGCAGCACGGGGTCTCTGAGTCCGAGGACGACTCGGTCACGTAGCGCCTCGTCCAGGTCGGTGAAACCGCATAGGCCTCCTAGGTTCCGTAGCTGGGCCACGAAGTCGCCTATGGTTTCGCTCTCGTGCTGATCTCACTGGTAGAAATCGTGCCTATGGATGAGTATGGGCACGGCAGGGGCATAATGGCGGCGCAAGATGGGCTCGAGGTCAGCCCAGTCCATTTCTTTTACGTCGGTGGGCTTGGCCAGCGCCTTGGCCATCTTGAATACCACGGGGCCACAGTGCGTTAGGAACACTTCCCGTTTCCTCTGCCCGTTGGCGTCCTTGAGATTGCTGCATTCCAGGAACATCTGGAAGCGATCGGAGTATGATTCCCAGTCCTCGGTGGCTGGGTCGAACGGTGCGGGTGGCGGGGTGCTGCTGGCCATCTTGTGGGTCGTTGCGCACCATTTGCCACGTGCTGGTTGGGTCCTCGCCTCACGATCCCACCTTCGTCGCCAGTGTTAGATCGGTGGATCGGGTCACATAAGAGGCGAGACGCGGTAGTGAACAGTCAGCTCTTTATTGTAGCTTCAGAACAAGGACAGCAAAGGCTTGTGAGCCGCTTGGCTTTATACAGCCGGCCGGCGGCTCGGCGGCCAATGGCAGCGCTTTGAATCTCCCGCGATCGGCTCGGCCAATCGCGGTAGATTCTTAGCACTCCAATCACAAGAGTTCAGTAAGCCAATCAGGTTGCGGTCCGGGTGGACCAATCGGAATGCGAGTTTACAAGAATGCTAATACAGAACAGAGATGGTGACAGAGAAGGGCACATCCTGTAGATCCAAGGGACACCGCAAAGTCCCTGGTAGATCCAGGAGAAACCCTTTTTTCGGGCTGTGGAGAGGCAGCCAATCAAGCTGCTGAAGCTGGCACAGCTCCGGAATGGAAGAAAAGCTGGAAAGTGTGTCAGTTAGGTGAGATGAATTTCTACTTATTATTTTTTGGAGAGAACACCCTAAAAGACTTAAAGTGAAATTAAAAGTGAAGACAAAAGAGGTAAAGCAGCAAGATTAAGCTAAATTTAAACTGAAGCATTTTTTTCCCCTTTTTATTGGAATTTGGTTAAAGCTTCTCAATTTTAAACTGGACTGGTCTTTTTCTCTAATGTTTTACTTTTTAAATAATCTCTTTGAAAGTCTCTTTTGACTAGGACTCTTCTTTTTTTTTAGCCTTTTCATTTGAGGTTTACCATTTTTTTTCTTTTAAAGACTTTACTTTTTTTATCTATTCCTGGCTTTGGATATATGAGAGGAAGTGAAGGGAAATAAGTAACACTGCCATCTAGAGGCTTGGATACATTGTTTTTTTTTCTTTTTTACTTGTTTATGCATTGGTGTTGCATTCAAGGACTCTGAGACTTTTACTGAAAAGATAGTGAGATGAGCATGGTAGATTGTTTATACAGGTGGTCTTCTGTGAAACTATTGATAGCCAGAGTCTGGATTTGAAGTTGAAAGAAAGAAGATTGAAGTGACCTTGAAAATAGAACTGGAAATTCTGATTTGATTTACTAAAGAGCCTTGGACATTTAAGTGGCAGTGGTTTGCTTTCTGTCAGAATTGTTTGTTATCCTTTTTTTTTTTACTTCCCCTCCAGCTGGATTTTTATGTTTGGACTTTAGCCTTTCGAGCCAGGAACTAGAATATATTTTTCTCCCTCTCCTTTTGTTTTGCTTTACTTTTTTATTAAGGGAAATACACAGACTTCTATTTTTTAAATTTCTTTTTTTTCCTGCTTTTTCACCCTCTCTTCTTTTTAATTTTTTTTTAATATATATAATTGGAACCAATTGGATTAAGGTATACAAGTGCCTGAAGATTCTTCCTTTTCCCTTTTTTATTTTTCTCTTTTTATTTTTTATTGGGGTGGCAGTTGTCTGCCCTTGTCTCTTATTCTTTCTTTTTTTTATCAAGTATTACAAGATGAGTAGAAAGATAGCAGCCTCAGCTTCTCAATACCAACTTCTTCCTCTTCACCATCTGGAGGACAACGATCAATACAGATGATGTTGCAACAGGAGAAGGAGAAGGAAGCGACACTGCAGATGATTATGCAAGAAATCCAAAATATATAAGCAAAAACAGACTATTGAAAAGAGAATGGGGAATATTGAGCAAGGAACTGAAAAGACAGATGAGAAAGTTGAGAATATCCAACAGATGATGATGAAATATGAGGACAGATTCAAGAAAATAGAAGAACAAGATGTACAAAGAGATAAGAAAATTGGAGATATTGATACTTGATTGAGTGAAGTTGAAAGAGACAGGAGCGGATCATTGGGATGGGAAAATGACAGGTCAGAATTTTATCTGAGATTCCAAAATATGGAAGAAGAAAAGGGTGAAAACCTTGCTGAAATAATGATGGATAGAATGGATGAAGTGTTCTGTATCTATACAAGATACGCAATGAGAAATAAATTACCAAGAGAAGTTCACATTAGATTTACAAAGAAAGCTATTAAAACACAGGTACTTCAGGTGGCAAGAGAGAAAATGCTAAAGTACAAAGACAAAGAAATTGTGGTACTGAAGCAAGTACCAAGAACAGTGAGAGAGATGAGAAGAGAATATTTCTGACTAAAAGAGAGGAGTAAATTACAGATGGTTAATATCAGAAGGTCTTATGTTCACCTGGCAGGAACAAAGACACAGAATTGACACAGTTGAAAAAGCTGAGCTATTCTATCTAGAATATTTTAGAGGAAAGGAGGAAGATACAAGAAAAGAAGAGTTGCTAATTGAATTTCAAGAGGAGTGTATAACAGCAATTGAAAAAGAAGAAGGAGCAGTAGATGGTGTACCCAGAGAGCAATGAGAACCAAGATCTACTAGAGCAACAAATCCTTCTTATAAAGTCTAAAATGAATGAGAGAAAATTGATTACGATTAATATAAATGGACTTAATTTAGCCACTAAAAGAAGAAAAGTATTCCATAAACTAGAGAAATTAAAGTTTGATATAATCTGCCTACAAGAAGTACATATTAAAAAACATGAATAAATACTGAAACAACAAAAAATAGTGAAATTATTCACATCATTGACATAATGTAAAAAAAGAGGTGTGGCCCTATACATTAGAGCAGGCTTGTCCAACCCACGGCCCACGGGCCGCATGCGGCCCAGGTCACCTCGTAATGCGGCCCAGTGCCCACCCCAACCTTCGTGCCAGAGCCAGCGAGGAGGAGGAGAGGCAGGCGCGAGGCGGGGCGAGGCGAGCGCCAGGCCAAGCAGCAAGAAAAAAGGCGGGCGCCGTCAGAGCGCCACCTCCTGCTGTTGCTGCCGCCGGAATTGTGCCTCTGCCTACCAGCATCCGTCGGTATTCTTCTGGCTAGCGTCCTGTCAGTGTGTGTGAGAGTTCAGGCCTGTTTGGAAACTGAAACAGTATTTGCTGTGTCAGCAAGGAGACCGCAAGGAGCCTGGACGTGGCTCAGCTCAACTGTTCTGTAGCAGCTGGTTGCTGCTGTGAAAGTAAACCTGAAACTCATCTCCTCTGCTTGTGTTTTGCATTTGATTTCTTTTCAGGTGGGGAGGGGGAGGAGAACTCCTTAGCATCAGAGCGTGTTAATAATATAATGTAGAAAGTTAGCACCCGCCCCTCTCCTAGAAGAGTGAAATATTCTAGGAAATATTAAAAAGGCAGAATATTATATTTCCCTGGATGAGAAAAGGAGAAACATGTTTTAAAGACAAAACAGCTTCCTGCAGCACCCCCCCCCCTTCAGCTCCAGGGTGATGGGATTAAGACATGGCCCTCAGGAAATGATAGGATTACCCATCTCACCACACGGCACCTGGGAAGATTACATCACCCAGCAGGATTCAATAAAACGTAGCACACATACAACCTACAAAGCTAGTTATGACCCCTGACAGCATCTAATCAGGATACTCTTCCTGTACCCCAGGAAGTTCAAAGTTTAGGGCAGTCTTGTCCAACCCGCGGCCCATGGGCCGCATGCGGCCCAGGTCGCCTCGTAATGCGGCCCAGTGCCCACCCCAACCTTCGTGCCAGAGCCAGCGAGGAGGAGGAGAGGCAGGCGCGAGGCGGGGCGAGGCGAGCGCCAGGCCAAGCAGCAAGAGAAAAGGCGGGCGCCGTCAGAGCGCCACCTCCTGCTGTTGCCGCCGCTGGCACCGCCGCCGCCTCTGCCCCCGCCGCCGCCTCTGCCCCCGCTGCCGCTGCTGCTTCTGCCCCCGCCAGGGGAAGAAGCGGCGGCGGCAGAAGTGGTGGCGGGGGCAGAAGCAGCAGCGGTGGCGGGGCAGAAGCGGCGGCGGGGGCAGAAGCGGCGGTGGCGGCGGGGGAAGAAGTGGCGGCGGGGGCAGAAGCAGCAGCGGTGGCGGGGGAAGGCTTCTGCCCACGCCGCTGCTGCTGCTTCTGCCTTCCAGTCCTGCCTCATCCAGCCGGGCCATTTGCAGGAGGAGAGGTAGGCGTGAGGCGGGCGAGCTTTCTCCCCCCCTCCCCCTCCCCCAAAATTTGGCCGGAAAATAAACTGTGATAAAAAAACTGTGATAAAAAATAATTTTTAATAAATAATAAATAATAAAAACATCTCACTAACTTCATTTCCAAATAAATTTAATATGTTAACTATGTTTTCTATGGTTTTGGGGGATGATCAGGTATCGTTACTGTTATTTTATTTTATGTGCGGCCCAAACCAAATTTTCATCTTCTAATGTGGCCCAGGGAAGGTGAAAGGTTGGACACCCCTGGTTTAGGGCATAAAACCAAGGGATTCTCAGCATCTCTTCCCTTTTTGTCCAGGAGCTCCAAGGCATGTGGTCCTATCCACCATTAAATCTTCTTTCCAAACAACTTCCATGAATCCAGTGTCTTTTCCCCACTTGGAACTGAACCCAGAAGGATATTTCTTCCAACAATAGGAAATACTAATGCTCTGATGGTCATTTTGAAAAATCATTTTGAAGGATCAGATGATGGGATGTATGTACAGAGGAGGCCCTGGGGATCAGAGGAAGGGTCATATTATTCACCCAGGTATGGATGGAATGGACATGAAAGTGAGGAAAACATTTTATCTTGTCTTCATTTCTTTGCCTTAAGCAGCCTTGCTCCTTCCTGTCTTTTTTTTTTGAAAACAATTTTATTGATTTTTTAAAAACAAACAAAACAAACAAAGCATAAAAACATCAGCTCTCTTCCATACATATATACAAACAGTGTGTCGGTTCATCAGTTTTGTGCATTCATTTCGTAGTCTCAATTACAGTTACATTACATAATAACTCATATTATCAATCCAAACTTATATATCCTAGTATTGCTATTAGAAAATAATTTGACTATAATTTTATTCATTCATACTTTATGAGATAACCATAATTTAGGTAGTTTATTCTATAACAAATCATATAATCATCCCAAATCTATCCTAAAAACACTTTATAGATATGATGTCAAGTAACAAAAGAAAGAGAAAAAGCAAAGATATTCCTTGTTATCTAACATTCTAAATACTCTATTATTATATTTTATCATCCAACCATTGATAGAAAAGGTCCCAAATTTTATAGAATTGTTTATCCACTTGCTCTCTAATTTCAAATGTCAATCTACTCATCTCAGCACATTCCAATATTTTCTTAATAATTTCTTCCTGCAATGGTATTTTCTCATTTTTCCAATTTTTAGCAAATACAATCCTAGCCGCTGTTAATACATTTACAATCAGATATTTCAAGTCTTTACTGTATGTATCTGGTAAGATTCCCAATAAAAAAAACTCCGGTTTTAAATCTATGTGTTTCTTTGTCATTTTTTCCAACCACATGCGGATTTTAGTCCAATATTTTCTAGCGTCCTCACAAGTCCACCACATATGGTAATATGAGCCAGGTATCTGATGACATTTCCAGCATTTTTCAGATTTATTCTTGAACATTCTTGCTATCCTTGTGGGGGAAAGTGCCACCTGTAAAACATCTTATACAGATTTTCTTTATAAGCTGTTGACATTGTCATTTTATAATTTTGTGACCATAGTTTTTGCCGTTTCTCTAAATCAATCCCATATCCAAAATTCTTCCCCCAAACAATCATAGTTTCTTTAACTTGTTCTTCCTCTAGCTTAATTCCCAGTAAATAACCATATAATGTTTTAATCACCTTTTCATCAGTACCTGTCAAAATCTTATCTAGATCAGTCTGTTTATCATAAAATCCCTCTGTTTTAGAATCTTCATCATATCTTGAGTGTATTTGCGCATATGAAAACCAATTCATCTTTATACCTTGTTCCTCTAGATTTTGCATCGATTTAAGTTCACCCTTTTCATCCAATAGTTCCCCATATCTAACTGTTTGTTCCTTCTTATAAATTATAGGATAGGAAAATGCTTCAATAGTCGATAACCAAACTGGAATTTTCAACTAACATTGTCTTTTTATCTTCTCCCAATTTAACCACAAAGACTCTCGTATATAATGTCTTCTAAAGTAACCCTGTGTTTTAGTTCCCTTATACCATAAAAAAGCGTGCCAATCCAACAGCAAATCATGACCTTCTAGTGTCAACAATCTAGTCTTTCTTAATGTTATCCATTCCTTGACCCACATCAAATTTACAGCTTGGTAGTACAACTCCCAATTAGGCAGGCCAAAACCTCCTCTAATTCTAGCATCTTGCAATCATTTTAGCTTTATTCTCGCTTTCTTACCTTGCCATATATACCTCAGCACAATTTTATTTAAGTCTTCAAAATAGTCTTTTCCGAGCCTAATTGGCATTGTTTGAAACAAATATAAGATTCTGGGTAAAATATTCATCTTGATTGTTGAAATTCTCCCTATTAATGACAATTGTAAGTTTTCCCATTTCTTCAAATCTAAGGCTATCTGTTGTTTAAGTTTAATATAATTATTCTCTTTTAATGTACTACATCTTGATGTCAAGTATATCCCCAAATACTTGACCTTGTTCGTGACTTGGATTTTCAACAGGTCTGCCAGTTCTTCTCTTTGTCTTAGCAGCATGTTCTTTGTCAAGATCTTTGTTTTATCTTTATTTATTTTCAGACCAGCCACCTTGCCATATGTCTCTATCTTTTCCAAGAGCTTTGGAGCTGTTTCTAAAGGGTCTTCCAAAATAAAGGCTAAGTCATCCGCAAAGGCCTGCAATTTGAATTCTTCCTTTTTAATTTTCATTCCTTTTATGCTTTTATCATCTCTAATATTTCTATTCAACACTTCCAAGGTCAATACAAATAGCAAAGGAGATAGGGGGCATCCTTGTCTTGTGCCTTTTCTTATATTAATAAAGTCTGTAAGTTCTCCCTCCATCATAACCTTTGCCGTTTGCTTATGATATATGGCTTCTATTGCTTGAATAAATTTTCTGGCAAAACCCATCTGTTCCAGTAGTAGTAACATAAATCTCCAGTTCACATTATCAAATGCCTTTTGAGCATCTAGGAATATCAAAGCCATTTGCTTTTCAGGATGTGCCTCATAGTATTCCAAAGTATCCAGGATTACTCTCATATTGTCTCTAATTTGTCTCTTTGGCAGAAATCCATTTTGGTCTGGATGAATGAAATTATTTAAATATTTTTTAAGTCTTTCTGCTAAAATTGAAGCAAAGATTTTATAGTCTGTGTTTAATAAAGAAATAGGTCTATAGTTCTTAATTTGCAGTGGATCAGCCTCTTCTTTTGGAATAAGTGTAATATAAGCCTCTGACCATGTTTTAGGTATCATCTTCTTTGACATAGCTTCATTCATGACTTCTAACAATGGAATGCTCAATGATTCTTGTAGTGTTTTATAGAATTCTGCCAGAAGCCCATCTGGACCTGGTGCTTTCCCATTATTTTGTTTCTTAAGTACTTGACTTAATTCCATCATTGTTATATTGCTTTCTAGCATTTCTTCAGTCTCTTTAGATATCTTAGGTAGGTTAGCATTCTGTAAATACTGTTTGATTTTTTCCTCATCAATATTCTCTTGCTTATATAGTTGCCCATAGAAGTCTCGAATAATTTCCTTTTTCTCCTTGGCCTTGGTCATCTATTAACTGCGACATTTTCCTTGATTCTTTCTCCTTTCTCAATGTATATGCTAGCCATCTACCTGGTTTATTTGCATCTTCAAAGTAATTCTGTTTAGCATTTCTAATTTCTGTGCCAGTTCTTCTTTCTCTATTAAATCCATTTTATGTTTAGTTATGTCCAATTTCAATTTAATATCTTTTTTCTGTGGCATTTTCTGTAATTCTTTTTCAAGTCTTTTATACTCATCTTCCAAGGCTTTAGTGGCTTGCCTTTTCCTGATATTCTTTTTTCTTATGTAATCTATTATCAAGCCTCTGGCATATGCCTTCATTGTATCCCAAACATTCTGCATTGAAGTATCTTCTTTTTTATTTTCTCTAAAGAAAAAAGCCAGTTCTTTCTCAATCCATTGTATAAAATCTTTTTCCTTTAAGATAGTATTATTTAGTGTCCATCTCGATCTTTTTTTTTTTGTCCCTTCCATTTAATTGTCATTGGATTATGGTCTGCCCAAGTACTTGTTTCAATATTTGTTTCTTGAATATTAGATATTAATTCTGTTGAGATCCAAATCATATCCAATCTGGACCATGATAAATGTCTATTTGAATAGAAAGTGTATTGTTTAGTTTTAACATTTCTTTCTTTCCATATATCTTTTAAGGTTAATTCGTCTGTCATTTTAAAAAAGGATTTAGGGAGAATCTTTCTATTTTGCTTTGTTGTTGTTGCTATATAGTCCAGTTTATTGTCCACAATTCCAATAAAGTCTCCCATCATAATTATATTGGCATAGTCCAGTCCAGTTATTTTCATGTGTAGTTTTTTATAGAATTCTTCTTGTTTATCATTCGGAGCATAAATTGCAAGCAAGAGTATTTTTATATTGTTGTCCATTATTTCCACCATTAATACTTTTCCATCTTCAGTATAAATCAATTTTGCTGGGGTAGCCTCTTTAATGTATAAAACCACTCCTCTTTTCTTACTTTGAGTCAAAGAAATAAATATTTTCCCTAATTTTGGCTGTACTAACAATTGTTCATGTTGCTTTTTAATATGTACTTCTTGTAAACAAATTATGTCAAACTTTAATTTCCCTAATTTATGAAAAAATTTTCCTTCTTTTAACGGCTGAATTAAGTCCATTTATATTCATTGTAATCAGTTTTTTCTCTTCCATGATTATATTTTGTCTTCTTTGTCTTCTCTCTCTCTCTACAGAAGGAGGGGGGGTCACAGGGAGTGGGGGAGCTACCTTGAGCTGCTCTGAAATAGGAAAGGGTTTGGAACAGCACATTCTTAGTGAGGCAGAAGTCAGCACCTTAAACCACAAGCCAGGATATTAGGAACCAGAAAACTTGCTTATAAGAAAAACTCCAAAAATCACATAGCTGGCACATGAAACTAGGACACTTTGCAAGATACCCGTGACCTGGGGTGAAAAAGAGATGACGCGACATTTAGCTATGTAGGGGGCTGAGATCCGAATAACCAATCACTATTATCTGTTATGCATACATTATTAGGGGAAGGGCAAAGGGCTGAATGTGACCACCCCTTTGTTGGATTTCAAAGACCAATCATTGTGCAGCGTGGCAAGATGTCTGACTACCACGTAGTGTTTATTTTCTTATATACCATTTTTACAAGCAAGGAAGAGTAACATAGATACAGCATAAGGATTGGAGAATAGATGTCACATTGGTAAAACCTCCCAACCAATCCTTAAGAATATTGGTGATGTTAGTAAAATGAGATCATCTATAATTCCGGGACTTTCCACCAAGATAGGGAATGAGATCATGCAAGTAGCAAAGAGGCCCATATAGGTTTTTAAACACTGCAGTGTGCTGCTAGCGCCATCTACAGGACCTCAATAGCTACTACATTTCACTCTTTTTTATTTTGTTAGATAAAGCATATTCATAAGAGGAGTTAGGAAGAGACTTATAATAATCAGTAGAAGAGCACGGTTGCAGTTGTTTATACAGAGCATATACCTGAGGCAATGTAGGACAGGGTTTGGGAGCGAAAAGCTGTGATACATATTTTGCACAGAGAAGGGAGACATTGAATAAGGCAGCACCCACAAATTAAAATAATAATAATAACTAAATAGCGTAGAATATTTCCCATTAAACCTGTGGGTAGCCAACCCCAAAAACCTTCCCACCAAGATCCTACATTATCCATTTTTAAATCTGAGGTCAAATTGTGTAAAATATTGAGCTGAAATTGGATGTTTCGTGACTCATCACAAAGATTATAACAACACAATCCTTGGAAACTTTCACAACTCAAATGTTGCCGTAGAAGCAAATAATCAATAGCAGCACGATTTTGTAAAATAGCTTTTCTTAATTCTTGCATCTCATGATTAATTGCTGAAATAGCTGAAGAAGTAGCGTTAATTGTTTTTGCTAAATTACATGCAACAGAGTTATGGTTAAGGTGAGCACGGGCGGCAAGTGCTGGCACACCCACCATAGACACAGCTAGTGCTATGTATTCTGTTTTATTAAGTAAAGTTGCTTCAGAATCACAAGTGTCATCTAGTGTGACCCCTCATCGAGAACGATTTGAATGATGAAGTTGTTTAGAAAGCAAAACAGGAATCAGTCGGCTGAGGCAGCATTGCAGTTCACTAATATTAGCAGGAATATAATTAAAAGTTTCTTGACCACATGTAAAAAAAACATCCTTGTGTCAGTCAAACGTGAGCAAAGTGAAAGGAAGTCTCTTCAAAAGCTGTGCAGTTAAAAGTAGGTGAGCTAATGCGATGACAGTGAGGTTTTTTACTTGAAGATGTACAAATAACTACTTTTGTACAAGTTATATTTACAGGAATTGCTACCACTGGGGTGTGTAAAGCAATAGCATCAAGGGGTGGATAGTAGGCAGCAAATCCCCAACTAGCTATAGTCCCATAGTTAAAACTTCCATTTAGTAAATATGTGCTTAAGCCAGTGAAGTTTTGAATTACTACAGAAGGAGTACAAACAGTAATTAAACATGTAGAAAGCAAATGTTCCATATCATAGGTTTCAGATAAGCAAAAGACATCATTCTGTCTGATGTTAGCCAATTGTACCCATAGGTTTTGCTTCATTCATTGCTCAAGTGAGTGTTTGGGTGGAATAACAGCAACTGTTGCGAAAGAACAGCTGTAAACAATCAAGCATAAACAAATGAGCCCAGATTGGATGCTGTGCCGTCTGTAAAGTCACATTTCTGGGACCGCATGGGGGGACTGGTGTAGACATCCTTGGCTGGGTGGACACAATGAACTGGAATCCACAAAGCAGCACAGCCTCGCCCCCTCACCCCCAAATAGTTAAATTTTGTATAAAAACATCCAATTAATTTAAGGTAAATGGAAACATTCAATTGCATTTAATTGATTTAAGGTAAATAATAATTTTGGTTAACTTTTTTAATCTGTTAGACCCTTTCCCTCCTTTTTTATTTATTTGTGGAGATGGGCCTTAAATGACCAATGAGCATGTTCCATTATGACTATATTCCAGGTTGTACAAAATTGCAAAAAACTCCGAATATGTTGTAAAAAAGAGAGCTTGCCTAGTGGGTAACATCCATTTGCCAAGGTTGATGATGAAACAATCTGCTTGACTTGATCAAGTGGAATATGAAAAAAGTCTGAAAACAAAGTAGGTTAAATATGAATAGCAGCGTCAACATAACTATTGCCTTCAGAAAGAGGCCCAGGAATGGGTGAATGACTACGAATGTGAGAAATATCTTCGGTCTTGTAGTAGCTATTACTGCAAAGTTAAAAACAAGGCTGTTGTGGAGCGAAGGAACAGACGAGGCTTAGACCAGAGCATACAACTAACAGTCTTTATTCAGGGAATAAAGGGTTGTCGCGTCTGCTAGCTAACAAGGCAGACTGCAAGCGAACAACGGCTGGCTCTGCTCGACAGCCGGCTTTTATAGCCGACTGTCAAACGGAGCCAACCAATGGGAGCTGCTGATGCTCCCGCTCAAACAGCGGACCTGGTTGGGAACTCCAACCAGTCCTAAAGACATAACACTCCTCCCCTCTAGCTGGGCACATGCATAATCTTTGAGGTATGAGGGTGGACTTCGCTGGCGACCGGAACGTCGTAGCTCAGGGAGACTGCTGGTGGGCATCGAGTCCATGGAGCAAGACTCCAAGGTCGCCGGGGTGTCATCTTGGCTTGGCGTTGGATCCTGGGAATGAGATGTCTCCCCTCATTCGGGGTGGCTCGGCAGAACGGCTGGGTCTGGATGGTTGGTGTTCCTGCTGGGTGGATGTGATGGAGGTTCGGGTCGGCAGTCCGGGTCCGTTCTCGGCTCACTCTGTTCGAATGGGGATGTCTGGTCCCTCAGGAAACTCCCTTCTGGAACCTGGGCGAGGACTTGAGGGCTGGCTGGTGGATTCGGCTCACCTCTGGTCAGGTCGTTCCGCCGCCTGCGAAGTTGGTCCAGGTGCCTCCGCCACACACGACCGTCCTCTAATTGGACCCGGTAGGATCTTGGACCGGTGATAGCCACGATCTGTCCTGGCACCCACAATGGATCCCCTGCGTAGTTCCTTGCAAAAACTGGGTCCTGCAAGGCAAAGTCTCGTACCTGGCTGTCCGATCCCAAGGGGGTATCCGGGCAGTAATGAGGGTGCAGCCTGTCAAGAGTAGTCCTTAAATGTCTCCCCATTAAGAGTTCAGCCGGGGATTTGTTAGTGCTTGTGCATGGAGTTGTATGCTGGCTGAGGAGAAAATGGGACAACTTGGAATGCCAGTTTTCCTGACCGAATCTGGCTAGTGCCTCCTTAGCCGACCTGACTGCTCTCTCCGCCATCCCATTACTAGCAGGGTGAAAGGGGGCCGTGAGGACGTGTCTGATGCCCAGATTCGTGACATACATGCTAAATTCACAGGACGTGAACTGCGGCCCGTTGTCGGAGACTATCGTGTCTGGAAGCCCATGAGTTACAAAAAGTCGGGTCAGGGCTTTAACAACTGCCTGTGTGGTGGTCGTGGGAAGCAAGGCAACGTCTATCCATTTAGAATACGAATCCACGACCACCAAGAAAGTTTTGCCATGCACAGGCCCGGCCAGGTCGATGTGTAACCGTGACCATGGGGCATTGGCGCTTTCCCACTTAGTGGGTGAGGCTGCTGGTGGGGCTGCCCTAGATTCTTGACAGGGTTTACAGGAGCTTACCCACTCTGCGATCTGATCGTCCATCCCCGGCCACCATACGTAACTGCGAGCCAATGCCTTCATTCGCACGATACCCGGATGGCCCTCGTGCAGCACCTTCAATATGGGCACGCGAAGAGTGGTTGGGATAACGACTCTGGTACCCCACAGCAGGCATCCCTGGAGTTTTGATAATTCCTGTTGACGCGTTTTAAATGGGACAAAGTCAACTGAACACTTTGTATCCGGCCACCCCCTCCCCACCCAGTCCAGAACCTGGGCGATTATTTTATCTTTCTTGGAGTGTGCCGCGATGTCATCTGCAGTCACAGGTAGCTTAAGTTCGTTGACTTCGAAGATTGCGTGCACCGGAGCTGGGTCCTCAACTGGGGTCGGTAAGGGGCAGCGGCTGAGAGCATCTGCATGGCTTAAAGTCTTACCGGGGCGATAGACCAGCTTGAACGAATAGGCCGCCAGGAACAATGTCCATCTAGTCATCCTGGGGGACAGCACTTGTGGAGTTTGCCTGTCCCCCGATAAAAGTCCCAAAAGTGGCTTGTGATCGGTAATGAGTTCGAAATGGTGGCCAAAAAGGAATTCGTGGAATTTTTTGACTGCTGCTACTGCAGCCAGAGCCTCTTTATCAATCTGGCTGTAGTTTCTTTCAGTCATGGAAAGGGTCCTGGAGAAAAAAGCAATTGGCGCCTCAGTGCCATTGGGGAGTCTGTGACTTAGGACAGCTCCTATCCCGAAAGGGGATGCGTCAGCGGCCAAGATCAAGGGAAGGAGTTGGTTGAACTGAATTAGAACGGCGTCAGAAGTGAGCAGAGATTTGATCGCTTTAAATGCATGGGATTCTTTGGGGCCCCAGTGCCACGGAGTGTCTTTATCTAATAACCTGTGTAAAGGTTCAGCGACTGAAGCTTTGTGTGGTAAGAATGAAGCGTAGAAATTTAATAAACCCAGGAAGGCTTGTAGTTCCGTTTTATTGGTAGGTGTGGGTGCCTCGTGGATGGCTTTTACTTTTGACTCCACCGGGTGGATGCCTGAGGCGTCTAGTCTGTATCCTAAAAAGTCCACTTGTCTAGTGGCGATGGTGCACTTCTCCCGTTTGAGTTTGAGACCATGCTGTCTAAACTTCTCCAATACTGCCCTAACCCTCTGGAGGAGCTGGGGCCTGTCCATAGCTGAGACCAAAATATCGTCAAAGTATGGGACTACTCCTGGAAGACCTTGGAGAATTCTCTCCATTAGTGACTGAAAAATACCTGGGGCTACGCTAACGCCGAATTGGAGGCGTTTACATCTGAATGCCCCTCTATGAGTTACTATGGTTTGTAAGTCTGCTGTGTGGCTGTCGACAGGGAACTGCTGATATGCCTGTGACATGTCTAGCTTGGCAAAAATGGTGCCGGGTTCGAAAGTGTGCAACAGGTGCTGGATGACTGGAACGGGGTATGCGCTAACCTGGAGATAACGGTTAAGGGTCGTCTTGTAATCAGCACAAATTCTCAAACTACCGTCCTTTTTGAGTGGGGTGACTATGGGGGTCTCCCACTTGGCGAAATCTGTGGGTTCAATTACCCCTTGTTTGAGAAGTTTGTCCAATTCCGCGTCTAATTTGGGGCAGATAGCGAAAGGTACTCTACGGAATTTCAGGCGGACAGGAACTGCCTGGGGGTCTACGGAGAAGGAGATGGGTGTGCCATTGTAGCAACCCAGCTCGCTACTGAAAACATCGGAATAGTCAGAGAACAATGTGTCTACATCAGAAGTTGAGACAGCATGAATCCCTGTTATGCTAAGGCCAAGAGAGGGGAACCAATCTAACCCCAAAAGACTAGGGAGGGTACCATTAACCACCACTAAAGGCAAATGGCCTTTGAAGGTTTGGAATTTAACAAGGAACTTGCCTTTCCCGAGGACAGGGATGTTCTTGCCTTGATAGTCTCTCAGGGTGAGGTGGCACTTTTGCAGCTGCTTCCTGGTCAGTCTGGGTTGAATCTTTTTCAGCGTATCCCAGGAGATGATTGAGAGCGCTGAGCCGGTGTCCACCTCCATGGTGCAAGGTTTACCTTCTAGGGAAAGAGAGAGCTTAATTTTATTTGGAGTTTGGGAAGTGTGGTTGGCGCGGTAACACGTGTAACAGTCTTCTACTTGCCTTTGGAGGCTAGGAGATGAAGGAAACTTCTGGGGAGTAGCGCGTGCTGCCTGGCAGACTCTTGCAAGGTGACCTTTCTTGTGGCAGTTTAGGCAACTGGCGTTTCTAAACCTGCAAGATGCCCGGGAATGGGAACCCCCGCAGGTTAGGCACAAAGGGATCTGTTGTGGGCCACTGCTGTTTCTCTGCCTCACTCCTACCTGTGGCTGTTTCAGTTGCTTGAGGCGATGGACATCTGAAATTTCAGAGGGGTCAGCTTCGCTCATTACCTCCTCTGAGTGGACGGTGGAAGTACCAGGCTTTGGTGCGGTGCCCTGAATCTCAGCTGCTGACTGGACGGATAGTTCAGCAGCTAGGGCTTCATCCATCGCTTGGGAAAGATTTAGATCTTTCCTGGCCAGCAGACGTCGTTGGAGCCTCTGATCTCTTACCCCGCAGACGAGTTGGTCGAGAAGCATGTCATCTAAGTAATTCTTGAATTCGCATTGAAGAGCGGCTGTCCTCAGGGCGGCCATGTACTGGTTGATGGATTCTCCCTCGGCTTGCTTCCTCATCCTGAACGCGTAGTGTCTTGCGATCTGGGAAGGTTTAGGGGAGTAGTGGTTCGAGAGTGTTTCTTGTAGCTCACTCCATGGAACGTTCTTGATGTCACGTGGTGCAAAAAGTGCCGTGGCAGTGTCGAAAACTGCAGCCCCGCAGTAGCTAAGGAAGTACGATTTCTTCCTATGCTCCGCAGCGTCGGCTAACCCAATGGCATTGATGTAATGGCTAAAGCGATTTTTATAGGAGTCCCACGTCTCCTCGTTGGGTTTGAATGGTTGAAACGCCGGATTGGCGTTCATCTTGGGCCCCTCGGTGTCGTCGGTAGACCGGGCTATCTCTCAGGTTGGTCGTGGCTCTGGGGCTGCGCTATCGGGAGTGCTGGCGGTTGTGGCTACAACGCCCTCGACTCGCTCCGTGACTCGGCCCTTGCAAGAGCAGCCTGCGTTGCGCTCTCTGCGCTCGTTGGCGGCGGCAGCTAACAGCGCCTTAACTGACTTCAGCTTAGTGATAACAGTTTGAATTTCGCGCTCTCTGGGGAGCGTTGGCGACTGTGGCTACAGTGCCGTACTTCGCTTGAGTAACTAATTCAAACGACAGCGGTTTGAATTTCGCGCCCTCTCGGGGGCGTGGGCGGCTGAGATTTCAGTGCTGTGACTTCAGCTCTTTCGCAGCGGATGAGCTTGAGCTTTCAGTGCGAAGCGGCTGCGGTTCAACTCCGAGGCTTCGCTGGCGTGATTTTCAGCTTTTTTGAATTTGAGTGCTTCTGGCTAGCCTGCGTTCATATCCCATCCTCGTCGCCAGTGTTGTGGAGCGAAGGAACAGACGAGGCTTAGACCAGAGCATACAACTAACAGTCTTTATTCAGGGAATAAAGGGTTGTCGCGTCTGCTAGCTAACAAGGCAGACTGCAAGCGAACAACGGCTGGCTCTGCTCGACAGCCGGCTTTTATAGCCGACTGTCAAACAGAGCCAACCAATGGGAGCTGCTGATGCTCCCGCTCAAACAGCGGACCTGGTTGGGAACTCCAACCAGTCCTAAAGACATAACAAAGGCAATGAGATTAGGATCAATTCTGGGCGTGATATAAGCACCTGGAAGATTAAAAATAAGTTGATACACATAATGAGAGAGATTAAATTGAAAGGCTGTTGAGAAAAAGTTTTGAAAGTTAAAATAGCAGGACACTTTCCAGGTATCATCATGAGGATCCTTGTAAGCAATTGCTCCTCTCGTTCGCCCACCATCTGAAAAAACAGTAGGCGCTTGAGGCAGTGGAGAAGGAAAAGGTAGTGGATGGACAGGAAAGGAAAAAGTCATTAAGCAAGCAAGCCAAAGTTCTTTAGTCAAACAATACAGCTTACATAGTCAGGCAAAGGACATTGAAGAGATAAGTTATTCTGAAAATAACAAAACTCCACCATTTACACCTTACTGTACTGTGGTGGTCTGACAATTGAAAAATGGGAGACGCAGGGAAACGTCTGAGCAATTGCCAGCCCCGAGAGCACTCGGGTAGCAGTATTTATTAAGAAAATGCAAATACAAAATCAAAACAATTACCTCAGCAGCATTATCTCAGCCAGGCCTCAGCGAAGGTGATAAAGTTCCCGTGAGAATATCCAGGCACCAAAGGTCTCATGGGAATGGCTCGGCTAGGTACTGTGAACCCCCACGCACATTCCTGGTCTCTGAGCTTTGCAGACCATAACAGGATCAAACTCTCATCATAAAGACACTACTGCCCTCATGAGGAGCGTTTGTGATACCCCCAGATCTATACAAAGCTGTACAAGAACTTGCAGAATATGATGGATATATTACCACATTCCCTCCTTTTTTATTTATTCAAAGATAGGGGGTGTTTTAGTGGCATAATACACAGTTCCCTCGCAACTTGGTTTCGTACACTTAAAGCTGAGGCACACATTTGAAATAGATTAGGAATACATTGAATACAGCAACATAACATAATAAGTATAATAACAATTATTACAACTAATTGAAACAATAAACGTAACCATGAGCTGTCAGGAAGCCAATCCCATAGCAAAGCCCAAAATGACTTATTGAAGCCATCTTTTCCTGCTTCATGTTCAGCTATGCGGTCTTCCATATCATGAACAGTTCTTGTAATGTTAGGCTCATAATTATGTATAAAAATACAACAATGTGAATGAATTAAAGCACAAACTCCTCCTTTAGCAGCTAACATTATATCTAAAGCATAACGATTTTGTAAAGTAACTTGGCGAATTTCAGACACTTCTTCATTTAACATCTTAATATTCTTAACAGTATCATAAAACATAGCAACAGTAAAATTATTTAAAATATGAATATCTCTATAGTTCATAGCTATTCCCAAAGGTGGGTACATGCATACAAAGCTAACAATTAGTTACATTTAAACTCTTTGCTGCAATCCGAACGTCCTTGATGTAGGAATTTTCCTTCCTTAAATTATCACCAAGGTCTCTAGTTTCTGAGATAATAGCAGCTCTCCGCCTCCGTATTAGAGTCCGTGGAGGCATAAGACGAATGGAAAAAGAAGTTGTGTAAAGTAACTTAGGCAACTCCAATTGACACCAATATTGTCCATAGTCTGAAACAGAAACATTAAACAGAATCAGAGTTGTAGCACAGGCTGAAGATATAATATCCTTATCAGGTCCCGAGTAAAGAATGTCTTGACCCTTATGCCAGGACCAATATGCTGGAAAAATCAAAAGATGCCGCTGTTTGCAGATTAATTTAGTCCGATTCCCCAGAGGAACCTGCTGCATACAAGTTGATAATCTCAGATAAGCAGTCATCTTTTCCCAGCTTTCACAGCGCCACGCCTGGATTGCCGGCATCAAGAGAATCAGGAACCACGGAAACGCCATCCTGAGAATCAGGAACCTCAGGAACGGAATCAGGAACCACAGGAACGCCATCCTGAGAATCAGGAACCTCCCTCACTGGCACCTGCGAAGGCGCTTGTGAATGATCAGGCCGAATGCAACGACCAGGAACCCAACGAATTTGACCAAGATGTTCTACTGCTGCATAACCACGTCCCCACGTAATCAGCTCAGCGGGAACCCATGCCGGATCCGGAAGGAATCGCACCAACACTCGAGGCCTCACTGCATCTGTAGAAGGGGAAGAAAAATGCCTGCTGGCCGCGCTCGCAGGGGGGTTACCAGACAAATTTAAAAAATTTAAAGTATACAAAGCAAGATTTAAATGATCTTGAATTGCCGGAAGCCCCAGGAGCTTCCCTCCTTTTTTATTTAATTTAGCTAACATGTTCTTGAGCGTGCCATTATAACGCTCCACAATAGCTTGTCCTGTGGAATTGTATGGAATTCCAAATTTATGTTCCACGGACCACTGTTTGCAAAACTGATCAAAGACTGTGCTCCGATAAGCCGCACCATTGTCTGTTTTTAAAGTTTGAGGCGTACCAGCAACTGAAAATGTCTTAATGCAATGATTGATGACATGTTTAACCGCTTCACCTCTTTGAGGAGTAGCCATTAGAAATCCTGAATAAGTATCCACAGTCACATGTATATACTTCCAAGGTACAAATGATGGATATTGAGTAACATCCATTTGCCAAATCATTGAGGGTTTCAACCCCCTGGGGTTGACTCCCATAGGAATAGCCGTGCCTTGCTTAGAACAAGTTGGACATTGTTGAATTATGGCAGCAGCTTCTGCAGCAGTAAGCTTAAATTGATGTGCTAACGCTTTAGCATTTTGATGAAAATAACTATGGCTGTCCCATGGCTGGACAGTGAGAACTGAAGTTACAGCACTGTCAGCTTTGGCATTGCCTTGTGATAAAATTCCAGGCAAATTACTATGGCTACGGATATGGGCAACAAAACACACATTCACACGCTGCTCCAAACATCCTTGCAACAACAAAAGCAAACGTAGAATATTAGGTGATATTCCAGGAGACAAATAAGAACCTGCTACAAAGGGTAACAAATTATATACATACAAAGAATCCACTATTAGATTAAAATCCTGATTTTGAAAATTTTGAAAAGCCAAAACTACAGCAGCAAGTTCTGCCTGCTGGGCAGACTTCTGCTCTGATGTCACTTTTGTATGCCAAATTCCAGATTTATCTTTCCAAACACAAGCACCAAACAAAAAAAAAAAAAATTTCTCCATCAGTAAAAACTTTAGGAGCATCTGATATAGGCTGATTTAGGTCACACCCTGTCCCATTGATCTCTCATTTTGCTGACTTTGACCCCCCCCCAGAAGCCCGACATTGTGCTTTAAAATGTCCAGGCTTCCCACAATTGAAACAAGTGCCTTTATTAGCATTTCCTGCCTGGAGAGCCAGAGCTAAAGTCTCCATATTAAAAGTCTGACTCCCCACCTTTCTACATGCGTTTATCAAATCAGCAATCTCTCTCTCTCCACTCGCAATAAGTGGATTTAGAATTTTTTTACAATCTGCATTTGCCTGTTCTACTGCTAACTTCAAAAGCAATTCATTCCGGGCAAATTGATTGTCAATTTGCCTTTCAATAGCCACTTTCAATCTGCTAATGAAATTTTCATAGGGTTCATTGTTTCCTTGTTTGATGTTAGTAAAGGTCTTCTCACCACCTTCGCCGTCAGGGAGGGCCCGTACGGCTTGGAAAATTAACTGTGGGAGAAGAATGAATCCCTCCTCCGGCATTCCATCTCGCTGTAGTTCCACTGTTGTAAAATTACCAGATCCATAAAGCTGATCTGCGGTAACATTTGCTGTTCCCCTTTGAACTGCCAGCTGTCTCCATTTCTGATCTAACACCAAATATTGAGCTGGAGTTAGAATCATATTAAATAGAGCTCTCCAGTCAGCCGGAATCATTTTATTTCCATAGCCAACTGCTTCTAACAATGCCTGAGTGTATGGCGATCTAACACCATACTCTTTTGCTGCTTGCTTAACTTCCTTTAAAATCTTGAGAGGTAAAGGCTTCCACACTCTCTGCAGATTTAAAGCAACATCCACACCAATTTCTACTGGATTAAGTTGAATCTCCACTCCAAAATCTACCAAATCATCTCCTGATAATTCCCCTCTATCTGTTGCTTCTTGAATAGCTGCAGTAACTGCATCTACTTGAACTCTTAAAGGCAAACTCTTCTCTTCTGACAAAGTATTTTCAGTGCCTGACAGTCCTCTGGATTTATCTGGAGGTGCTGTCGGTGGCAATATACGTACCGCATGGTAAGGCGGCAAACCTTCTTCGGGGGGTGCTAGGAGCGGTTGTTCATGCGTAGCTAATGCATCCATAACCACCCTCCAGGTTAACAAAATTGAAGAAGGGGCACGAGGCTCCTCGTGCAAAAATTTCCCTATCTTTCTCCAGCACTCTACTTTAATACTACCTCCCTCTGGATAACACGGAATATGTTTCCAAACATACTGTAATAAGTCCTCAATTTCTTTCTTTCCTACTTCATGTCCTCTACTATGAACTCCAAACTTAAAACTATTCCCAGTGATCTCTCTCATTTCCCTAAAATGCTTTGTCTGAGCTTTCGAGAGACCTCCCCCCATACTCACGAAAAGAATCTGTCTCCGTCCAGCGAAGAAGATGAGGGCCCAGTCGACGTCCGCGACGATGAGTATAGGATGCGGGAAACGTATAGCTTTCAAGCTATCACGCCGAAACGTATAGCCTTCCAAACTATCACGTCGGGGTCACCACTTGTGGTGGTCTGACAATTGAAAAATGGGAGACGCAGGGAAACGTCTGAGCAATTGCCAGCCCCGAGAGCACTCGGGTAGCAGTATTTATTAAGAAAATGCAAATACAAAATCAAAACAATTACCTCAGCAGCATTATCTCAGGCAGGCCTCAGCGAAGGTGATAAAGTTCCCGTGAGAATATCCAGGCACCAAAGGTCTCATGGGAATGGCTCGGCTAGGTACTGTGAACCCCCACGCACATTCCTGGTCTCTGAGCTTTGCAGACCATAACAGGATCAAACTCTCATCATAAAGACACTACTGCCCTCATGAGGAGCGTTTGTGATACCCCCAGATCTATACAAAGCTGTACAAGAACTTGCAGAATATGATGGATATATTACCACACTGTACTTATCAAAAATTATAAAGAAAAAGTTATTTGAAAAGCCCATTGTATACCTTTTGTGATTTTACCTGTTGTGCTGGTAATAGTTATGCATTCTTCATATTCTTGTTGTAAACCCTCCTGATGGAGTCAAACTTTAGTGTCAATTCTCTGCTTTAATCAAAATATGGATTAAGAGTATGTACAGAGTGCAGCTAGTTTGAATTTTGATTCCCTTGTTGAAACTGGGTGTCAACTCTGGAATTCATCGTTGCCATAGAGTTCTGGAGGGAGAAAATGATGTATTGAATAGTTCTTAGAGAAAAAAAATGAGTTATTAGTTCAAAGTCACAGAGAGTGGCGTAGCAAAGAATTGAGAATGCAGATCATTGGTTCATGTGATTAATGAGATGTAGAAAAGGGGGTGGAAGTAGGTGGAATTTTGTGGGATGACACTGGGAATTGAGCCATCTTCAAAGATAATTGTTCTAGGTGAACTGCTAACCTGGGAATTGAGCCACCTTTAAAGATAACGTTCCAGGCAAATTGCCAATCTCAGCCTAGCTATCTGAGGCTCCTTTGTTTGAAAATTGCTGAAAAATCAGGAGATGAAATAGTATTTCTCCAGCAATGACTACATGTGTGAGCTATGTAAGCTATAAAAGTTATTTTCCAGCCTCACCTTTTTCAAGGCAAAAACTCAAAACAGATAAAAAAATGGTTAAAGTGAGCAAGAATCTCACTCTCCCCACCTTCCTCCTGCCTCCGCTTTTACAAGGCAAAAAGATAACAACCAGTGAGGACAAGAAGGGGGGGAAATTTATAAAATACTACACAGAAATCTCACCCATTTTCTCCACTCAACATTCTTTTCAACAAATTAAATCTCTCTCCAACAAATCACACACAAATAATCCTCTCTTTCCAGTAAATCACATACATTTCTCAATGGGATCTTTTTCATGTCCGGACCATTCTCATTTCTTACTCTCCTTTCAATCTGGGATGGGGGTCAACACAAAAACATTTATACCAACATTTTTACCATCAACATACTCACAAATTTGTACTGTAATCAAACTACTTGCATACCTACAATTCTTTTCTGAGAGCCAAGAAGTTCCATTGTAGATGATCTCACCCTCCAGGGCTGGAAATGATTACATACAGACACATTCTCATACACAACATTTCCAGACCTGGGGAGGTTTTGTCCCTTTAAATCTCCACGTTTTCTTTTTTTGGACAACCTATAGTTTGTTCTCAGAGCACTGGGATAACTCAAGGCGTGGTTCCAATCACAAAGGGCATTGTGGGCCCGAACCACTGCCTATCTGCCTCCCACACCTCTAAGCCCAATCCAAAAAACCAATTTTAATTCTCTAGCTGCCAAACATGTTACAATTAATTTATTTTGAACTGCAGCAGTTCCAATTAGGGCTATGCACAGGTAAAGGATATTTTTTTCAATTCAATCCTATTCAATTGTGTATACAATTATTTTACATTATTATACATACACATCTAAGAAGTTTTAATGGAAATCACATCATGAAAAGAAGAGTAAACATTTTCTTCTTCTCTTAGTTCTTCCTAACACATATATAACAGCATAAATTAACCATATCTTCTTTGATCAGCCCCATTATACTGTATGGAGGGGCTCTATTTTAAACACGGATCTGTGTCTCGTTCCATGCTTCTGAACAGCAGAGCTAACTGTGGACCATTGAAATCAACAGGGCATGCCTTCCACATTCAACTCTGCCATCCAGTGCATCAGAAGAGAACAGTTGCCCGCATTCTAGTTACACCCATTGTTCTATCTCCTTAAGCACTAAATAATTAAAAAGGATTAAACATAAAAAATTTTAACAAATAAATTTATGTGTCTCTGTCCTGGGTTTCTAGCTTGAATCTCCCCCTTTTTCTAATTGTTTCTCTAATACTTTCCTTATGGGGGTGTACAATGGTCATGGAGAATCAAAAAATTTAGCCTGCTCAGAAGGAGCTGAAAGTCCAATTTGAGAAGATTTTGGAGTGACAATTTTTACCTTATCATAATCAGGAGGGGGCTTGTGGTCAATTATTATTTTGCTGAGACATCAGAGCCAGATGTTTCCACTGCTTGACAGCATTGATACCATTGATGTAATATTTGGACTGGAACTCTGGGTTCAAGTTGTAAAGTATGCCCTATCTATCCAATCCTTTAACCTGAGCGTTTGCGCTCAGGATACCATTTCCTTACTTCTTCAACCAGCTTTTTTCTATCAGCCTCAGGTACTTTTGCACCTGATTTATATAGCAGGAGTCTAAGTTGCAGCCCATATTTACCACTGATTGGTCCTGTGGGACAAGGTGCGCACCTTAGGGGTCTGTTCCAGACGATGGAAAGTATGTTGGGAGCTGCTGCCCCATAGGGTTGATGGCCCTGGTTGGGCGCCATATGATGGATTTCAAAGACCAGTCATTGTGCAGCATGGCAAGATGTCTGACTACCACGTAGTGTTTATTTTCTTATATACCATTTTTACAAGCAAGGAAGAGTAACATAGATACAGCATAAGGATTGGAGAATAGATGTCACATTGGTAAAACCTCCCAACCAATCCTTAAGAATATTGGTGATGTTAGTAAAATGAGATCATCTATAAGTCTGAGACTTTCCACCAAGATAGGGAATGAGATCATGCAAGTAGCAAAGAGGCCCATATAGGTTTTTAAACACTGCAGTGTGCTGCTAATGCCATCTATAGGACCTCAATAGCTACTACATCCCTTGACTATAAAAATTGCTGTAAGGTTGTAATAGGGGCCCTTGGTTAGCTTTCAAACCAGGGTCCTTACATCTTGGTACCAAAATAAAAGTATATTGTATCACACCGTGTGTCCCGTGACTTATCAGCTTCAACACCAAGCAAGAGCCCAGTTTTGGGGACAACACTTTCTTAGTGAGCACCTAGAAACCAAGAAGAACATACATGCCAAGTATGTAGGCTTTACAGTTCTGGAGATTTTGTGATGACGTGTTAGTGCTTTTTCACTTTTATATATATAGATTAAGCAAAAACATTTAATCCTTTCTAAATTCTTGATAATACCCAGAATAAGGTCTTACAAAATTGGGAAGCTGCATTAAAATGTATCCATCATTTTCTGGATTGCTTCCACAGCTAAAGGTTGAAGAAAGAAAAAAAAATCATTTGTTCTGTGTTAAATAGTGCTGGAAGAAATAGCCTTCTGGGTTCAGTTCCAAGTGGGGAAGAAAGACACTGGAAACATGGTGACTGCTTGGAAAGATGGTTTAATGGTGGAGGGCTGAGTTTCTGCTTCTGAGTTTCTACTCTTTTTAGGGGAAATATTCTGCCTTTTTTAGTTTGTCCTAAAATATTTAATTTTCCTAGGAGAGGGGTGGGTTTTAACTTCCAACAATCCCCCCTTTTTGCCAAAATATGTGGGTGGAACACATGTTATTGGCCAAACATTAAAATCGATCAGATCAGGGAGACTTAATGGGTGCTTTTAATTTATCTGATGCAAAGGTGGAGGCATTAATAAAGAAGTAACAGAAAAGGATTCCTTCAGTGGCACCCAAAAGCTTTCAACTATGAAGATTTTAGCAACCAAGAGAAGAGTTCTGGAAAGAAATTTTTCCATGCCAATTATTTCCAGATGTTCGATATCATTTTCTGTGAGCTGACAGTCAATTTTCAAGCAAGCACAAGTCCCAAAATTCTTCACAGCCATGGTTTTCTTTTAAATTACAAGCTGCCCATTTCCAAGGGATTGTTACTAAATCTGCCCTAGCTCTTAGTTTTTGTGAGGCCAAATTGAGGTTAGCCAGTGTGCAATCCAGGCTATTTAGTATTTTTAAAATTACACACCATGAGCCCTGGGACACCTACTCATGAGACCACCAGTGCAACATATCCTGCTTAACTGGGCAACTGGGCAGCATCATTTGTGAGTCATAGTCAGGGCTTGTGTTTTGGAGATCTCTTTTCTGCTATCTCTTCAAGTGAGGGAATTGCCTGAGGGGGATGCCCCCTCCCCCATGGGATTAGCAGGGAGATATGACTGCTTTGGCCTTAGTGCCACAGAGAAGCAAACAAAAATAAAACACACACACACACACACAAAAAGGGAAGCTAGCAGCAGCTTTGTGTGGAGGTAGGTGAAGGGGATAACCTCTGTCTAATTCTGAATGGTGTGCCTCTGTGTGTGTGCTTGTGTATTCAGCTACTTTTACAATACAGACAATACAAACATGCTGGACAATTTTCCCTCCCACCAGACAGAAGTCTAAGGTGTTCAGAACTTGCTGGGCCAGCCACTCTCACATACAATCCTTATATGAGTACATTAGACTGATTACAATATAAATGATACAAGGAAGAAAACCTTACAATGAATTTCACATTACAATGAATTTCCACTCTCCCCCTGTAATCTTTCTGTCTTCTGGGGATTGAAAAGAGTCTTTTAGTCTTTTACTGGTCCATCTCAGGGTCCTTTCCTTCATGTCTCTGGGTGGCATAGGCTTGGCCTGGTGGTATGGGTGGTCAGTCAGGCTTGGGAAGGTCTGCTCCACTCTGGTTGCTGTGATAACTTTCAGTGGAGGACTGGATCCAAACCTAATTCTTTGGCTCCAATGGATGGAATGTCTCCTCTAGGGGGCAGCATCTGTTGCCACATGTTGCAGGGCTGAAAGACATAAGAACAAGGCCCCTCCCCCCTTTTGCTGGTAATTCTTACCAGGAAAGGCCTTGTTTGCAGGATAAGAAATGGGTGTGTGTGTGTGTGTGTGTGTTTACATAGCTTGCAGGCAGGGTTTGAGGAAAAAACAACAACACATCAATATTGCAGTTACTAAACAGATAAATCAGTTTCAACAAAATGGAGACAGAACAGATGAGAAAGGAAAAAAATGGATTCACATGCTTCAGGAAAAGGATGACCACGTAAAATCATTTAAACACACAGTAAATGCAAGGATGAAACTTTTCTTGTAAATGAATTTAAAACATTCGCTAATAACCTTGGGCTTTTCTTAAAAGCACAGAGAGGAAAGAAAATTGAACTCTGTTCTTCATCCAGTCTAGTTGGCCAGACCAAACTAGGCAAAGACATTTTCTTTTCCTTTCAGTGCTTCCAACTCTTTTTTTTAACAATTTAAAATTCATATCTGGAGAGATCAGAGACACTTTATAGTTGCAATTACCTTGAGGACACACAAAGACTTAGACATACACACACACACACAAAACAAGGACAAAGAGAGTAAAACAAAAGGTTTACACACACACTGATCATTTCCACAATAAATCTCTCAGTTAAATTGGGGAAGGCACAAATCTTAAGGAACAAACCATGTGGTTGCATAGAAGACAGAGAAAGGGACAAACAAACAAACAACCCCATGTGATCCTATTTTTATATATTGACCTTTTCTTTTATGTAGCTTTATTTATCCAAATTGGTCTTCCTGTGTCATCCCTCAGCAAAGCCCATTTGTTTCCGGCTAGGACAGGCATCTGCCATTCATCCCAAGCTTTGAGCAAATCTTCTAAGGGTGTCCTAATTGTTGCCTTTGAACTGCTGGTTCCCATGTTCCCTCTCCGATGTGGGGGTTCACTTTGGCTCAGTCAGGCCCAACAAAAAGGAAAAAAACAACAACTCCAGCCCAGGGTTTTCAGACAAAAAAGTGTTTGAGGGGACTCCGGTTCCCTTATGGAGCACTGGCACCCCTTCCCTTGGGAACTTCTTCAGCCCACAGTTTTCAGACCCACTCTGATCTGGGAGGACCTCCGTCTGACAGTAGTACTGGCACCTCCTGCCCACGGTTTTCAGATCCCTTTGGATCCGGGAGGACCTCTGCCTTGTGCAGTAGTACTGCCACCTCCTTCACCCCCTTGGCACCTCTAGAACTAGGCTTTGCTTTTGGTCACAGGACAAAATTAAAACAAAATTTCCTTTCCACCCTTCAATCACAGCCCACTTGGCTTTCCCCTCTTGTATACAGAAGGTCTCACATTCTGATGCCCCCCCGCTTGCTTTCCCTGTCCTGATGGTCATGGCTCTGCAGCTAGAGGCCAAACAAAGAAATGAAATCCAGCTGCTGTCCAAGGGTGAAGCCACTCACACACACACTCTTCCTCCTTTCCTAACAAAAGGTCCTGTGCTCTGGCAAACCCCCCATGCTCTCCAGACTGTTGGTCTTTCTGCGGTTAGGAAATGCACAGAGGAAACAAGATCCAGTTGTGTTTGGGAGAAGGACCCTCTCACTCACACACATGCAGGCATACACACATTTCCCATGCTTTAAATTTAGAATTTTGAGGTACTCACCTTCCTTCCAAGCAGCCTTTGAGCTCAACACTCAAAACCCGTTTAAAACCTTTTTTACCAAATGGCCAAGGTCCAGGAAAACTCACACGCAGTCTCAATGGGTCTGCTTGCCGGCAAGGGAATCTTACCTGGGCCTGGTCCATTGCTTAGGTTAGCTTGGGGTCCCATCTGCTTGGGTGTCAATTGTTGGAAGAAATAGCCTTCTGGGTTCAGTGTCTTTCTTCCCCACTTGGAACTGAACCCAGAAGGCTATTTGTTCCAACAGTAGGAAGTTAGCACCCACCCCTCTCCTAGAAAAATGAAATATCCTAGGAAATATTAAAAAGGCAGAATATTTCCCCTAACAAGAGTAGAAACTCAGAAGCAGAAACTCGCCTCAGAAGCAGAAACTCAGCCCCACCCCTCCCCGCTAATGGACCATTACTCTGGCCTAGGCCAGTCTATTTTACATAACAAAGATCTACTCCAGGTAGAGCTATAATAGGAATTGCCTGAAGTCCTTTCATTACATCATCATCCAGCAAGGCTCAAGCAAGCCTGGGACTCAGGAGAGCCTACAGAGTTGCCCCTGCATGGCCCCATGGGAGTCTGACAACCAATCAGAATACAAGCTCAAATTCAAATCCCAACAGAGGGTATAAAACCCAGGCACTCTCAGCATCTTGCTCCTTTTCGTCTTTTCCTTCACCCAACATCTTGAAGCATGTGATCGTCCTTTTCACTTTGGAGCTTCAAGCCATGTGGTCCTGTCCACCATTAAATCATCTTTCCAAACAGCCTCCATGTTTCCAGTGTCTTTTCCCCCACTTGGAGCTGAATTCAGAAGGATAATGTGATTATGTGATCCAAGATGGCGACGATGGCTGCCTCAGTGAAATGTTCTCTAATGTTGTTTTTATTCTTTATTATTCTCTGAAATTCACTACTGATTTCATACTCGTGAGACCATCTGCTAAGAACAGAAATGGGCAATGTTTCTTTAAGGAGCAGCTTTCTGATTCCCCCACCCCCACCCCAATCTTTGCAAACCTGAGGAGATTCTAACTAATTTCCTGGTTCTATGGATTGCAACAAACAAAGGAAAGAAGTGGCACTGCTGAAAAAGAAGAGGAGGTAAAAGAGCAGGATTTTTATTTTAATTTTTTAAAAAGAACTTTATTAAAGATTAAAAAGAACACTATGTACAATACATAGAATACAACTTTACATTGCAGACAAAATCTATATATACAAATATGTAACAGATAAACATAGAGAACATGTATGTTTCAATCAACTAAGATGGTGTGATTTTTTATTGATAACAATTTTACTACTATTCATTTCTTATTTTGGTAAATGTTCTTAGTTTAACCACTCCATTAATCAAATCCTTATCTTTTAATTTCCTGGTTTTTTCTCTTTAATCCACTTATACATTTATCCCAAGCTGTAATATATCTTGAGTCTTCCTTATCCCTAAGTTTTTGTGTGAGCAGGTCCATTTCAGTGCAGTCAAGTATTTTCTGAGTAATCAAATTATTTGTTGGCATTTGTTTGCCCTTCCAACATTGTGCCAATACAATTCTTGCCGCTGTGATTATATGGAGAATTAAATATTTAACTTCTTTTGCATAGTCCCCTTTTAACATTCCCTACAAAAATATTTCAGGCTTAAATTCTAATTGAATACTTGTAATTTCTTTTATCCACAGTCTAATTTTTTCCCAGTAGATTTTACTTTTGGGGCAGAGCCACCAGGTGTGAAAGAAGGTACCCCTCTTTTGCTTACATTTCCAACACATCGGACTTATGTTTGGATATATATTAGCTAACCTTGAGGGTGCCAGATACCACCGGTAGCACATTTTATATTGATTTTCTTTATAGATCGCCGATTTTGTTATTTTGTAATTTTGATTCCAAATTTTTTCCCAATCTTCCAAATTAATGTTATGCCCTACATTCCTTGCCCATGCGATCATAGGGCCTTTAACTATTTCTTCTGCCATTTCATACTCTAACCGGTAATTATACATTTTAGACATTAATTTTTCATCTGTTCCCTCCAATATTTTATCTAATTGATTCAGTTTTATGTCAATTCCAAACTCTTCCATGCCTTTTTTATATCTTGTCTTGAGTTGTAAATATGGCCACCACTCTATTTTCATCCCTTGCTCTCTAATTTCTTGATTTGTCTTTAATCTTCCTTGGGAATTTAGTACATCATAATGCCTAATTTTTCTTCCAGTTTCTAATGCATTGGGGTGGATCAATGCCTCCATGATGGGAATTTTAAATAGACTAAGGAATTGGGGGGGGGAACCCTCTCCCTTCAATCTTTCTGACTAATTTATGCTCACTTGCTAACAAGATGGATGAAATTCTCATTTTAAATAGATGCAATTCTGATTTCTACAATTCAGCAGTTCTCTGTTTTACTGAAACTTGGCTTAATCCACAAATTCATGGGGACAACACCATTTACATCCCAGGATTTCAGATATTTATATCAGACAGAATTGAAGAGACACCAGGTAATACAAAGGGTGGAGAATTATGTTTATATATCAATAACAGCTGGTCTCAGGATATAACTGTAATATATAAATTCTGTGGTGAAAATTTAATCTTTACATATCAACTGCAAGCCATTTTATTCTCCATGAGAGTTCTCATTTCTCCTAATATCTCCTAATATCTAATTTCTCCTAATAGGGTTCATAACAGCATAGTTACATACAGATTTTATATATATATATATATACACACACATGGATCTTTGGTTATTCGGGTTTTCTCCTGCATCAAACTGGAAGTATCCAGGCAACGTTTCGATGAAGTCTCATTCATCATCTTCAGGCTTGTGTCTTCGGCTCTGTGCTTCTCAGAGGGGCTTCAAACCCCTCCGACCCGTACATGAAGCGAACTGACGCCCACCATGAAGATGCGGCACAACCACAAACGCGAAGCCAAACAGCGGGATCACAGCTCACCAGCTCAAATCCCCCAGCAACTAAGACTAACCTGAGCACAACCAAGTCCCCACCCGAACAGAACACACCCCCAGCCAATCAGAACACAGCCAACCCCCCAACCAATCAGAACACAGCCAACCCCCCAACCAATCAGAACACACCCCCACCCAATCAGAACACAGCCAAGCCCCCACCCAATCAAGTCACACCCCCACTAGCAGTTAAAAGGAAGAAGCAGCTGCAAGCTCACATTACTCTGAGAAGCACAGATCTGAAGACACAAGCCTGAAGATGATGAATGAGACTTCATCGAAACATTGCCTAGATACTTCCAATTTTACACAGGAGAAAACCCGAATAACCAAAGATCCACATACAAATACCTGCGAGAACCTCAGAAAATATATATATAATATCACTAGTCTCACTAGTCCAACACATGAAAGCCACAGGTCATAGCATCGACTTCAATGGCAACAAAACCCTAGCCACTATAGAAAACCCCAGCCACAGAATTATCAGAGAAGCCATAGAGATTGAAAAAAGACCTGAAAGCATGAATAGAAGAGATGACTCCACCAGACTGTCAATTATCTAGAAGCCTGCACTCTCAAACAAAAAAATCTCCACACCACAAGCCAGGCAAACACCTGGGCACAAACAGACTCCCCCTGATACCTCCAGCTCAAACACACCCCAACCAGGCACCCAGATGAAACCTAGCTTCCTAATAAATGATAGCCATCCCTTTACTCGGAACCAAGCTGCACTAAAAGCCTCCAATAGAGGAAACACAATGTTGCCTGCCAATCAAGACAAAAAAAGCCACAAAACAGACAGAAGATATTAGAAACACCAATCAAGCAGAACACAGCAAACTCCAAGACCAATAAACACAGACCAAGACTCCCAACCAATCAGGATGAAGAAAAAACCATTCTGGCACAGCAGTAGGCTAGCACCAAATTTAAAACAGAAAAGGCTGTGAAAGTCTGACTCACAAACGAACACAAAACAGAACCCTGATGGTGGCAGATGAGATTCTGCCGAAACGTTGCTACAACTTTAAAAGCACAACTATAATGACGTGGGAAAATACCCGAACAAAGCTTCAATACCATACATATAAATACCCGCAAAAACTTAAGAATATATATATATATATAGAGAGAGAGAGAGAGAGAGAGAGAGAGAGAGATGAGAAGTCCAAACTCTGACCAAATACAAGCAGGCAAGAAGATTCAGTATTTACTGAGTTAATTTCTTTGAGCTGGCTATGTTCTTAGCAGTATCACACACGCTGCCTGCCAAGTCCGACAAGATAACAGAAGCATTAATCACTAAAGCTTTCCAGAAACAGGATACACCGAAGCTCCACAGAAAAATTCACACTTTGTCCCGTACGGAGTTCCCAGAGCAAACACACCCACTTTTATTCCCTGTGTGTCACTAACTCAGCTCAGTCTCTGATTTGTCCAAGTCTCCTGCATTGCATCTCACACTTTTTCCTGTGACGTTGCCTAGCATCAAGCCAGCATTCGTCTGCTTGATTCTCTGTCAAAGGCTGCTCCGATATGCCTTCCTCCTCCTCCTGATTAGCCTCAGGCTGTCCCTCTCGGTTATCTGCTGAAACCTGAGGCATAATCAGGGAGGAAGGCATTGCCGGAGAGGAAGGTCCTGGGGAGGAAGGCATTCCCAATTCCACCTTCTCCTCATCTTCTGAATCCTCTTCCTCTAAGAATGCAGACTCAGGACTCGGAGCCACAACACTATCCCTCACCGCAGGGCCCTTCCCCTGAGTCTGATGATCAGGATGTGGTTTCAAGGGAACCAGATGCTCATGGAAGCTCCGTATAAGGTCCGGGGCATGGAACGTGGAAGCATTCACCCAAGAAAGGGCCTCTGGTCCATCCCCCAGCCTCTCGATGAAATACTGAAACCGTCCTTTCAGCCAGCAGGAATCCCGAAAGCTGACCACTGTGCTGTCAGCAGCGGTATCATCGTCGGGTACAGGTGGAACATCTACAGCGGGAGGTCGGAGATCACATGAAGTGGCGTCAGGAACCAAAAGGGAACGGTGGAAGACAGGATGAATGCTCATGGAGCATCTGCCGAAACCTGAGGCATAATCAGGGAGGAAGGCATTGCCGGAGAGGAAGGTCCTGGGGAGGAAGGCATTCCCAATTCCACCTCCTCCTCATTTTCAGAATCCTCTTCCTCTAAGAATGCAGACTCAGGACTTGGAGCCACAAGATAGATAGATAGATAGATAGATAGATAGATAGATAGATAGATAGATAGATAGATAGATAGATATGTTTTCTGAGGTTCTCGCGGGATTTCGTATACTCCTTGGTTTTCTAACTCGATTTTGTCTTTAGGGTTTCTTAGGATGGTGGATATTTTTCTGTTTGTGCAGAATGCTGTTTTAATGTTGTGTTTTTTAAGGATCTTGCTGATTTTGTCTGTAGTGCCTTTTACATATGGGAGGAGGGCTTTGCCGTTCTCTTGTTCTCTGTCTTGGATTTTAGTTGGGGTTTCTTTTTGGATTAGGTGGGTAATCTTTCTTTGGAATCCATTGGCTGTTAGTACGTTAGTGAGAGTGTGTAGTTCGGATTTTAGGTGTTGCTCGTCGGCTAAGCATTTTGTTCTGGAGATGAGTGTCTCGGCTACGGAATTGATCTGTGCTGGGTGGTGGTGTGAGAGTGCATGTAGATAGCGGTTTGTATGTGTTTTCTTCTGGTAGATGGTGTGTCCTAGGGAGCCATTGGATTTTTTGTATACTAAGACATCTAGGAAGGGAAGTTGATTGTTAGCTTCTGTTTCCATGGTGAATTGTATTTTGGGGTGTAGGCTGTTGAGGTGTGTGAGGAAGTTGTTCAGTTTTTCTTTCCCGTGTGGCCAGATTATGAAGGTGTCATCTACGTATCTGAGCCAGAGTTTGGGTTTGTGATCATATTTTTCTAGAGCTTGTGTTTCAAAGTGTTCCATGTAGAGGTTTGCGATGACAGGTGAGAGGGGTGATCCCATGGGTGCTCCTTCTATTTGTTTGTATTTTTGTCCATTGTAGGTGAAGTATGTATTGGATAGGCAGTGGTTGGTCAGATCTAGGATGTGCTTGGGGGGGTTGTATTTGTTTTGGATGGCTGTCAAAGCTTCTTTTATTGGCACTTGGGTGAAGAGGGATATGACATCGAAGCTCACTAGTAGGTCGCTGGGTTGTAAGTTTTGTTTCTTTAATGATCTCGATGAACTGGAATGAGTTTTTTACGTGTGAGTTGATGGATTCTGCATAGGGCTGTAGTTGTTTGGCGAGAAATTTGGCTAGGTTTTGTAGAGGTGAGCCTATGGAGCTGACTATTGGCCTAATTGGGGTTTCTTCTCTGTGTATCTTGGGGAGACCATAAAGCTTAGGGCATCTGGATGATTTCTCTCTGGGTATGATTCTTTGCTGGATTTCTTTGCTGATGGGGGAGGCTTTTATTTTGGATCTGGTGGTTTTTTCTAGGTAGGTGGTGGGGTCTGTGTTTAGGGGTTTGTATGTGGGGTCTTGGAGTAGGTTGGTTAACTTGGTTTGGTAGTCAGATGTGTTCTTAACCACTGTCGCGTTGCCCTTGTCTGCTGGTAGGATTATTATGCTGGTGTCTTCTTTCAGGTTAGGTAGTGCAGTTTGTTCTTCTTTGGATAAGTTGCTTTTGGGTGGTTTGCTAGTGCAGCGGATGTTGGTGATTTCGAGTCTGATTCTATTAGCATCATCAGGGTTGGTTTTCGTCAGGCTGGTTTCAATTCTGCATATGATGGTTTCTGTGGGAATGTGTTTGGGAGAGACAGCAAAGTTGAATCCTTTCGAAAGGACCTTGGTTTCGGCTTTGGTGAGGATCTTGTCTGAGATGTTGTGCACTGTTTGTTTCATGTGTGGCTGTGAGGGGGGAGGAGTTTGTTTCTAGCGTTGTTGTAGTTTTCTGAGTTTGTTGGTGTGTGTGTCTGTCTTGAGGGTGGTCTGTGTTTCGGCTCTCCAGACAGCGAGTTGTTTGGATTTGTCCCAAAGTAAGGGGTGAATCTTGTTGCTGAGTCTGAGATGAAGTGTGAGGAGATCTTTGTTGATTTGGTCTAGGAGGAATCTTTTTGTGTGAAGTTCATTTCTAATTAGGGCCAATTCTGTTCTTTTTAGGATGCGTTTGGTGGCTGCTGTGTTGGTGTGGAATTTCAATTGGAAGCTTGTGGGGATTAAAGGAAGCAAGTTCAAAGCCCAACAGAGGATATAAATCTATCTCCCTCTCTCACCCATAAGAGAAAAATTATAAGTTACTCGTTTATAATAGGATTCATATATTTATAACCTAAAATGTGTTCAGCTACAAGTACATGATACATTGTTATAATCCTCTTGGAAAATAGGAAGATCTGCCCAGGCTAGGCAACAAGTAAGATAAGGACATCCATCCAAGGTAAAGCCCAGCAGCACAACAATAAATATAAGATAAGACACTGAAGCACAGGAAACAATGTCATGCTGACCCCAGTTAATAGTTTAGCATATAGAAAATAAGGGGGTGAATGGGAAGGGCTTTATAGGCGTGGCGTGTTCTGTGCAGGAGTATAAAATGTATTGTTTGAATATGAAAACTTGCTCTTCTTGTACCCAATCCATTTGGGAAGGGACTTGAAGGTCCGTTTGCAAACACTTATTTTCTTTAATAAACCTTTGAAATGTGAACCAGACTTGTTCCTGTGTTGGGAGTATTGAATAATTCAGTTTGTACATCTCACAATCTTGGTGCCCAATGTGGGGCTTGAGGGCTTCTTTTGGGGTTCCCCTCAGTAACTCTGGGGGCACGCTGTTTGATTTCAACTGCCTTGAGTCATCTGAGACTGAATTTCCATTTGTGGGCCCTGAGCCAAATCTAAATTAACAGCTCTGGTCCACGATATCAAAGGAGCAGGCAAGAAACAACAGCTGCTGAGGCCCTAAGAGGACCAGGCAACCCGGTGCATCGGCCCAAGTAAGAAACTTTTGCCCCGAAGACAGGAAATACGCAATTGTACCTGGGTGGTCAGGAGAGCAATTGTGGGAGGTTTGTCGATAACGGCAGTGTGTGTGTGCTGGACTGTGTTCTGGGAACACTGGTTAGTCCAGAGCGAGTGCAGACCTGAAAAGTTGTGGTTCCTTACTCCCGTGAGGGGGAAGGCCAGCCTGAAGGGAAGCGGACTGGTGTTAGTGATATTGAGTGGCCGTAAAATCGAGAACCTCAGGGAACCATAATCAGGAAAACTATCGAGAGAGATGGGCAAAGTGTAGTTGTTGTGCTAAGCCTAAGAAAGATAATCTTGCTGTAAAATTAACTAACAGTACTGTAGAAATACCATCAGAAAGTCCTTTAGGACAACTTTTATCTCAATGGGGCGATGATAACCTGATCCCATGGACTTAACTAAGAGTCAGATGATTAGATTGTGCCACAAGAAATGGCCAAAGTTGGTTCCTCCTGACTACCATTGGGACCATCTGGGAGAGTCAGACAAATATTGGATAGGGAAATTAGAACAGTATATACTTACAAGACCAACTTTAAGTAGTGAGGTACCATATGTAAAATCATGGTACCATGTAAACTGAGAAAGCCCTGAACAAGCTCAGATTTTAAACTAAAGGAAGAGAAAGAAGGAGACCCACCAAAGTTTCATTGTGAGTGTAGACTGGGTCCCCTATGGTGAATGCCTGCACTTTCCCATGGAATCTATGGGGGTCTCGGTGCTATAGTTGGGGTGGACTCTGTCAAGTGTTGATCGTAGTCTTCGGCCCATCAATAGTTCTGCAAGGCTGCGGTGTGTTGTTGAATGGGGTGTGATGTGTTGGGCCAAAAGCATTTTGTCGATCCTTTCTTGCCAGTCCCCTCAGCCCATCTGCTTGAGTGTTTCTTTGGCTGTTCAGATCATTCTCTCTGCTTGTCCATTTGTCACCGGGTGTGCAGGTGCGGACAGTGCGTACCTGATCCCTAGTCTGGCCAGGAATGCTTCGAAAGGCTGTGAGGTGAACTGCAGCCCGTTGTCGGAGATGAGGACGTCTGGCAGCCTGTGGGTGGAGAATAGTCGTTGGAGGGTTCTTATGGTGGCCTCTGATGTGGTGGACTTCATTAGTATTACTTCCAACCAGTGGAGGGAAGATGGGGGTGGGTGACTGGGACTGGCGGCGGTAGGTAGGCAACCGGGTTGGAGGATTGTACTTACCGATCTGCATCTTCGGAGGCCGGCGGTGGGAGGCGAGCAGGGCAAGGCAGGCCAGCCGGGCGAGGACAGTTAGCTGTGGTGGTGACCGGGCTTGCGGCTTGACCTCACTCAGCAGGGCGGCAGAAGGCAGGCAGGGATGGACAGCTGGCTGGCTGGCCGGCTGGCTGGCTTGGCTGCTGCTGCTGCTGCTGCTGGTGTGAGCGATGGCACCGCGTGAGTAAATTTTTGTAATTAGCGCACATGCTCTATAAGTAGGGGTGGGGCGGGGAGGGTGGGGGAAAATGAGAAAGGGATTTTTGCGCATGCTCAGTAAAAAAAACCCCATTTTTTTAAAAAAAGTTTTTTTTTAACTTTGGAGTGGCGGATGGGTCGGGGGGGTGGGGCAGCGAAGGGAGGGGCGGGCAAGGGAGAATGCGGAAGGGATTTTCGTGCATGCACAGTAATAAAAACTGGGTTTTGGCCCATAGGAGCAGCGGAGAGGGGCACGGCCAAGCAAGGGTCAGTTTTACCAGTTCTTAGAACTACCGGTGATGTTAACAACTGGTTCTATAGAACCGGTGCAAACCGGTAGAAACCTACTCCTGGTCTGACTGCATGGGCAGTGTTTATTACATTTATAGGGTTTTTACAAGAAGACGAAGACAACATAGATACAGCATCTGGATTGGAGAATAGATCCCACATGGGTGAAAGCTCCCATCCACATTGGTACAACCTCCCAACCAATCCTTAAGACTAGTGGTGATGTTGGTAAATGAGATCAGTTAGGGACTTTCCACCTTTACCAAAATTTAGGAAATGAGATCATGCCAATAGCCAAGAGGCCCACACAGGGCTTCTAGATGGCAGTTTGCTGCTTAGCATCTAGCACCATCTGTAGGATCTCAGTAGCTACCACAGTCAGCCAGGTGACTTTCGGCCAATCACCAGGAGAAGGGTCGTTCTAGTCCCACCTTAGACATGGAAGGCAGCTGGGTGACTTTGGGCCAATCACCAGGAGAAGGGGACTTCCAGTCCCGCCTTAAGGATGAAAGGCAGCCGGGTGACTTTGGGCCAATCTCCCTTTGAAGGGAGACTTCCGGTGGCAGGACAGGGCGAACGGAGGTGAAGAAGACTGTTGCGGTCTTTGAACACCTTTTCTGGTGCCAGGAGCGATCCCCCAGGGATACACGAACCCCGGAGAGGTTCATGTCAACGTGGAGAACCTCGAGCGGTAGAGTGGGGAAGGCAACCCCCCAACAGCGAAGAGGGAAACTCCCGAGCCCGGTGCAGAAGAGTAAGCTGTCATTCTATGGCGGCTTCAAGTCCGGTCTGCCACTTGGGTGAATAAGCAAAGCAGTGACAGCCTGCGAGGTCGAGAGTAACAGGAACAGAGAAATGGTTTATAACTTGGAACCTTTGAAGACTGAAGATAGCAGAATGACAGAAGAATGACAGCGGCGTAAAATCTTCTTTCCCGGTTGTGATCAGCACTTTTCAGAAGTCGGGCAGAAAAGCGGCCAGAAAAGCGGCTGGGAAAAATGAAAGGACTATAATGGAGAGCGGAAAAGCCCAAGCACAAAAGTGAAAGCGCAGATTTTACCCTGTGAAAGGGAAGCTCCGGGGAAAGAGGAAGATTGTCAAAACCAGGAGATCGGAGGTCCGGAATTTGTGAGGGGCTTCATCTGACTTTTGGACCTTTCTTTTTGACTTTACTTGAGAAAAGGGAGGCGACGGAGGTGAAAGAATACTGGTATTGATCGAGTCTGATGGACCCTCAGATCTGAGTACAACACAACTATCACATCTATTTAATATTGTGGAGAAGAAAAACTGAGCATTATATTGGACTTTGGAAGATTTGTATGTTGATTTAAAAGTTGGAAAGCAAAGAAAGAAGAAGAAGCAAGAGGAAGAAGGCAGAGACAAACAGAAGGCTGGGAAAGACGGCTTTGGGACTGCAGATTAGTCAGCACATTACACTATTTGCTGATTGGAATGCTGAAAAGAACCCTCTAGCTGGAACATGGACTATTAGCTCACCCAACTTGCTTCCTTTATTACGTGGTACTACTTAATATTACTAGTTTGGCACTACTTTCTCCTTAAGATGATTTCCTTGCTTTTTGTTTGTTGATTTTCTGAAGTTGTGGTAATCTCTCTCTTACCCTTTCTCTTATTATTTTGCCCCCTGCCTCCCTATTGTATTTCCTAAATAGCTTACATAATTTTACTTATTTGGGAAAAAAAAAGAAAGAGGGGGGTATACTATTTTTATAGAGTTAAGAGATTACTGTTTTAAGTATTAGTAGCAAAGAGGGATAAACTCTGTTGATATAAACTATTTATAAATTATTTAGACTACTTAAGACATTTAAGATTAATTCCTTAAAGTGTTAATTGATGTACTATTGCTGACCAATTTTCTTATTACATAGACTAGAATACTGTAGTAGATATCTATTTATAATATAGGGGAAAAGACTGTGGAGCGAGATATTAAATTGAAATACGAGAATAGACTTTTAAATACAGGACCCAAACACTGAATGGTGACTTGGGATAATATATCTAAAATTGTGCATCAACAAAAACAAATACTTAGAGAGATGACATCCACGACAACTATGGCCCTAAAAACAGGAAGGAAGGCTACTCCGACCCTATCGACTACATTGACACCCACCCCACCAACAATTCAAAAAACTATTGAGGAGTCCTTAACAGGGGAAAAGCAGCCTAATGTCCCAAAAATCAATATACAAACCTCCTTATTATCCTTGCAGGAAGCTATATCTAAAATGCAAAAAATGATGATTAAAAATCATAATGAAACTAGAGCAGATATAAGCGAACTGAAGGATGAGATGGGGAAACTGAAGGCTGAAATGAAAGCGGATATATCGAAGGTGGAGGGTAAGATAGGGTCTCTACAGCAGGCCATGGAGAAAAATGAAGTGAAAATAAAAGATATAGAGCAGGGGTGTTCAACCTTTCACCTTCCCTGGGCCACATTAGAAGATGAAAATTTGGTTTGGGCCGCACATAAAATAAAATAACAGTAACGATACCTGATCATCCCCAAAAACCATAGAAAAGTTAACATATTAAATTTATTTGGAAATGAAGTTAGTGAGATGTTTTTATTATTTATTAAAAATTATTTATTTTTTATCACGGTTTTTTTATCACGGTTTTTTTATCACAGTTTTTTTATCACAGTTTATTTTCCGGCCAAATTTTGGGGGAGGGGGGGGAGAAAGCTCGCCCGCCTCACGCCTACCTCTCCTCCTGCAAATGGCCCGGCTGGATGAGGCAGGACTGGAAGGCAGAAGCAGCAGCAGCAGCGGCGGGGGCAGAAGCCTTCCCCCGCCACCGCTGCTGCTTCTGCCCCCGCTGCCCCCTCCACCACTTCATCCCCCGCCACCGCTGCTGCTTCTGCCCCCGCCGCTTCTGCCCCTGCCGCCGCTTCTGCCCCCGCCGCCGCAACCGCTTCTGCCACTGCCGCCGCTTCTTCCCCGCCACCACCGCCGCTTCTGCCCCCGGCGGGGGCAGAAGCAGCAGCGGCAGGGGCAGCAGCGGCCGCGGCCGCGGCGGCGGGGGCAGAGGCAGCGGCGGTGCCGGCGGCGGCAACAGCAGGAGGTGGCGCTCTGACGGCGCCCGCCTTTTCTCTTGCTGCTTGGCCTGGCGTTCGCCTCGACCCGCCTCGCGCCTGCCTCTCCTCCTCCTCCTCGCTGGCTCTGGCACGAAGGTTGGGGTGGGCACTGTGCCGCATTACGAGGCGACCTGGGCCGCATGCGGCCCATGGGCTGCGGGTTGGACAAGCCTGATATAGAGAGTAGAACAACACGCACGGAGACTAACTTTGAAAGGATGGATGAGGAATTTAAAAATGTACTTAGAGAAATGGAAGACTCACTGGTTCATCTCAAGATGGACAAAGCAATGGCGTATTTAAGGTTCCAAAATGTGGCTGAAGCAAAAAATGAAGAATTGGAACATTTGAAATATTGGCTGAATGGTTAGGAAAAGAAAAAGATGACCTAATTAAAGAGTTTGATGAGGTGTATAGGGTTAGCACAAGCTACGCCAGACGCAACAACTGCCCAAGAGAAATCCATATCCGCTTTTCTAGGAGGTGTCTGAGAGATTTAATTTTGAAAATGTCTAGGGAGGAAACGATATCATATAAAGGCAGAGAAATTACGATTTTAAAACAAATTCCAAAGAAAGTGAGGACTATAAGACAAGATTATAAATTTCTAGCCAATGATTTAAATAAAAAAGGAATCCAATTTAAATGGCTAATCCCGGAAGGGATGTTAATAACGTGGAAAGAGAGGAAAATCAAAATAGAATCGATAGAACAGGCCCAAGACTTTTACCAACAGCTCACGGATACGGATGGTCAATCCACTAAAGAAGAACTTAAAAGGAGACCACAGGAGGACCGATATCGTCACAGAACCCAAAAGGAACGACTTTCCCCAATTTCAGGAAGTGATAAACCACAACCCGGGAGAGAAGAGCAAATCCCACAACAACAACAAGAGAATCAAATCATTACTAGGCAAAAATCTAAACAGACGTAGATAAATGGTGGAGGGGAAGAAGTTGCTCTCCATCAATATAAATGGATTAAATTCAATATCAAAAAGAAAAAGGATATTTTCAAAACTTATTCGACATAA
>NW_020769531.1:292442-304416 GCF_900518735.1 Pseudonaja textilis | reverse complement strand
TGTATTTTATCATCCAACCATTGATAGAAAAGGTCCCAAATTTTATAGAATTGTTTATCCTCTTGCTCTCTAATTTCAAATGTCAATCTACTCATCTCAGCACATTCCAATATTTTCTTAATAATTTCTTCCTGCAATGGTATTTTCTCATTTTTCCAATTTTTAGCAAATACAATCCTAGCCGCTGTTAATACATTTACAATCAGATATTTCAAGTCTTTACTGTATGTATTTGGTAAGATTCCCAATAAAAAAAACTCCAGTTTCAAATCTTTGTGTTTCTTTGTCATTTTTTCCAACCACATGCGGATTTTAGTCCAATATTTTCTAGCGTCCTTGCAAGTCCACCACATATGGTAATATGAGCCAGGTATCTGATGACATTTCCAGCATTTTTCAGATTTATTCTTGAACATTCTTGCTATCCTTGTGGGGGAAAGTGCCACCTGTAAAACATCTTATACAGATTTTCTTTATAAGCTGTTGACATTGTCATTTTATAATTTTGCAACCATAGTTTTTGCCATTTCTCTAAATCAATCCCATATCCAAAATTCTTCCCCCAAGCAATCATAGTTTCTTTAACTTGTTCTTCCTCTAGCTTAATTCCCAGTAAATAACCATATAATTTTTTAATCACCTTTTCATCAGTACCTGTCAAAATCTTATCTAGATCAGTCTGTTTATCATAAAATCCCTCTGTTTTAGAATCTTCATCATACCTTGAGTGTATTTGCGCATATGAAAACCAATTCATCTTTATACCTTGTTCCTCTAGATTTTGCAACGATTTAAGTTCACCCTTTTCATCCAATAATTCCCCATATCTGTTTGTTCCTTCTTATATGTTATAGGATAGGAAAATGCTTCAATAGTCGATAACCAAACTGGAATTTTCAACTAACATTGTCTTTTAATCTTCTCCCAGTTTAACCACAAAGACTCCCGTATATAATGTCTTCTAAAATAACCCTGTGTTTTAGTTCCCTTATACCATAAAAAGGCATGGCAACCCAACAGCAAATCATGACCTTCTAGTGTCAACAATCTAGTCTTTCTTAATGTTATCCATTCCTTAACCCACATCAAATTTGCAGCTTGGTAGTACAACTCCCAATTAGGCAGACCAAAACCTCCTCTAATTCTCGCATCTTGCAAGAGTTTTAGCTTTATTCTCGCTTTCTTACCTTGCCATATATACTTCAGCACAATTTTATTTAAGTCTTCAAAATAGTCTTTTCCGAGCCTAATTGGTATTGTTTGAAACAAATATAAGATTCTGGGTAAAATATTCATCTTGATTGTTGAAATTCTCCCTATTAATGACAATTGTAAGTTTTCCCATTTCTTCAAATCTAAGGCTATCTGTTGTTTAAGTTTAATATAATTATTCTCTTTTAATGTACTACATCTTGATGTCAAGTATATCCCCAAATACTTGACCTTGTTCGTGACTTGGATTTTCAACAGGTCTGCCAGTTCTTCTCTTTATCTTAGTAGCTTATTCTTTGTCAAGATCTTTGTTTTATCTTTATTTATTTTCAGACCAGCCACCTTGCCATATGTCTCTATCTTTTCCAAGAGCTTTGGAGCTGTTTCTAAAGGGTCTTCCAAAATAAAGGCTGAGTCATCCGCAAAGGCTTGCAATTTAAATTCTTCCTTTTTAATTTTCATTCCTTTTATGGTTTTGTCATCTCTAATATTTCTATTCAACACTTCCAAGGTCAATACAAATAGCAAAGGAGATAGGGGGCATCCTTGTCTTGTGCCTTTTCTTATATTAATAAAGTCTGTAAGTTCTCCCTCCATCATAACCTTTGCCGTTTGCTTATGATATATGGCTTCTATTGCTTGAATAAATTTTCTGGCAAAACCCATCTGTTCCAGTAGTAGTAACATAAATCTCCAGTTCACATTATCAAATGCCTTTTGAGCATCTAGGAATATCAAAGCCATTTGCTTTTCAGGATGTGCCTCATAGTATTCCAAAGTATCCAGGATTACTCTCATATTGTCTCTAATTTGTCTCTTTGGCAGAAATCCATTTTGGTCTGGATGAATGAAATTATTTAAATATTTTTTAAGTCTTTCTGCTAAAATTGAAGCAAAGATTTTATAGTCTGTGTTTAATAAAGAAATAGGTCTATAGTTCTTAATTTGCAGTGGATCAGCCTCTTCTTTTGGAATAAGTGTAATATAAGCCTCTGACCATGTTTTAGGTATCATCTTCTTTGACATAGCTTCATTCATGACTTCTAACAATGGAATGCTCAATGAATGAATGCTCTTGTAGTGTTTTATAGAATTCTGCCAGAAGCCCATCTGGACCTGGTGCTTTCCCATTATTTTGTTTCTTAAGTACTTGACTTAATTCCATCATTGTTATATTGCTTTCTAGCATTTCTTCAGTCTCTTTAGATATCTTAGGTAGGTTAGCATTCTGTAAATACTGTTTGATTTTTTCCTCATCAATATTCTCTTGCTTATATAGTTGCCCATAGAAGTCTCGAATAATTTCCTTTTTCTCCTTGGCCTTGGTCATCTATTAACTGCGATATTTTCCTTGATTCTTTCTCCTTTCTCAATGTATATGCTAGCCATCTACCTGGTTTATTTGCATCTTCAAAGTAATTCTGTTTAGCATTTCTAATTTCTGTGCCAGTTCTTCTTTCTCTATTAAACCCATTTTATGTTTAGTTATGTCCAATTTCAATTTAATATCTTTTTTCTGTGGCATTTTCTGTAATTCTTTTTCAAGTCTTTTATACTCATCTTCCAAGGCTTTAGTGGCTTGCCTTTTCCTGATATTCTTTTTTCTTATGTAATCTATTATCAAGCCTCTGGCATATGCCTTCATTGTATCCCAAACATTCTGCATTGAAGTATCTTCTTTTTTATTTCCTCTAAAGAAAAAAGCCAGTTCTTTCTCGATCCATTGTATTAAATCTTTTTCCTTTAAGATAGTATTATTTAGCGTCCATCTCGATCTTTTTTTTTGTCCCTTCCATTTAATTGTCATTGGGTTATGGTCTGCCCAAGTACTTGTTTCAATATTTGTTTCTTGAATATTAGATATTAATTCTGTTGAGATCCAAATCATATCTATTCTGGACCATGATAAATGTCTATTTGAGTAGAAGGTGTATTGTTTAGTTTTAGCATTTCTTTCTCTCCATATATCTTTTAAATTTAATTCATCTATCATTTTAAAAAAGGATTTAGGGAGAATCTTTCTATTTTGCTTTATTGTTGTTGCTGTTTAGTCCAGTTTATTGTCCACAATTCCAATAAAGTCTCCGATCATAATTATATTGGCATAGTCCAGTCCAGTTATTTTCATGTGTAGTTTTTTATAGAATTCTTGTTTATCATTCGGAGCATAAATTGCAATCAAGAGTATTTTTATATTGTTGTCCATTATTTCCATCATTAATACTCTTCCATCTTCATCAGTGTAAATCAATTTTGCTGGGGTAGCCTCTTTAATGTATAAAACCACTCCTCTTTTCTTACATTGAGTCAAAGAAGTAAATATTTTCCCTAATTTTGGCTGTACTAACAATTGTTCATGTTGTTTTTTAATGTGTACTTCTTGTAAACAAATTATATAAAACTTTAATTTCCCTAATTTATGAAAAATTTTCCTTCTTTTGACAGCTGAATTAAGTCCATTTATATTCATTGTAATCAGTTTTTTCTCTTCCATGATTATATTTTGTAGTTAGGTTTGACAGCTCTCGTAGATCTTGGTTCACGTTGTTCTTTGATATCTACCTGGATATCTTTGATATCTTCTTTTTCAGTCCCCATTTGTTCCTCTTGGAATTCAATTAATGAGACTTCTTTTTCTGCCTCTTCCTCTCTCCTTCCAAAAAATTCTGCATAAAAAAGTTCTGCTTTCTCAATTGAATCAATTCTGTGTCTCTGTTCTTGCCATGTAAACATTAGTCCTTCTGGAATCAGCCATCTATAATTCACCTCCTTCTTCAGTAGCATTTTGGTCAAAAATCGATATTATCTTCTCATCTCTCTCACTCTTCTGGGTATTTGTTTTAAAACCTCAATCTCTTTGTCTTTGTATTTCAACATCTTCTCTCTTGCCGCTTGTAATATTTGTGTTTTGATGGATTTTTTGGTAAATCTGATGTGGACTTCTCTTGGTAAATTATTTCTCATCGCATATCTTGTAAAAACTCGGTATACCTCGTCTACTCCATCCATCATCTTTTCCTCTGTTATTTCCAAAGCATCAGCCAGATTTTGTCCTTTTTCTTCCTCTATGTTTTGAAATCTGACATAGAATTCTGACCTCTCCATCTCCCACTTCAGCATCCCACTTTTATCTTGTTCAACCACTGTTAGTCTGCTGTCGATATTTCCAATCTTCTCCTCTCTTTGTTTACCTTCTTCTTCGATTTTTTGGAATCTCTCATCATACTTCGCCATCATTTGTTGAATATTTTCAATTTTTTCATCAGTCTTCCCTGTTCTTTGTTCAATGTTCTCTATTCTTTGTTCAATAGTATCTGATTTTATCTTGTTTTGGTTGTTTTGGCCACTGTACTGGTCACTGTAAAGTGGAGATGACAGTAACATCTGCTCCAGTATCCAATAACCCTTGAAATGGTTGTTTATTAAGGAAGAGAGAGGAGTTCAGCTGATGAAGTAAGCCTACAGATAAAGAAGTTGATCCAAATCCTGCATCCCCACGATTACCTATACCAGGAGATGGATTTTCATATGGAAGAAGAAGCAATTGAGCAACAGAAGAATTACAAGGAAGAACTTGAGGAAGATTCACCCAAATCTGAATCATGAGGATACCAGTGTAATCTGAATCTATTACCCCAGGCACAACAAAACAGCCCTTTTTGTGTGCAGAAGAACGAGGCAAAATTAAGCCAACTAATCCCAACTAATTCCTCTTGAGTGATTAAATCGATCCCAGCGCTACCGGCTGTGGCTGGGGAGGAGTGAGAGAGACTGCTGGAGGAGTCAAGTAATATTTGCTTCCAATCTTCAGGGATCATTGTATAACCATTTTTTATTCCTTCTACAAGTCCTCTTGTAAAATTACCACTAATCCCATAGTCTGTAACTGCCTTTTTTAACTCTCTTAAGATCTGATAAGGCAGACCCTCCCATTCTGCTACTTGCAGTCCAAGCTGTGGCCCCTGACCAGGATGATATTGTACTGGACAAACAGACAGTAATTCTGCAAGTTCTGTTCCTGAAAGGGAGGCATTCTTTTTACAAGTCTCTACCATTTTCTGAAAAGAAGCCTGAACAATAGAATCAGGAGGCTTTTGCCCTGTATCTGCAGGAGCTGAGGAAATTGAAGACTTCATTCATTCTTCATTCAGGTGAAGAAGGAGGAGAAATGACAGCATTAGTATAACGTGAAGGTGGAGGTGTTAAAAGAGAAAGTTCATTGTGACCAAATTTTTCAATTGCATGCCTACATAAATGCCACACCTGCAAAACTTCTATTTTTGCTCAAGGTTCAGTATGCAATGTTTTCCATACACATTCCCAATCAGTTAATTTTAAAGACCCCTTTTCTGGGTACCGTAGGCACTGAGCTACAATCTCCTGGACCAGCCTTAAGAGATTTCTCTGTGGTACCTCAGTATTATTTTTCTTCAACAAATAGCCTAATCCATCTACATGCTTCCTTTGTTCCTCAGAAAGCGAAGGGAGAGGGGAGGAGCTGGCGTCGTGACGGTACGGTCTGCAATCGAGCTCTAAGATTGCAGCTGATATCTTCGCCCCTGGCCGGTCCAAACGGACCTAAACCGTCCCGCAGAGACGGTGATCGTGAAGGGCATATCCTGTGGATCCCAGGGACACCGCAATGTCCCTGGTTGATTCGGGAGAAGTCCTTTTTGCCGGCGGCGGAGAGGCAGCCCCAAAGCTGCTGAAGTCAGGACAGCTCCAGAAAGGAAGAGGCTGAAAGAGAAAGTGTGTCGGCTGGATAAGAATCCTTTTTTTACTAACATTTTGAGACTTGAAAGGACACTCTGAGTATAAGAAGAAACCTGTGAGATTTTTGACAAAACTGAATAAGCGGCAACTTTTAAAGGGAGATGTCAAAGTGAGGCTTGGCTTTTTTTTCCTTACTCTTTTTTTTTTTACTGGACTTTATTGTGACTTAGCAGTTAACCGGACTGAATTTTCTTTTATATATATATTTACTTTCTTATTCTCCTTCTTGATTTCTTAATTTTTTTTTAGACTAGAGGCTCCCTTTGGTTACTTTTCTTTTTATATATACATGTATATATTTTCTCTTCTTTTTTAATCTCAATTATGTTTTCCTGGGAGGAGGGGGAAAGTGAGAATTAAGAAACTTTGTAACACTGCCAACTAGAGGCTTGAAAATATTTTACTTGAAGTGGAGAGAACTGTGAAAGACTCCTTCTCAAGGACATTGCAACTTGATAAGATAGAGGGAAGAGCGTGGCAGAATATTATTACAGGTGTTCTTCTGGACTTCTATCAACAATTTAACACTTGAGGCTTGGCTTTGAAGCTTGTGGAGAAGAGAGTCATAATAAGAGCCTTGGACAATTAAACAAAGTGCAGTGTGTCTTCTTATCTTCTTTTAGTTGTGTTACCCCTCCTTACCAGCTTTACTGTAAACTTTTATTTTAGCAATATTTTTATTTTCGCTTTTTATTTTAAAGGGAAAGCCTCAGAATTTTTCTCCTTTTCTTTTTTTCCCTTTTTTCACTGGGATTTTTGCTTTTTCCATCCATGTTCTTGGACTATTTTGGGTTTTTTTTATTATTGATATTTTTTAACTGGATTAAGGTGTGAAGAACCTGAAGAAATTTTTCTTTTGTTTTGTTCCTTTTTTCTTATTATTATTGGGCTTTTTCCTTCTTTTTATTTTTATCCTTTATTGTGGATTATTTCATAATTGGATTAGGGTCCAGAAGAACCTGAAGAATTTTTTTTCCTTTTTACCATTGGGCTTTTTACTATTGGGCTTTTCCATTTTGGATTATAATTGGCTACCTTACCAATTGGATTAAAGTTTAAAAGAATTTGAAGGTCTTGAATTGTTTAAAATAAGTAGGAAACTCATACCCTCTGGCATCTCTACCTCTACTTCTGCCTCCCCATCATCTGGAGGACAACGTTTAATCCAGACAATGTTAAAGCAAGATAAAGAACAAGAAAAATGACTTTACAGATGATTATGCAAGGAATCCAAGATCTCAAGATAAAATCAGATACTATTGAAGAAAGAATATGAACATTGAACAAAGAACAGGGAAGACCGATGAAAAAGTGGAAAATATTCAGCAAATGATGGCGAAGTATGATGAGAGATTCTTGAATATTCTCTTGATCATACAGTTTTCCATAGTAATCTTGTATAATTTTTTTCTTCTCATTTTCATAGCAAACATGTCCTTCTTCATTTATTAATTGACTAATCCTTCTTGATTCTCTTTCCTTTCTCAGTTTATAAGCTAGCCATCTTCCTGGTTTGTTTGCATCTTCAAAGTAATTCTGTTTAGCATTTTTAATTTTTTGTGTTAGTTCATCTTTTTCCATTAGTCCCATTTTATGTTTAATTATATCCATTTTATTTTTAATGTCTTTTTTTGTGGGGACTTCTGTAAATCTTTTTCCAATCTTTTATTATCATCCTCCAATGTTTTGAAAGTCTTTTTCTGCTTTATATTTCTTTTCCTTGTATAGTCTATTATCAAGCCTCTTGTGTAGGCCTTCATCGTGTCCCAGAGGTTCTGTAAAGATGTATCCTCTTTTCTATTTTCTTTAAAAAAGAAAATGAGTTTTTTCTCTATTTTCTGTTTAAAGTCTTTTTCTTTTAAGATCATATTATTTAAAGTCCATCTAGATCTCTTGTATCCTTTCCAAATAACTGTCACTGGATTATGGTCTGCCCAAGTGCTTGTTTCTATTTCAATCTCTCGTATGTTAGCCAGTAATTCTGCTGACATCCATATCATATCTATTCTAGACCATGATGCATGCCTGTTTGAATACAAAGTGTATTGCTTACTTTCCACATTTCTCTCTCCCCATGCATCTTTTAAATTAAATTCTTCTGTTATTCGAAAGAAAGATTTTGGTAGTATCTTTCTAGCTTTCTTTGTTGATTTCTGCATTTTATAGTCCAACCAATCATTAATTATTCCATTGAGATCTCCCATCATACAAATATTAACATAGTCCAATTCAATTATTTTCATATGTAATTTCCTGTAAAATTCTTCTTGGTTATCGTTCGGAGCATAAATTGCAATTAAAAGTGTTTTAACGTCATTGTCCATTATTTCCATCATCAAAATCCTTCCATCATCATCTGTATAGATTAGCTCTGCCAAAATTGTGTCTTTAATATATCATACCACACCCCTTTTTTAAGATTGTGCCAGCGATGTAAATAATTTCCCTTTTTTTTGTTTTAATCTATATTCATGTTGTTTTTTGATATGTACTTCTTGTAAGCAGATTATATCAAATTTTAATTTCTCTAATTTGTGAAATACTTTCCTTCTTTTAGTAGCCAAATTAAGTCCATTTATGTTAATCATAATCAATTTTCTTTCATCCATGTTAAGCTTTATAAGGGGGTTTTATTGCTCTAGTAGATCTTAATTCTTGTTGCTCTCTGTGTACACTGCCTACTGCACCTTCTTTTTCTTTTTCAATTACTGCTATACACTCTTGGAATTCAATTAATGACTCTTCCTTTCTTGCTTCTTCGTTCTTTCCTCTAAAGTATTCTAAGTAGAATAGCTCATCTTTTTCAACTGTGTCAATTCTGTGTCTTTGTTCCTGCCAAGTGAACAAGAGGCCTTCTGGCATCAACCATCTGTAGTTTACTCCTCTTTTAAGTAACTCTTTAGTCAAGAATAAATATTCTCTTCTCATCTCTTACTCTTCTTGGTATCTATTTCAGCACCACAATTTCTTTGTCTTTATATTTTAGTATTTTCTCTCTTGCCACCTGCAGTATCTGTGTCTTAATAATTTTCTTAGTAAATCTGATGTGGACTTCTCTTGGTAGTCTGCTTCTCATTGCATATCTTGTATAGACATGGAATACTTCATCCATCATCTTCTCTTTGGTTATCTCTAGCATTTCTGCCAGTATTTCTGTCATTATTTCAGCAAGATTTTCACCTTTTCCTTCTACATTTTGAAATCTTAGGTAGAATTCTGATCTATCAATTTCCCATCCTAATGGTTCACACCTGCCCTTCTCAACATCGCTCAATCGAGTATCAATATCTCCAATTTTCTTGTCTCTTTGTGTGTCTTCTTCAATTTTTTAAAATCTGTCTTCATATTTCGTCATCATCTGTTGAATATTTTCTACTTTCTCATCTGTCTTTTCAGTTCTTTGCTCAATGTTCTCCATTCTCTTTTCAATCTTCTGAATTCATTGCATAATCATCTGTAATGTCACTTCCTTCTCTTTCTCCTGTTGTAAAACTGTATGTATTGACCGTTGTCCTCCAGATGGTGAAAAGGCTATTGATATTGAGGAAGCTGGGGCTGTTGTCTTTCTGCTCATCTTGTAGCACTTATCTGTAAAGAAAGAAAGAGGAAAAAAGAGAAAAGGGAAAGGGAAAAAAAGGAGCACAGGCAGGCAATTGCCACTCCAAAAAATAAAAAGAGGGAAAAAAAATCTTCAGGCACTTGTATACCTTAATCCAATTATTTCTCTTAATAAGAAGGAAAAAAGGAAGAGAGCAAAAAAATAAAGAATTTACATTCTAGTTCCTGGAATAAAAGGTTGAAATCCAAATATAAAAATCCAACTGAAGGAGAAGTAAAAGAGGGAGTGAAAAGTAACAGACAGTTCTAATGTGAAGCCAGCCACTGCCACTGAGTATCCAAGGCTGTTAGATAAATCAACTCAAAGTTTCTAGTTCCAGTATTTTCAAGGTCACTTCAATCTTCCTTCTTTCAAATTCAATTCCAGACTCTAGTTATCTATAGTATCACAGATGGGAACTTGTGTAAACAATCTGCCATGCTCATCCCACTATCTTTTCCAGTGGAAAACTCAGAGTCCTTGAGTATAACACAGATGCATAAACAAATAGAAGAAAAAGAAACAATATGTCCAAGCCTCTAGATGGCAGTGCTACTTGTTTTCCTTCACTTTCACTTGCCCCTCATGTATCCAATGCCAGGAACAAAAGGAAAAAATAAAATTCTTTCTTTTAAAAAGGAAATAAATCTCAGGTCAAAAAGAAAAGTCTTGGTCAAAACCGACTTTCAAAAAATTGTTTAGAAAATACAAACAAGAATAAAAATTTTTTAAAAGGTCCAGTCCAGTTTAAAATTAAGAAGCTTTGCCAAGTTCTAAGTTTCAATAAAAAGGGAGAAAAAAAACTTTCTCTATAACTAGCTTAATTTCACCGCTTAAACTCTTCACTTTTAATTCACTTTAAGTCTTTCAGGGTGTTCTCTTCAAGAAATAATAAGTAAAAGGGACTTCCGGTTTGGGCTTCTTCAGCAACGCACCGAAAACGCGATCATCCACGGTTTTGATCCGTGCTTGCCTCTGGAGCGCACCAAGCTGCCCAGATTTGGGGCTGAAGCCACTCTGTAGAGGTGGTGAAGAAGGGGGAGCCATCAGCGGGGTTGAGGAGAGCCACATCTCTCCTCCTTGGCTGGCCATTACTCCCTTTCCCAAAGGCGGTTGCAGCGGTGGTCAGATATGGCCACCTCAAAGAAGAACCCGACCGGACAAAATTGTGCAGGAGAAAGTTTAAAGGAGAAAGTTTGACTGACTGGGTTGAATGGAGAACATCTATTTAAGGTACCTGGAACCTGAATTTTAAAGACTAATACTATTCCTAAAAAAGATTTTAAGTTGCAAAAGAGAAAGGGAAAGGAAACGGAATTGGCTTTTTCTCCTCTAACATTGACAGTTTTAACTGACTTGGAACATTAAGAAGAGATTTGAATAAGAAATTGATACTAATCCACTTTGACATTAATAGGCTATTTCTAGCTGAAAATAACGTGTCAAAGGGATAAAGATTCTTGGATAATTTAAAAACTTTCTTTAAAAAAAGAAAGTAGCGGAGGGAAAAAGGAAAAAAGAGGGTAGAATCTGGAAAATGGAGGAGACCACCTGGAACTTAAAAAAATTGATAGTGGAATTTTAACAAGGCTTGAAAAAGATACATTGTAGTTGAAACTTCGTTACAAAATAACAAAGCCCCTGGAAAGAGAAAGTGGGAAAAGAAGCAAGAAACAGTTTTGGATTATTGGATGATTCCTGGAACTTTGGATGGAGGATCCTAATGAAATAAAATAAAATCAATTGGGGGTTGTTTAAATTTTTTTAAAATGGCATCACTCCTTGAAGAGTTAAAAATGAGACTTAAAGAACAAAAAGAAGAAGCACAAAACAGAAGAGGATCTTTTGGCTTCGTATTTCAATTTTTAGAAATGGAGATCTTGAACTATGAAAAACAAGAAACACTGGCAGAACAAGAAGGGTGGGACAGCGAAGAAGTCATCTTTAATGACCAAGCAATTTTAAGTGGGGTAAAAAAGGGAAAGGGGAGAAAGGGAGTTAAAAACCGAAGCACTGAAACAACAACCCCAAAAAAGAGTAATTTGAAAAGTAATTGTTAGTGTTTGGGGACAAACCCCCAAGCAGAGTGCACAGCAGCAGTCAAGCCAGGCAGCCAAATGAGAGAGAGGCTGGGCCCAAGAGTATACACACACTGGAGACAAAAACACTGTTTGTGGTTTTAAATAGTTATTTAATTCACACAGAGATTAAGAAGTGTCATTCAGTCCATTTGTCATTATCCTGTATATCCATCCAGTTACCTAGTCCATTAACAGTAAATACAATGTCTTTATCTGCTTGTAAATCTTCTCCTCCCGATACCTTTCTCTCAAAGACAACGCTGAGTATGCACAGCTCACCAAGTTAACAGTCCTTTTGTTCAGTAGACAC
>NW_020769531.1:247754-289035 GCF_900518735.1 Pseudonaja textilis | reverse complement strand
GGCGGGATGGAACTCCCTGTCTCTTGATGATTGGCTGAAAGTCACCCGGCTGCCTTCCATGCCTAAGGCGGGACTGGAACTCTGGGTAATTGGCTGAAAGTTACCCAGCTACCTTTTATGCCTAAGGCGGGACTAGAACTCCCCATCTCCTGGAGATTGCCCAAAGTCACCTGGCTGCCTTCCATGCCTAATGCGGTACTAGAACTCCCAATCTCCTACTGATTGGCTCAAAGTCACTCATTCGGGTTTCATGCTGAAGGTAGGACTAGTACTCCCCTTCTCCTGGTGATTGGCCCAAAGTCACACAGGTGCCTTCCTTGCCTAAGGTGGGACTAGAACTACCCATCTCCTGGTGATTGGCCCAAAGTCACCTGGCTGCCTTTCATGTGTAAGGCAGGACTCATCTCCTGGAGATTGGCCCAAGGTCACCCGGCTGCCTACCAGGCCTAATGCAGGACTAAAAGTCCTCGTCTCCTGGTGATTGACCCAAGGTCACCCAGCTACCTACCAGGCCTAACACAGGACTAGAAGTCCTCATCTCCTGGTGATTGGCCCAAAGTCACCCAGCTGCTTTTCATGTGTAAGGTGGGACTAGAACTCCCCATCTCCGAGTAATTGGCTCAAAGTCACCCGCCTGCCTTTCATGCCTAAGGTGGGACTAGAACAACCCGTCTCCTGGTGATTCACCAAAAGTCACCCGGCTGCCTTTCAATCCTAAGGCAGGACTAGAACTCCCCATCTCCTGGTGATTAGCCCAAAGTTACCTGGCTGGCTTCCATATCTAAGGTAGGACTAGAACGACCCTTCTCCTGGTGATTGGCTGAAATTCACCCGGCTGACTTTCATGCCAAAGGCGGGACTAGAACTCCCCGTATCCTGGTGATTGGCCCAAAGTCACCTGGATGCCTTCCATGCCTAAGGTGCGAGTAGAACTCCCCCTCTCCTGGTAATTAGCCCAAAGTTACCCGGCTGCCTTCCATGCCTAAGGCGGGAGTAGATCTCCCCATCTCCTGATGATTGGTTCAAAGTCACCCGGCTGCCTATGATGCGTAAGGCGGGACTAGAACTCCCTGTTTCCTGGTGATTAGCCCAAAGTTACCAGACTGCCTTTCATGCCTAATGCGGGACTAGAACTCCCCATCTCCGGGTAATTGGCCCAAAGTCACCCATCGGCCTTTCATGCCTAAGGTGGGATTTAACCTCCCCGTCTCCCAGTGATTCGCCCAAAGTCACCCGGCTGCCTTTCATGCCTATGGCAGGACTAGAACTCCCCGTCTCCTGTGGATTGGCTTAAGTCACCCAGCTGCCTACCTTGCCTAAGTTGGGACTAGAACTCCCCGTGTCCTGGTGATTGGCCTAAAGTCACCTGGCTGCCTTTCCTGCCTAAAACGGGACTAGAACTCCCCGTCTCCTGGGGATTGGCCCAAAGTTATCTTGCTGCCTTTCATGCCTAATGCAGGACTAGAATTCCCCATCTACTGGTGATTGGCTCAAAGTCACCCTGTGTAAGTCATCCAGAAAGTATCCATGATATCAATCACTCCGAGACATTTTCTCTCCAATTGATTTATTTTGAAACAGACCTGGTATGTCTAAAGCAATTTCCCAAAGTGAAAAAATTTTGCGCATTACACAGAGTCCACCTTCTCTCCTCCTTTCTCTCCTCCCACTTCTACACTTCATAAATCCCAAGAACCAATTAACTGCAACTGGAGTTCCTTAATACGACATACAGAAGAACCTTGAACTTTTCAACTCCTCCAACTCCCTTAAAAAAAATGTGGCAGCTGAATTTCAAAGGTGACAGGCGTTCCCCCTTGAAAACTCCTCCTTCTAAAAGAAAAAATAACACATACAGGGGTTAATACATTGTCCTTAACTCCCTCTCCCCCCTCGATGAGGACCTTTCTGTTTGTGGGGAAAATCCTCATGGAATTGGTTAACCAATTGATCAGCATGAACATTCCAACTCTTTACCCAACTGGCATCTGATAGGGGGTATTCTTTCCATAAGATCAAATATTGCAATCAGCCATGGTGTAATCTAGAATCGAGAAATTTTTGAATCTCACAATGTGTTTTCCCCTGTACCATTAACAGTTTAGGGGAAGCGATTGGCGGTAGTCTTGTCATTGATGTAGTAGCTGGTTTTAGTAAACTACAATGGAATACTGGATGAATTTTCCCCAATAGTTGAGGAAGACGAAATTGGACAGTGACCGGATTGATTATCTTTGAAATTGGGAACGGACCCAAGAATTTTGGACCCAGCTTCTTACTGGGCAGTTTCAACCTAAGATACTTGGTGGACAAATATACTTTGTCCCCTACTTTAAAAGGCGGTTGAAGGGATCTATGTTTATCCACCTGTTTTTTATAAATTTTTGCAGCTTCGGTCAAAGCTTTTTCTGTATCTTCCCACCCTTTCTTTAATGAGTTCATCCATTCTGTTAGGGTCATGGATGAGGGAGGTTGTCTAGGTAACTCTGGCATTGGGACAAAATCCATTCCAGTGTTGATTTGGAATGGAGTCAATCCCGTGCTGCTATGTACTGCATTATTGTAAGCAACCTCTGAATAACTCAGCCCAATTTTCTTGTTGAGAATTTACATAGCATCTAATGTATTGTTCAGTCATGGCGTTAGTCCTCACCGCTGCTCCATTACAAGCAGGATGGAAAGCTGAGGATAACCCTTGAGAGAAACCAATGGATTTCAGAAATTCCCTCCAAAATTTTGCGGTAAATTGTATCCCTCTGTCTGATATTACTCTACAAGGTACTCCATGTAGTCTATAGATATGTTTCATGAACAGCTTTGCAAGTTTTTTCACAGATAGAAGTCCTTTGCAGGCTATAAAATGGACCTATTTAGAGAATAAGTCAATTATAGTCCAAATGACCGTATTCCCTTCACTCTTAGGTAATTCAACAATAAAGTCCATTGTGGTTTATTCCCAAGGTTGGGTTGGTTCAACGACTTGTTGCAGGAGGCCAGGGGTTTTTCCAGTTCTGTGTTTCATTGTGGCACAAATTGAGCAACTTTTTATATAGTCCTCAACATCAGGTTTCATTTTTGGCCTCCAGAACTGTCTTCTCAGTAAATGTAGGGTTGTTAGGAATCCGAAGTGGCCTCCCAGCCGGGAGTTGTGGCTACGCTTTAGTACCAGTAGACTTAGGGTTGTGGTTACATAAAGCTTAGTCCCTTTCCAAGCTAATTCATCATTCACTGTCAACTCGGTTTGATGGTCCAGGAACCAAGGATTGGTCAATAGGGCCGTTTTCAATTCCGCAGTCAGCTTATCTTCCAGGAGCTTGGGGTTGCAGTTGGCTTGGGTTTGAGTGGTCACTTGGCCTGCCGATTGAGCGTCTGAAATTAAGGCTTTTACTATTTCCTCTCGGTAGCTGTCAAACTGAGGTTTTCTGGACAGAGCATCCGCCAGTACGTTTTTCCCTCTGGGGATATATTTAATGTTGAAGTTGAATCGCTTGAAATATTGGGCCCAGCGGACTTGTTTGGGTGATAATCTCCTAGGGGTCTTTAGAACCTCGAGGTTCTTATGAACAGTCCATACCTCAAAGGCCTCTGGCACCCCTTCTAGAAAATGCCTCCAAGTCAATAAAGCCCATCGTACGGCGAATGCTTCTTTCTCCCAGACCACCCACATTCGCTCTGTGTCTATCAGCTTTTTGGACACATAAGCTCAAGGCATCAGTTGGCTTTGAAAGTCTTTTTGCAGCAAAATGGCTGCCACTGATACATCACTTGCATCCATTTGGACAATAAAAGGCTTGGTCGTGTCTGGGTGCTGGAGGATGGGCTCAGCTGCGAAGAAGCGTTTTAAGGTCTCAAAAACTTTCTGACAGTCCATAGTCCAAGCCAGGGGTTGACTCGGCTTTGGTTTGGTGGGTGACGGGCCCATTTTTAATAGCTCTGTCAACGGGAGGGCAACTTCATCAAAGGATGGAATGAATTGTCTATAGAAGTTGGCAAACCCCAAGAAACTTTAAAGTTGTTTTCGGGTTCTGGGGGGTTGCCAGTCCAGCACCGCTTTCACCTTTCCAGGGTCCATTTCAATCCCCAGGTTGGATATTTGGTAGCCTAAATAGTGCAGTGACTCTTTGTGGAATTCACATTTTGAGAGTTTCACATATAATTTGGCGTCCAGAAGTTTTTCTAGAACTTGTCGGACCAATTGAACATGTTCTTCCATAGTTTCGCTGAAGATAAGGATGTCACTCAGGTACACGAGGACCCCCCGGTAAAGGTGTGGGTGGAGCACCTCATTGATGAGCTGCAAAAACACTGCAGGAGCCCCCTGAAGTCCAAGAGGCATGACTTTGAATTAGAAGCTACCCAGAGGGCAGTTAAAAGCAGTTTTCCACTCATCTCCCTCTTTGATGCGGACCCAGTAGTAAGCTTCCCTGAGATCTAGCTTGGTGAATACTTTGCCCTTCAACAGGTGGTTCAATAAGTCCTTCATAAGAGGGAGAGCATACATGTTTTGATGCATACTGCGTTCACGCCTCTAAAGTCAACACACAATCTCAACCCGCCACCTTCTCATTGAAAAACATGTGGGCAGCTAATCTTGATTTGGCAGGCTCAGTAAAACCACGTTCCAAATTGCTGTCAATGTATTTCCTTAATTCAGTCATTTCAGCAGGCGTCATGGAATACATCTTTGGTTTTGATAATTTTGCCCCAGGCTTTAATTCTATGGTGCAGCCAGTGGCTCGGTGGGGAGGTAAAACATTACACACTTCTTCACTGAATACTTCAGCCAAGTCTTTGTATTGGTCGGGTACCTAGTGGTTATCTGGGAAAAGGTGGGATGCCATGGATGCTGGCTCAGGCTCTGGGTTCGAGCTGACTGGTGGCTTTGTAATGGGTGGAAGAGGGGGCAATGGGCCTGGTCCAATGAGGATTTTTCTGAATACATCCTCCCATTTGATCATCGGGGCCCATTTGTCTAACCAAGCAAGCCCCAGTATGATTGATTCTGACATCTTGGGGGCCACTATGAAGCGTATGAGTTCGCGATGGGGCCCGAATTCCATCTTGATCAATTCTGTCATTTGAGTGGCTGAGGCCCCCTCAATTAAGATTCCATCCACTTGCTCAAATCTGATTGGGTGTTTTAGCGGGTTAGTCTTTATGCCCAATTGTTCGACGATGGGGAGTCCGATAAGACATCTAGAACACCCAGTATCAATGACAGCTTCTAACTCCCCGGCCTCCCCCATGTTTGCTACCACTAACTTGACCTTGAGGTATGATGGGATTACTCACCATTGGGTCGTCTTCGCAGGTAGGGTTTTCGGGGACGTGGTGTCGGTCCGGTGGTCTGTTGCTCCCATCTGCACAGAGGGGGCTTTCCCAGCTGTGTTTGGTGAACCCGCCCCTGCCCGGAGGTCTTCCTTGATTCTTCTGACCTCTAACAGCTGGATTAGACTTTGACTGCAGTGCTTGTCATACAGGAGCAGAGGCCAGACAGTCTGCTGCTCTATGACTGGCTTGGCCACATCAGTAACATTTCAGCACCCTGGTGGGTCAGGTACGAGCAGTTTCGGCTGGTCCAGTCGGCAGTCTCCTAGCCACAAGTCTCTTAGGTGGGGCTGCCGGAAGGGGTTTCCTGTGTGGGTTGATGTTGCGATCTAAGCTGAGGGAGGAGGCATACCACAATTGTAAGGTCTCTGGGATTCCCCTAATTTCACAGGCCTTCTTTACTTCTGGATCAATGGCATTTTTAAAATAGTGTAAAGTCATTCTTTCAGGCCAATCCATGAGGTGGCTTGCGACCCTTCTAAAGTCCCAAATAAATTCTGACAAGGGTCGCTTGCCTTGCCTCATTTCCATTAACTTCTCTTCATTCTCTGCTACCCTGTCTGGATTTTCAAATCTGAGTCTTAATAATTGAATAAATCCGTTTACATCGTGTAATTTGGGGGCTTGTTCATTGTGTAGTTAGGCCACCCAGTCTGAAGCATCCCCTTCATTCATCCCATTTTTTATGACCGTAACCAAATCGCGCTCTGTAGCATATTGACCTCCAAATTGTTCTATATGGGATCAGATTTGAGTGAGGAAGTAATTGAAATGTTCATGGCGGCCATCGAATATGGCTTCAAAGGGTATTTGTTCTGGCCTGGGTTGTGGTTGCGGAGGTGGCACATGCCAGGCCCCTGCAGGTTGTATTGGAATGAAAGGAACAGGCCAGGTGGCGTACGTAGGCTGGGTAGGCCCCCTGAATCCTGGCTGGGTGGTGCCTCTCTGGAATAGGGGTCCCTGTGGCCTTGCTGCCGGTTGGGGCTGCATTTGTGGTTGTCAGGAGGAAGATGGGTGTAGCCTGGTTCCCTGGTCGGTGGAGGGGAAGTGGCTGCTGTCTGGGCAACCCCCCTTCAGACCAGGGCTGTGTTGGTGCTGGCTGCCATTGGCATTGAATCCACCCCTGGCCTGGATAAAATCCCCACCCTGGAGGGATACTCTCTGTAGGGTGCAAAATTCCTTCTGGAAAATGAGGGGATTGCCTCAGAGGCTGCAACATACCTCTGTCAGTTGATGCTTCTTTCTGGCTTCCTCCAACTGGCATCTGTATAGTCTCCTCATTCCTCACGATACTTGGGAAAGTGAATATGGGTGGTCTCAAGCTTCCATCCGTTCAAACAGACTGTGAGACCAAACCTGTCTCCTTTATATTCTGGAACTGTTGATGTAAATCTGCCCTTGATGGACTTCCAGGATAAATCTGGGGGTTGTCTTCTTGAGAGAATTCCGACCCCAATTGTCTCTCCTCCCTCCAATCTGACAGAATAGCAATATGCCTGGGGCTAGAGAAAGATTTCTCTTCAGACAGCTGGGTTACCTCTGGGTTATAACAACTTCTTGAGTTGAAACGCTTCGGTATAGCTCCCAAATCTCTTTCTCCTACTGCTATTCTGAAAGCATCCATCATCTCCTCCAAACAAGGGCTGGCAGATTCAATTAATGCTCCAGAGGGAGGGCCCTCACTCACTCCCCCCTGCATATCTCCAACTTCGGCTGATTGTTGATCTTTCTCCATCTCTGGGAAAAGAACTCCAGGGTATCAGCCAAGCCCCTTCAAAAAATAAAAGTTGACTTTAGGAAATAAATGTAAGGCATCCAGAAAGTATCCATGATATCAATCACTCCAAAACATTTTCTCTCCACTTGATTTATTTTGAAACAGACCTGGTATGTCTAAAGCAATTTCGCAAAGTGATTTTTTTTTGTGCGTTACACAGAGTCCACTTTCTCTCCTCTCCCCCCACTTCCACACTTCATAAATCACAAGAACCAATTAACTGCAACTGGAATTTCTTAATACGACATACAGAATAACTTTGAACTTTTCAACTCCTGCAACTCCCTTAAAAAAAAATGTGGCAGCTGAATTTCTTTTTTTAAAAAATAGATTTTATTGAATTTACAGTTTAAAAACACATCAACAGTACATTTACAGAATAGAAAGAAAACAGCTGAGGGGAAAGAAAGAAAACACCCGGCCTAACACACCGGATAAGGGCCGGTTGGGGGGAAGAGAAAGGATATAGAGGGAGAGGGGGGAAGGGAGGGGGAGGGAGAAAAAAGTACATTTAAAAGTGAACGATATCTTTTTGTGACAGTCTGTAAGGATCATTTATCTTCGTCATATCCAATCTACTCCTCTTTTCCATTATATTTAAGTTACTCTATATCATTTCCATAATTTGTCTCTGTGTAAGCCAATTATACCATGAGTCCCAGTTGTTGTAAAATGTTGAGGACTCTTTGTTTTTTAGCGCTATAGTTAGTTTATCCATTTCAGCACACTCACAAATTTTCTGAATAACCATTTGCTCTGAAGGTGTATGAGGTGATTTCCAACATTGAGCAAACGCTAGTCTAGCCGCAGTTAGAATATGGATTATTACATATTTTGTCTTTTTGGATAAATATCTATCAGAGATCCCTAACAGGAAGAACTCTGGTTTATAGTCTATTTGTTCTTTAGTTATCTCCTCCTTCTGATTTTTTGCCAAAATTTTTGGGTAGTTTTACAAGACCACCACATGTGGAAAAAGGTTCCTTCAGTGCTTTTGCATTTCCAACACCTTGAGCTCATGTTAGGGTTCATCTTTGCCAGCCTCGAAGGGGGTAAGTGCCATCTATATAACATTTTATACATATTTTCTTTGTACGCCACCGATTTCGTAATCTTGATGTTTCTATTCCAGATCTTTTCCCATTCTGTTAATGTAATGCTTCTTCCAATATTCCTACTCCACGCTATCATGTTCCCTTTCACTATCTCTTGCTCTAATTCTTCCTCCAATAAGTATTTATAAAATTTAGAAATATTATTTTTATTTGATCCTAATAAGATTTTATCTAAGTATTGTAATTTGCTATAGATTCCAAACTCTTTGATATCTTGTTTGTATCTACTATGGATTTGTATATATAACCACTGGTCAATTTTAAATCCCTGTTCCTGTAAATCCTGTCAAGTTCTTAATTTTCCTAGAGGGTCTAATAAATCTTTATATTTAATCATTTTTGTTATATCCAAATTGTTGGGATGTACCATTGCCTCCATTGTTGAAAGCCAAATTGGAATTTTTAAATAGTGTTTTTTGCATATTTTTTTCCAGTTAGTTAGTAATGAATCTCTAATAAGGTGTCTATGGAAATACGACTGTCTAGTTTTCCCCACTTCCCATAAAAATGCGTGCCACCCTCTCTGAAGGTCGTGTCCTTCTAAGGCTAAGGTTCTTTTATTGAGTAAATTAACCCAGTCTTTTATCCATAATAAGTTGGCTGCCCAATAATATAATTCCCAATTTGGGAGCGCTAGCCCCCCTCTACTTTTTGCATCTTGTAAGGCCTTAATATTGATCCTAGCTTTTTTCCCTTGCCAAATAAATTTAAGTGTTACCTTATTTATATCTTCAAAAATTTTGGGGGGTAATTTAATTGGAATTGTCTGGAATAAGTAAAGAAATTTTGGTAGAATGTTCATTTTGATCATGGCAATCCTGCCCAGTAGAGAAAGCTGCAGCTTATTCCAGGATTCTAGGTCTTTCTTAATTTGCTGTGGTAGTTTATCGTAATTATTCTCTTTGAGCGATTTACTATGTGGTGTTAACCATATGCCTAAATATTTGACCTTTTTTGTTGCCTGTATCCCTATGATTTTTTCTAATTCTTTCCTCTGATTCTCTGTTAGATTTTTAATCATTAATTTTGTCTTATTTCTATTGATCTTTAATCCCGCTACTGAACCGAATTGTTCTAGTTCTTTTATTAGGTTATGTCCTTTTTCCATGGGTTCCTCTAGGAAGAAAACCATATCGTCTGCAAACGCCTGTAGTTTATATTCCTCTGCTTTAACCCTTACTCCTTGGATTTCAGAGTTTTGTCTTATCCGCGTTAACAGTGATTCTAAAGCAAGTATAAATAGGAGGGGTGAGAGGGGGCAACCCTGTCTAACGCCCTTTTCAATGTTTAATGGGCCTGTTTGTTCACCGTTAATTAGTATGTTGGCCTGTTGGGTGTTGTAAATTGTTGTGATAATGTTCTTGAATTTAGTGCCCAGACTCATGTTATAGATTTTTTGAATTAAAAAGTGCCAGTGTAGATTATCGAATGCTTTCTCAGCATCTAAAAACATGAGTGCAAATTGTTTCTCTGGATGAACTTCATAATATTCTAAAAGGTCAATAACGGTTCTTAGATTATTTTTGATTTGGCGGGACGGAAGGAAACCATTTTGATCTTCATGAACGTATAAATTTAAAACTTGTTTTACTCTATTCGCTATAATTGAGCTAAATAATTTATAATCAGCATTTAAAAGCGAAATTGGTCTATAATTGTTGATATATCTGGCATCTACGTCCTCCTTTGGAATTAACGAAATCAACGCCCCCGTCCATGAGTCTGGCATCTTGGCTGCCAAAAGTACTTCATTAAACACTTCCAGCATCAGTGGCCCTACTAACTCTATTATCGCTTTGTACAATTCTACTGGGATCCCATCTGGTCCAGGGGATTTATTATTACTTTGATTCTCCATTGCAGATTTCAACTCAGACCATGTAATATCCTTATTTAATAATTCTTTCTCTCCTTCCCCTGTTGTTTTATCATTCGTATTCTCCAGATAAGTTCCTATTTTGTCTTCATTGATTTCTTCCTTTTTATATAATCTTTGAAAGTAGTTTAATATGATATCTTTTTTCTTCTCAATCTCATGTTGTGGTATGCCTTTCTCGTCTATTAGTTGGTGTATCAGTCTCTTTTCTTTTTCTTTTTTAAGTTTATAAGATAGCCATCTTCCTGATTTATTAGCATGTTCAGAATAATTTTGTTTGGACCCTCTCAAACTAACTTCTATTTTATCTTGTTCAATTAAATTCAGCTTATGTTTGGCTAATATTAACTGGTTTTGTATTCCTTGGATCTTGGGGTTTTTTTGTAATTTTATTTCTAAGTCTTCGATTTGTTGTTGTAATACGTTTTGTTGGGCATAAGTTCTCTTGTTTCTCATAGCATTATAGGAAATTGTTGTACCTCTTATAATTGCTTTCATAGTATCCCAAATATTCTGTTTTGAAGTTGTTTCATTATTATTATCTTTTAGGAAATAGTTTAGCTCCTCTTTCAGCTTATTGATATACTCTTCTTCGTTTACTATTTGGGTATTTAGCGTCCATCTTTTTTTTATTCCTCTCCTGTCTCTCCAAATTAGCTGTATTGGGTTGTGGTCAGCCCATTCATTTGGTAGGATTTTAATTTCTTTTATTTCATTAGCCAAATCCAAATCCATCCAAGCCATATCTATTCTAGTCCAAATCTTATGTGGATTGGAATAGTATGTAAATTGTTTCTCTTCCAGGTTCCGTTCCCTCCATAAATCTTTTAAATTTAACTCTTTCATCATTTCCTTACATGCCATAGAGAATTCTCTTTTTCCCTTCCTCTTTTTTCCCATATTACTATGGTCTTTTTAGTAGAGACTGCAATGGAGTTAAAATCACCAATCAAGCAAATGTTCCTTTTTTCAAAGCCTACTCTTTTTCTAATAGTAATATGATTTTCTAATAGTGATACTAGGATATATAAGTTTGGATTGATAATATGAGTTATTATGTAATGTAACTGTAATTGAGACTACGAAATGAATGCACAAAACTGATGAACCAACCGACAGACTGCTTGTATATATGTATGGAAGAGAGCTGATGTTTTTATGTTCTGTTTGTTTTGTTTGTTTTTAAAAAAACCGATAAAATTGTTTTCAAAAAAGAGAGAGAATATTCAAGAAGAAAAAGTTAAGCAATATCTACAGAAAGCAAATTTACCTCAGATACCTAAATATATTGAAACAATGTTAGAAGGGAATATAATGATGATGGAATTAACAGAAGCCTTAAAAAAACAGAATGTTGGGAAAGCACCAGGTCCAGATGGTTTGCCAGCGGACCTCTGTAAGACTTTTCAGGAAATGTTGAATCTTTACCTATTAGAAGTTATGAATGAAGTTATGCTAAAGAAAAGAATACCAAAAACATGGTCAGAAGCATATATTACACTTATACCGAAGGAGGATACAGACCTGCAGCAAGTTAAAAATTACAGACCAATGTCCCTGTTAAATTCAGACTATAATTTTTTTGCTTCAATCTTGGCAGAAAGACTGAAAAGATATCTAAATAACTTTATCCATATTGACCAAAATGAATTTCTGCCAAAGAGACAAATCAAAGACAATGTGAGAATTATTTTGGATACTTTGGAATATTATGAAGCGCATCCTGAAAAGCAAATGGCCTTGATGTTTTTAGATGCACAATAAGCCTTTGACAATGTGAGTTGGAGATTCACTTTACTTCAATTGAGACAAATGGGCTTTGGTAAAAAATTTATCCAAGCCATTGAAACAATATACCATGAACAAACTGCAAAGGTTATGGTAAATGGAGAATTAACCGAATCTATAGATATAAGAAAAGGGACAAGGCAAGGTTGTCCACTGTCACCTCTGCTATTTGTGTTAACATTGGAAGTGTTGAATAGGAACATCAGAGAAGAAAAAGAAATAAAATGAATGAAAATCAAAAAGGAAGAGTATAAATTGCCAGCTTTTGCAGGTGACCTGGTATTCATATTAGAAGATCCATTGGAAACAACACCTAAATTAATAGAAAAAATAGAAAAATATAGAAAAGTAGCAGGTTTGAAAATAAATAAAGATAAAACAAAGATATTAACAAAGAATATGTTAGCAAGATGAAAGAAAGAGTTGGAAGAAATTTTGGAAATACAGGTCATAAGCAAGGTCAAGTATTTAGGGATATATATTACACCAAGATGTAGCACACTGAAGGAGGATAACTATGTTGAACTCAAACAGCAGATTGCGATAGATCTGATAAAATGGGAAAAACTACAACTATCATTGATTGGAAGAATTTCTACAATTAAGATGAATGTATTGCCTAGAGTTTTATATTTATTCCAGACAATTCCTATTCGATTAGGGAAAGAGTTTTTTGAAGATTTAAATAGAATTGTACTGAAATATATTTGGCAGGGTAAAAAAGCAAGAATAAAATTAAAACTGTTACAAGATGCAAAAATAAGAGGAGGATTTGCCTTGCCCAATTGGGAGTTATATTACCAGATGACAAGTTTGATGTGGATAAAGGAATGGATAACATTAAGGAACAGTAGACTATTGACCTTAGAAGGGCATGACTTGCTGTTGGGATGGCATGCTTTCCTCTGGTATAAGGGAACTAAAACACACGGGTATTTTAGAAGACATTATATTCGAGAGGCACTGTTTTTTAATTGGGAGAAGATAAAAAGACAATACTACTTAAAAATTCCACAATGGATATCTACCATTGAAGCTTTTTCTTATCCAATAATATATAAAAAGGAACAAACAGTTAGATATGGTGAGATATTGAATGAAAAGGGTGAACTTAAATCTATGCAAGTGTTGGAAGAACAAGGTGTAAAAATGAATTGGCATATATTTGCAAATACAATCTAGATTTGATAAAGATTCTAAAACAGGAGGTATTTATGATAAATTGACTGATTTAGACAAAATTTTGATGGGTACTGATGAAAATGTAATTAAAAAACTTTATGGACATTTATTAGAATTTAAACTGGAGGAGGAACAAGTTAAACAAACGATGATTGCTTGGGGGAAAATTTTGGATATGGGATTGACTTAGAAAAATGGCAAAAATTGTGATCTCAAAACTATAAAATGACAATGTCAACTGCTTATAAAGAAAATTTGTATAATATGTTTTACAGGTGGCATCTACCCCTGATGAGAATCGCGAGAATGTTTAAGAAATCATACCGGAAATATAAAACAAAGAGCTGAAATATTTGATTATAAATGTTTTAACAGCGGCTAGAATTGCATTTGCTAAGGATTGGAAAAATGATAACATACCTGTGCAGGAGAAAGTTATTAAGAAAATTATGGACTGTGCTGAAATGAGTAAATTGACATTTGAAATCAGAGAACAAGAAGATAAACAATTTTATATGATATGGGATTTGTTTTATCAATGGTTGGATAAAAAGACATGGTAATGTAACAGAACAGATAATTTTCTTATAGAAGTTTAATAGATTGATTTAAAGTATAATGTAGACATATATAACAATTGGATGAAAGCACAATATAAATTTTAAAATAAAATTTGGGATATCTCGTATACAATGATTGAATAAATAGTTTAGTCATGGATGATTAAGAATTGATAAATCTATAAGTATATGTTAGTTTGACAATGTGAAATTTATATAAACTGTGAGTAACGACTATGAAAGGATTGCACAAAAGATTCGTAACCAACTGACACACTGTATGTATATAAAATGGAAGATGGTTTTATGTTTTTATGCATTGTTTGTATATGTTTGTCTTAAAAAATAAAAACTTAAAAAAAACAGTAAAAAAAAGCCATAACTGAAGTTTGAATGCCAAAGGTATAGTTTACTGAAGGTCAAGTGAAATACAGTAAAGCAAAGCCAGAACTGCGGTTCGTGAGCCAAAGGTATAGTTTACTGAAGGTCATGTGAAATAATATAAAGCAAAACCAGAACGGAGGTTCGCTCACCAAAGGTATAGTTTAACAGTAAAGCAAAGCCAGAACTGAGGTTCGTGTGCCAAAGATATAGTTCACTGAAGGTCAAGTGAAATACAGTAAAGCAAAGCCAGAACAGTGGTGCGCGCCAAAGGTATTGTTTACTGAAGGTCAAGTGAAATACAAAAAAGTAAAGCCAGAACTGAAGTACATGCACCAAAGGTATAGTTTACTGAAGGTCAAGTGAAATACAGTAAACCAAAGCCAGAACTGAGGTTGGCACACCAAAGTTATAATTTACTGAAGGTCAAGTGAAATGCAGTAAAGCAAAGCCAGAACTGAGATTCGCGTGCCAAAGGAATAGTTTACTGAAGGTCAAGTGAAATACAGTAAAGCAAAGTCAAAACTGAGGTTCGTGCGCCAAAGGTATAGTTTACTGAAAGTCAAGTGAAGTCACTAGGTCACGCAGGGAGGAGAGGATCAGGGAAAAGCGAGGTCTACTCAAGAGGAGATTACCATGATCCTCCTCGTGGCTTGCAGGTGGGAACTATGTATATAAGTTTGCAACTGCACAGTTAGAATTGCTGAAGTCAATCAGTGTTTACCTTGAAAGAGCTTTATATTTGCTGGCATTCTTCCCATGGACGTTTCTCGGTTATTTTCCTGGAGTTTATAATTAGTTATCTTGGCTTGCTTCGGAACTGTCATCAGTGCGGTTTATTTTGGTTTTCTGTTTGCCTCATTATTTACTTTTGTGACTTTAAACTGTGCCTAATAAAACAGTGAAGTTAAGTTGAAGGCTTTACCGGACTTTAATATATATTTTGGGTTTGGGGTTATTTTGAGAGACTACGGGTCATCACATTTTGACTTCAGCCACCCCTTCAACTGATTTTTGCTTTTTTGGGGGTGACCATGGATCAGCTCAGAACAGAGATTGCCCAGTTAAGCCAGCAAGTTGCTCTTTTGACTGCACAGGTGGCACAAATGCAAGCTGCCCGGCCACGCAGAAAATGCCCAGTGGCAGTGCCAGATAAATTTGATGGTTTGCTGGCCCAATTTCCAGCATTTTTTGGGCAGTGCCAGCTTTACAAGAGCCTTCGGCCTGAGGACTTTCCCACTGACCAGGATAAGGTGGGTTTTTTGATTAGTTTGTTGTCAGGTTCTGCAGCACGTTGGGCGACACCTCTGCTGACCCAGCCCAACCAGGTTTTGGACAATTACGCTGAGTTTTGCCATCAGTTTCAGGCCATGTTTGAGGACCCTATTCGAAGCCAAACAGCAAACAGACGTTTGAGAGAGTTGAAGCAGGGGCATGGCTCACTCATGGATTATATTGCTAGTTTTCGGGTGGTTGCTCAGGATGTACAATGGAATGAGGCAGCACTATTAGACCAGTTCCAGGAGGGTTTGTCATCGGAGCTTCTGGATGAGTTGGCGCACACTGAATGCCCTCTCACCCTTCAGGAGCTCATGCATTTGTGTCTTCGTATCGATGCAAGACTTCAGCAGCGATGGGTGTGACGACAGACCGAGACCGTATCTGTTTCCAGCAAGATGGCACCCTTGGTGGAAGTGCCTTTGGAGGAACCCATGCAGTTGGGGGCTGGCCACCCTTGCCACCTTTGACATCTTCTACATCTCCACCACAGTCGCTATTGGTGAAGCATCTTGTGCTGACAGCAAGTGTGTTCGTGCCTGGTGTGGGAGCGGTGGAGATCCCAGCTTTGGTCGACTCAGGAGTCACAGCCAATTTCATGGATGCTCATTTTGTCAAGCAGTGGCTCATTCCTCAGCAACAGGTATCCCCACCAGTAATGGTGGAGACGATTGATGGTCGGCCCCTTCATTCGGGACCTGTGGTTGCTGCAACCACACCCCTTTGTATGCATATTGGGTAGCATGTGGAGGAAACCATGTTTTACGTTCCCTCAGTGCCTCATTTTCCGGTGGTGCTGGGTTTGGAGTGGCTACAGGCCCATGATCCACAGATTGTCTGATCATCTGGAGCTGTGCAGTTTCTTGATAGGAAGTGTGCCAACCATTGCTTGCGCTTCTGTGCAGGGAGTGTGGCTACACCTGTGGACCTGGATCTACCTGCAGAGTTGGTGGACTTTGGTGATGTGTTTGGGGAGAAGGAGGTGGATCAGTTGCCCTGCATCAGGCATATGACTGTCCAATCGACTTGTTGCCCGATGCAAAATTGCTGGTGGGTCGGATATATTCCCTGTCAGAACTGGAGTTGTCCACATTGTGGGATTTTATTGACAAGAACCTCCGGAAAGGGTTTATCCAGACTTCTACCAACCCATTGGCTGCACCAGTGCTTTTTGTGATAAAGAAATTTGGGGAGCTACATTTGTGTTGTGATTACCGCAACTTGAATTCAATCACAGTGAGGAATCAGTACCCGCTTCCCCTCATCCCTGAACTGATTGAGTGGCTTCGTCAAGCTAAGATCTTTACGAAGTTGGATTTGCGTGGGGCCTACAATCTGGTTTGCATTCGTGCAGGGGAAGAATGGAAAACAGCTTTCCAGACGAGGTACAGGCATTTTGAGTATACCGTGATGCCTTTTGGATTAACCAATGCCCCAGCTGTGTTCATGCATTTCATGCACAATGTTTTCCATGATTTGTTGGATCAATTCGTGGTCATTTATTTAGATGACATTTTGTTTTGCTCAGACTTCCTGCAGGAACATTGGCAGCATGTGCGGCTAGTGTTGTAATGTTTGCGTGATAACCACCTGTTTGCTAAATGTGAGAAGTGTCAGTTTGCACAAACCACGACTGACTTCTTGGGACATCGTATTTCACCTGCTGGGGTGGAAATGAACCCAGAAAAAATTCAATTGTTGCAGGCGTGGGAACCTCCACAGCGGGTTAAGGATGTGCAATGACTGTTGGGGTTTGCAAACTACTACCGCACATTTATTCCCCACTTTGCTGCCTTGACTGCTCCCCTTTCTAATCTGCTCAAGAAGGTGGAGAAGTTCCATTGGGGTGCTGAGGAGCAGGCAGCTTTCGAGGCGTTGAAAGTTGCCTTTCCTTCTGAGCCTATCCTCAAACACCCTGATCCAGGCCAGCCATTTGTGGTGAAAACAGATGCTTCCGATGTGGCTGTTGGAGCAGTGGTCCACCAGGCCTATGCTCCCGCAGGCACCTCGTTCCCGTGCGCTTATTATTCCCGGAAGTTGTCGGTTCCAGAGCGCAACTATATGATTTGGGACAAGGAACTATTGGTGGTTAAGGTCACTTTTGAGACATGGCGGCACCACCTGGAGGGGGCTCGTCACCAAATCGAGGTTCGGACGGATCATCGCAATTTGGAACACCTACGTACAGCTCGGACATTGAACCAGCATCAAGTGAGATGGTCCTTATTCTTTGCTCGATTTGATTTCCGGGTGACCTATGTTCCGAGTGGAGGGAATCAACATGCCAATGCCCTATCTCAGAACCCCGAGTATACCCGAAGGGAGGATAAAATCTTGCCCCAGATGGTGATTCCGTTGGAGTGGTTTGTGGCCACCGAGGAACCTGTGGCCCTTCGACTGAGGATTCAGGAGGTGCAGCGGCAGGACCCATTTGTGACAGCTCGACATCGAGTATTGGATGAGAATGGGAGACAAGAGACTCCTTGGGCGTATATTGGGGACCTGTTGCGGTTCCATGATCGCATTTATGTGCCTGGAGGTCCTCTTCGTGGCCTTATCCTACTTCAATGTCATGATAGTCTGGTGGCAGGACACTTTGGGGTGTTCACTGCACCTCATCTCTAGGACATTTTGGTGGCCGAGACTTAAACATGATGTGTCGGGATATGTGGCGTCCTGTGGGATCTGTCGCCAAGCCAAGTATGCTCCTGGTGCACCCCCTGGTCTATTGAAGCCCTTGCCCACGCCAGAACGAACGTGGGGGGCAGTTTCATTGGATTTCATCGTTGAGTTACCACCATCGAATGGTGCCACAACCATTTTGGTGGTGGTGGATATGTTGACTAAAATGGCCCACTTTATTCCGTGTGCGGCTATTCCATCCGCCAAGATAACGGCTCAATTGTTTATCTCCCATGTTTTCCAGTTGCATGGGATACCAGACCGCATGGTATCAGATCGGGGGGGGTACAATTTACGGCACGCTTCTGGCTGATCCTACTCACGAAACTGCAGGTTCAGGCGTGTCTGTCGTCTGCTCATCACCCCGAAACTGATGCGGGGACAGAGAGAGTGAATGCTATTTTGGAGCAGTACCTCCGCTGTTTCAGTATTGTTGAGCAGTGACTCAACAAGACAATTGGGTGGAGGTGCTGCCGGTGGTGGGTTCGCTTATAACAATGCTCAACCTGCATCCACCTGTGTGTCCCCTTTCTTTGCTAACTATGGGTTTCATCCACAACTTTTCCCTTTAGCCCCGTCTGATTCCCCAGTTCCAGCAGTGTATACGTTTCTGCAGGAGTTAAAAGCCGTGCACCACATGGTCCGCAATCAACTAGAGAGAGCCAAGTAAGTCCATAAACAGTTTGCAGACCGACATCGTTGCGATGTTCCGCCTTTAGTGGTCGGTGATCGGGTTTGGCTCTTGACTCGATATTTACCAATGACGCGACCATCGAAAAAGCTCGACCACTGTTACTTGGGACCTTTTCCAGTCGAGGCGGTGATCAATCCTGTGGCTTATCGCCTCTCCCTGCCACGGACCATGCGTATCCATCCTGTTTTTCATTGTTCCCTGTTAGTCCCTGCCTCATCCGACAGTCCACATAGACTGGCTCCATCACAGCCGGCCCCAGTAGCCCCTCTAGGAGAGGAGGAATACGAAGTGGAGAGCATCTGAGATTCATGCCAGCTGCGGGGCCGATTTCAGTATTTGGTGGAATGGAAAGGTTATGAACCAGAGGACTTCACCTGGGTCGATGCCACTGAGGTTCATTCTCCTCGTTTGGTCCAGGACATTCACACTCGGTTTTCTCAACATCCTAGTCCGCCTGGTCCGTGGGGGGGGCGCTGCCGGGGGGGGGATAGTGTCATATCCCTGGTGGAGTCTGACTCTGAGGAAGAGGAAGAACAGCCAACAGGGAGTGGGAGTGTGACTCCAGAGGTGGTGGACGAGGCTGGGGAAGGGCAGAGGCCAGCTGAGCACTCAGAGGAGGATCCAGGCCCATCCCCTATCCATCCTAGGTCATGCAGGGAGGAGAGGACCAGGGAAAAGCGAGGTCTACTCAGGAGGAGATTACCATGATCCTCCTCATGGCTTGCAGGTGGGAGCTATGTATATAAGTTTGCAACTGCACAGTTAGAATTGCTGAGGTCAATTAGTGTTTACCTTGAAAGAGCTTTATATTTGCTGACATTCTTCCCATGGACTTTTCTCGGTTATTTTCCTGGAGTTTATAATTAGTTATCTTGGCTTGCTTCAGAACTGTCATAAGTGCGATTTATTTTGGTTTTCTGTTTGCCTCATTATTTACTTTTGTGACTTTAAACTGGGCCAAATAAAACAGTGAAGTTAAGTTGAAGGCTTTACCGGACTTTAATATATGTTTTGGGTTTGGGGTTATTTTGAGAGACTACGGGTCATCACAGATATAGTTTACTGAAGGTCAAGTGAAATACATTAAAGCAAAGAAAGAACAGAGGTTTGTGCTCCAAAGGTATAGTTAAACAGTGAAGCAAAGTCAGAACTGAGGTTCATGCGCCAAAGGTATAGTTAACTGAAGATCAAGTGATATACAGAAAAGCAAAGCCAGAGCTAAGGTTCATACACCAAAGGTATAGTTTACTGAAAGTCAAGTACAATACAGTAAAGCAAAGCCAGAAATGAGGTTTGCACGCCAAAGGTATAGTTTACTGAAGGTCAAATGAAATACAATAAAGCAAAACCAGAACTTAGATTCGCATTACCCCTCCCAAAGGTATAGTGTAAGAGTAAAGCAAAGCCAAAATTGAGACTTCCATCCCAATGGTATAGTTTACTGAAGGTCAAGACAAATATTGTAAAGCAAAGCTAGAACAGAGGTTGGCACGGGAAAGGTATAGTTTACTGAAGGCCAAGTGAAATACATTAAAGGAAAGCCAGAACAGAGGTATGCATGCCAAAGGTATAATTTACTGAAGGTCATGTGAAATACAGTAAAGTAAAGCGAGAACTGAGATTTGTGCGGCAAAGGTATAGTTTAATGAAGGTCAAGTGAAATACAATTTTAAAAAGCCAGAAAAGAGGTTCGTGTGACAAAGGTATACTTTACTGATGGTCAAGTGAAATACAATAAAACGAAGCCAGAATAGAGGTTTCCACGCCAAAAGTAGTCTTCTGAAGGTCAAGTGAAATACAATAAAACAAAGCCAGAAAAGAGGTTTGTGTGCCAAAGGTATAGTTTACTGAAGGTCAACAGAAATACAATAAGGAACACCAGAACTGAGGTTCACGGGCCAAAGGTATATCTTACTGAAGGTCAAGTGAAATACAATAAAGCAAAACCAGAAATCAGTTAAAATTCCCAAGGGTATAGTTTAACTGTAAAGCAAAGCCAGAATTGAGATTTGCGTGCCAATGGTACAGTTTACTGAAGGTCAAGACAAATACTGTAAAGCAAAGTAAGAACTGAGGTTCGTAAGCCAAAGGTATAGTTTACTGAAGGTCAAGTGAAAAACAGTAAAGCAAAACCAGAACTGAGGTTCGCGGGCTAAAGGTATAATTTCCTGAAGGTCAAGTGAAATACAATAAAACAAAGCCAGAAAAGAGGTTTGCACACCAAAAGTATAGTTTACTGAACTCCAGTGAAATATAATAAAGCAAAGCCAGAACTGAGATTTGCTCACCAAAGGTATAGTTTACTGAAGGTCATGTGAAATACATTAATGCAAAGACAGAACAGAGGTTTGTGCGGCAAAGGTATAGTTTAACAGTAAAGAAAAGTCAGAACTGAGGTTCTTGAGCCAAAGGTATAGCTTACTGAAGGTCAAATGAAATACAATAAAGCAAAGCCAGAACTGAGATTCGCATGCCAAAGGTATAGTTTACTGAAGTTCAAGTCAAATACAATAAAGCAAAACCAGAAATCAGTTAAACTTCCCAAGGGTATAGTTTAACAGTAAAGCAAAGCCAGAATTGAGATTTCTGTGCCAATGGTACAGTTTACTGAAGGTCAAGTGAAATACAGTAAAGCAAAGCCAGAACTGAGGTTCGCGTTGCAAAGTTATAGTTTAACGGTAATGCAAAGTCAGAACTGAGGTTTGTGCACAAAACGTATACTTTACTGAAGCTCAAGTGAAATACAATGAACCAAAACCAGAATTGAGGTTCGCGCGCCAAAGGTATACTTTACTGAAGGTCAAGTGAATTATAGTGAAAGAAAGCCATAACTGAGGTTCACGCGCCAAAGAAATAGTTTACTGAAGGTCAAGTGAAATGCAGTAAAGCAAAGCCAGAACTAAGGTTCAAGCGCCAAAGGTATAACTTACTGAAAATCAAGTGAAATAGATTAAAGCAAAGTCTGAACTGAGGTTTGCGCGCCAAACGTATATTTTACTGAAGGTCAAGTAAAATACAATAAAGCAAAGCCAGGACTGAGGTTCGCTCAACAAAGGTATAGTTTAATAGTAAAGCAAACACAGAACAGAGGTTCGCACGCCAAATGTATAGTTTATTGAAGATCAAGTGAAATAGAGTAAAGGAAAACCAGAAATGAGGTGCGCAGCAAAGGTATAGTTTAAAGATAAAGCAAAGTGAGAACTGAGGTTCGTGCACCAAAGGTATAATTTACTGAAGGTCAAGTGAAATACATTAAAGCAAAGCCAGAACAGAGGTTTGCGCACCAAAGGTATAATTTAACAGTAAAGCAAAGCCAGAACTGAGATTTGCATGCCAATGGTATAGTTTACTGAAGGTCAATTCAAATACAGTAAAGCAAACTAGAACTGAGGTTTGCACGCCAAAGATATAGTTTACTGAAGGTCAGGTGAACTGCAATAAAGCAAAGCCAGAACTGAGGTTCACACGCCAAAGGTATAGTTTACTGAAGGTCAAGTGAAATACAATAAAGCAAAACCAGAAATTAGTTAAACTCGCCAAAGGTATAGTTTAACAGTAAAGCAAAGCCAGAAGAGAGTTTGGCGCAGCAAAGATATAGCTTACTGAAGGTGAAGTGAAATACAATAAAGCAAAACCAGAAATCAGTTAATCTTCCCAAGGGTATAGTTTAATAGTAAAGCAAAGTGAGAACAGAGGTTCGTGCACCAAAGGTATAATTTACTGAAGGTCAAGTGAAATACAATAAACGAAAGCCAGAACTGAGGTTCGCTCGCCAAAGGTATACTTTACTGAAGGTCAAGTGAAGTACAATAAAGCAAAACCAGAAATCAGTTAAACTTCCCAAGGTTATAGTTTAACAGTAAAGCAAAGTCACAACTGAAGTTCGCGTGCCAAAGGCATACTTTACTGAAGGTCAAGTGAAGTACAATAAAGCAAAACCAGAAATCAGTTAAAGTTCCCAAGGTTATAGTTTAACAGTAAAGCAAAGTCAGAACTGAGGTTGGTGCGGCAAAGGTACAGCTTACTGAAGGTCAAGAGAAATAAAATAAAGCAAATCCAGAAATGAGTTACGCTTCCCAAAGGTATAGTTTAACAGTAAAGCAAAGCCAGAACTGAGATTTGCGTGCCAATGGTATAGTTTACTGAAGGTCAATTCAAATACAGTAAAGTAAACCAGAACTGAGGTTTGCACGCTAAAGATATAGTTTACTGAAGGTCAAGAGAAATACAGTTAAAGACAGCCAGAACTGAGGTTTTCTCACCAAAGGTATAGTCTAACCATAAAGGAAAGCCAGAACTGAGCTTAGCTTGCCAAAGGTATAGTTTAACAGAAAAGCAAAATCAGAACTAAGGTTCATGTGCCAAAGTTACAGTTTATCAGTAAAGCAAAGTCAAAACTGAGGTTTCTGCACCGAAGGTATAGTTTACTGAAGGTCAAGTGAAATAAAATAAAGCAAAACCAGAAATGAGTTAAACTTGCCAAAGGTATAGTTGAACAGTAAAGCAAAGCCAGAACAGACGTTTACGAGGCAAAGGTATAGTTTACTGAATCACCAGGAGACGGGGAGTTCCAGTCCCGCCTTAGGCATGAAAGGCTGCCGGGTGACTTTTCGCCAATTACAAGGAGATGGATACTGTTAGGAATATGAGTCACCTAACAGCTATTTGGGTTAGAAATATATAAACCAGGATAAACATTTTAAAACTGTATCTTTAAGAAAATGCAAAACTGTAATTAGGTGTGGTTTCTCAAACAGCCATAAGATGGAGCCAGAAACCTGGTTTGTCTGAGTCTGAGTCTCAGAAGAGAGTATGAGTGTATCTCTGTTTCCTTCTGTTGAAAAGTATTGCCATTCCTCCATTTTTCCTAATTGACTGATATTTTCTGGATTTAATGTAAGTCTGATACTGAACTGTTTTTGACACTGGAATTTGATATTTGTATTATCCCTGGATTGAAAACTGACTGATTTACTTGTGAATGACTTTGGACTGTGTTTGGACTTTGCTTAAACTTTCTGGAAGTAATAACCTACATTTACTGTACAGTGTATCTGTGTACTGTGTGTGTATTATTCAAACACTTCTCTCAAAATACGTCTCCCTGTATGCGCTCATTCTCCTAACGGGGAATTACCTCAACACTGGTTATGGGTCCAGGCCATACCAGGCTCAGATAACTGAGAGTTAGTGTGAATGCACAGTACTGTATACAGACAGCTGTTTACTGTTTAATTGTGGGTTACTATCCTTGTAAAGATGGCACAAGTCACTTCAACAAGTCTATCACTGATAACCCGGTTGGATGGAACAAACTATGTTTCCTGGTCTATGAAGTGCAGTCTACTTCTGCGTAGAGAAGGGTTATGGAATGTAGTTCAAGACCCACCGGATGTAAATGCTTGGGATCCAGCTAATAAGGATGATGCCAAGAAGCTTGCTGACTTTAAACAGAACAACGAATGAGCTCTTTGTATAATTGGACTAACACTGAGTGACCAGCAGCTAGTCCATATTCATGGAGAAGAGTCTGCTGCTAGGTGTTGGGAGAATTTGAAGAGGATTTATGTTCGTGACAGTGTAGGTGCACACATACATCTTACACGTAAACTGTTTAGAGCACGTCTTCTGAAAGGTGGAGATATGTTGGCTCATTTAAACTTCATGAAAAGAACTTTTCAAGAGCTACATGAAAAAGAACTGATATTTTCAGAGCTGCATCAAGTTTACATCATTCTTTCCTCATTGGATGAAAGTTATGATGACTATGTATCTTCACTGGAAGTCCTGCCCAGAGATAAACTGACATTAACTGACATAACTGGAAGGTTGTTAGAAGAGGCAAGAAGACGGCTGGATAGGGACCAACTGAGGAAGGAACAACCACAAGAAGAGGATTTGTCTTCAATTGCCTATACTGTTAGGAAATGTTTTTCTTGGGGGGCTAGGGTACATATAGCTAGATTCTGTAAGAAGGGAAAATGACAGAATGCTAGTAAACACCAGAAGGCTAAGAAGAATGTTAGTTTAGCTATGTCTAGCAATTCAACTGTAAACCATGATTTATGGGTTGTTGATAGTGGAGCATCGCAATGCATTACTAAAGATAGAAAAAGGTTTGTGAAGATGTCCACGAGTAAACAACATGTATCATTGGCAAATGGATGGAAGATTAAAGCATCAGGTGAAGGTACTGCATACTGTTCTTGTATAAACGAACATTTAACTATATTATATGTACCTAAACTGAAATTTAATTTATTATCAGTTAGGGCTTTAGTTGATCTTGGTTATGTAGTAACCTTTAGGGGAGATAATTGTATAATAGAGAAAGAGGGTAAAAGTGTTACTGCTAATTTAGAGAATGATTTATATGTGATACATGATGACCAGTTGCAGATGGCTAACTCAGTTTATAACAATGTTAAGCCACATGATGAATGTATAAATTTACTGCAGAGACGTCTAGGGCACATTAATTTCAAAATGCTGAAACAAACTGTTAAATTGTCAGAGGGAGTAAAATTAAAACCTTGTAGCAAGTACTTAAACTGTAATGCCTGTAGTGAGGAGAAAAGCAAGTTTACACCAGCAAACAGACTGAATGGGTTTAAGACCAGAGAACCTTTGGAGGTTGTGTTTGCTGACATAATTAGTCCTAAGAAACCCAGTTTGGGAGGTGCCTGCTATGTTCTGAGTATAATGGACCATTACTCACGGTATGGTTTCTGTTATCTAATGAAAAACAAAACAGAAACGTTCCAACATTTCTTTAATTGGCTAAGGTTTGCAGAAAGAAAAGTGAAACATAAAGTAATTACTGTAGTTACATGTAACGAGACTGAGTTTATTAACAAGAGATTCCAAACGATGTTAAAATTGGCTGGTATCCAGCATAAGCATTCTGCACCTTACAGACCACAACATAACTCGTTTATAGAACGAAGAGGGCAAATGTTACAAGCCATGGCTTTCACTATGTTATCCGTTTCATATTTGCCTGAAACACTGTGGGGTGAGGCCATAATGTGCAGCAATCATGTGGTGAACAATGTGGTGAACACAACAACTAGTGAATTGCCATTCACTCGTTGGCATGGCAGAAAACCAAATTTAAGCTATCTACACACATTTGGAGCTCCAGCATGGGTGCATATTCCCTCACAAGTAAGACTGAAAGGGCAACATAGAGCTAGGAAATTATTTTTCATAGGTTACAAGGCCAACCATAGATTGTTTAGATTTTGGGATCCAGGCACAGCTAATATTTACTGTAGCACTAGTGCTAAATTCCTTGAGCACGTTGGGTGGCATAAACTAGAATGATATTGTTATCGACAGCCAAGTAGTCCCTAATGATGAGATAGTTAAACCATCAATAGCCATTAAAGAGGAAGAACAGGCACAGGAGGAGGTAGAAGAACAGGAGCAGGTGGAACAAGAGAGTCCACCAGTAAGCCCTGAGTTACATCGATGTTCAACCCGTGTAACACGACCACCAGATAGATATCAGGCAAGTATAGTATGCCAAGTAAATACAGTTCCTAGTAACTATAATGAACTGAAACTGTATCCTAAAGATCAGGCTGCTTGGCAGGAAGCAATGGATAAGGAACTGAAATCCTTACAAAGGTTGGAGGTATATGAAAATGTCAGGTTACCACCAGGTAAGCATGCCATAGGGTGTAAGTGGATGTTTTAACTTAAGACAGGTGTGGATGGGACTGTTACCCATAAAGCCAGGTTAGTAGCACAAGGGTTCGATCAGTCAGCCAACGACTACGATGAGGTGTTTTCACCTAGTCTGAAGGCTATCACATTACGAGCTGCATTAGTGTGAGCAGCTAAGAATAAATACATAATAAACCATTTAGATGTTGAGACGGCAGATCTTCATGCACCATTGCAATATACGATATATTTAAAGAAGCCTTTGGGTATAAAAACTGATAACAAAACTGATTGCTGGAGATTAAAAAAGAGTCTTTATGGCTTAAAGCAATCAGGCTATGAATGGAACCAGTGCATAGTGAAGGAATTAACTAAGATAGGTTTTGTAGCTGGCATAGCTGATCCATGTTTATTCAAAAAAGAAAGTGATGGTGTAGTTTCATTGTTGCTATTGTTCACTGATGACATAGCATTAATTACCAAAACTGAGCAAGAAGCTCCTGAAGTTATTTCACTGTTAGAAAAGAAATTTAAAATAAAACATTTAGGAGAGATTAAACAGTATCTTGGTTTAAAAATAGATAAAACTAGGGGAGGATACAAAATCTCACAGGCAGATAAAATTAACCAGGTACTAAAAAACTTTAAAATGGAACTTTGTAGACTGGCTAAAACACCGATGAGCCAGGAGTTTAGCTGCAGTGATGTGCAAAGTCCTGTTTTTTTTTTAAGCAAATTTTATTGATTTTAAAGACAAACAAAACAAAACATCATTAGACATTAAAAACATAAAACCTCTTTCCATTATAAATCTTTACAAGCCAGGTAACACATTATTTTATATCACATACTTCTAATTTACCCCATTTCCATGTAGACACATAAATTCCCTTTGACAAATTTCACATTATTTCTCTTTACTCTTATTCAATCACATTTCTTTTCTATATTTATCTGCTATTCAGTCATCATATTTATATTTCCCTCTGGCTTGTTTACAATTGTTCTCATCTGGCATTCCTCCAAGATTTTATTAATTCTCAGTTAAGCATACACACACAAAACACAAAAACATAAAACTTCCTTTTAGAAAGTAGCTTCGCCCCAGATTACCTCTTTTTGTATGGACTTCAACTAAATTCATGCTCTTCTTGAATACCATTACCTATCTTGTTTACCATTCTATATCTTCTATATAACTCCTCCTCACTTTTCCCTCTTCTTAATTCTATTTTATATATTTCATCTTGCTTTAAGACAATATTTTTATATCTTTTGTCCATTTTTCCATTTACATCTATCTCATTCCCAATATAAAAAAAAGATAATTTCTCCTGAAATCACTAATCAGAGTATGATGTCTTTCTATCATTCCCCTAAATTGAAGTTTGAAATAACACCTAAGTCCCAATCTGATTCTGCTTAGTACATTCTACTATTTCAAAAACAGATACTACAATAATAAATCTATAATAACATCAACACATTAGCCCGTTAAACTCTATAATTAAACTAATATTTTAAACATTTCCTTTAATATTTTATTAAAACTTAAAATCATTCATTATTAAACATTTTAACATTGTACCTTAATATTTTAATCTTTTATTAAATCTTATAAAATTCTAATTTTCTATTTTTAATACAAATACAACTACTACAATACTATCATGTGTACTTTGCAGAATCCCTTTTTTTAAAAAATCATACATTACCCTTTGTCCCTAAAAATTTTTTTCTTTTTCCCATCTTGTTTTATACCTTTGTGACTTTTTCCCCCCTTTTTCCCTTTCTTTCTTGGCCCACCTAGACTTTTTACCCACTCCTCTCTAAACCTCCGCCTTCTTGGCTTCCTCTTTCTGTTGCATTCTTCTTTCCTTTTGCTTTCTTGCATTATATTGTTTTTGCATCTTATTTTTCTCTTTCATAGATATTTTTTTATGTCTTAAGTCCTTCCTTTTCCCTCCTCTCTTTCTCCTTTCTTTCTTAATCAAACTATTTAGTTCATTAAAAATGGCTTCTTCTTCCTCCGCTTCTTCCAGCTGTTGTTGAATTTGCTGACACATAGCAAGCGCCATTTCTAAAAAACAAAGGGCTTCTCCCATAGCGTCCTTGCCTTCTTTCCTTATTTTTACATATTGTTTTTTTAGTTCATCGAGATATACAGCCATTATAAACTTTTTCTTCTTCTTTTTCTGTATCCTCTTCTTGTTATTAAGCCAATCAAAATATTTCCAAACTTAAAACAATTCCCCAAAGTCCCAAAGTCATCAAACAGTCCAGGCAAAGCGCAAAGTCCTGTTTTTGATAAAGACATTTATGAATCATTGATTGGCAGGTTATCCTATCTTAGTAATTGGTCTGCTAAGCGTGTGTTGAGATATCTTAAACAAAAGATGCATTATGCATTATATTTGGAGCCTAAAGATGAACTAAGTTTAACTGCATATGCCGATGCAAGTTTCGCTACAAACGTATCTACACATAAATCAAAGTCAGGTACTGTAGTGTTATTAGGAAAGGTGTTAATTGGATGGCGGTCTATTCAACAAAAACATCTAAGCTTATCAACAATGGAGGCTGAATTCTCATGTTTGTCTCTATTATGTACGGACTTAGTATGTTATAAACAACTAATGATAGACATAGGAAGTTATGTAAAGGAACCTATTGTTGTGTATGAAGACAACCAATCAGCAATTCAGATGGCTTCTAATCTCACCATAAAGGCAAGATCAAAACACACCGATCTACGATATCTGAATATGAGAAAATGTGTTCAAAGTAAAATGATTACACTGGAGTACTGCATGTCAGAGAATAACATTGCAGAACATTTTACGAAAGCCCAAGGCACTGTAAAACATAAGGCTTGCTGTGAGGAATATGGACTTAAACTGTAAGGTTTTATATATTGTCCTACCCAAAGGGGAGAATGTTAGGAATGATAGTCACCTAACAGTTGGGTTGGCAATATATAAACCAGGATAGTCATTTAATACTGTTGTATCTTTAAGAAAATGCTGTAATTGTGATTGGCTGAGGTTCCTCCAACAGCCATAAGATGGAGCCAGAAACCTGGTTTGCTTCTTCTTGCATTTCCCTTTTTGCTTTTTGCCTGATTGTCGTTCTGCTTGGATTGCTGTGAGTCTTGCAACTGTTAGCAAACTCCGTTTACTGAACTTTGTTTATGATACTGAACTTCGCTTGTGGATTATCCCTGGACTGATTGTTTTGAATACTAACTGCTTTAACCATGTATGATTTGGACTGTTTGTTGGACTTTGTTTACCTGTTTACTGGAAGTAAAACCTACATTTTACTATTCAGTGTATCTGAGTGCTGGTTGTTTGTTATTCAACACAACTCTCACTACATTTCCCTGAGTGCACTCATTCTCCTAATGGGGAATACCTCAACAACCTTCAATAAACTATTACTTTGGCACGTGAACATCAGTTCTGGCTTTGTTTTACTGTATTTCACTTGACCTTTAGTAAACTATAACTTTGGTGCACGAACCTCAGGTCTGACTTTGCTTTACTGTTAAACTATAACTTTGGAACGCGAACCTTAGTTCTGATTTGCTTAACTTTTAAACTATAACTTTGGCACGCAAAGCTTAGTTCTGGCTTTGCCTTACTGTTAAACTATACCTCTGGCATGCGAAACTCAGTTCTGGCTTTGCTTTACTGTATTTCACTTGACCTTCACTAAACTATACCTTTGCCGCGCAAACATCTGTTCTGGCTTTGCTTTACTGTTACACTACACCTTTGGTGCTTGAACCTCAGTTCTGGCTTTACTTTATAACATTTCACATGACATTGAGTAAACAATACCTTTGGCACACACCTCTGTTCTGGCATTACTGTTAAACTATACCTCTGGTGAGTTTAACTCTGTTGTAATGACGTGGCAGTCGAGTTGTTTTATCATGAACAACTGAATCATGATGAACTTTATTGGAGTCTAGTCTTGCATTTATACACATTTTTAGTTATCCTCCATCATTGGTTAACTTTGGTTACTGCTTAACTTTCATTACTGTTTAGCACAGTAATTAATACAATTAATTATCTCTAGTTAAAGTCTAACATATGCTTACTTCCTCTCTCTAATCCTTCTTTAGATTAGTGACTTTGTTTACCTGAGTTGTATTTGCTTGGAAACATTCTTTATCTGAGGTTCGCCATCCGAGATTGGAATATTCCTGCAATTACAACTCTACATATCCTTGTTTTTTATTTTAAATGGAGGATTCAAAGATTTATGAATGTATCGCAATTGTAGAGGATTAAGAGAGGGGGAAGCAGGACGAAACAATGTGAATAAATTTGGAATACATTGAATAAAACAACAGGTTGCAATTAGTACAATAATAATAATTATAGCATAAAAGAAAAACTGTCTGAGCCAAGACCAATCAGGGAGCCAATTGGTTAGCCACTCGAAAGGTGAGTAATGAGCATGGATATTATTTTGAATGTATGATTGTAAATTGACAAGCTCATCCTCAATAGTTTTATTCAAAGAATGAAAATGTACAGCACATCCACGGTGTCCAACTAACGTACAGAACCCTCCCTGATGGGCTAAAAGATAGTCTATGGCAAAATGCTGCTGTAAGACATCTTGATTTAAGTCTTCTATTTCATGCTGAGAATCATGAATAATAGCAGCGGTAGCATTGATGGATTTTTCAAGTCTGCAGGTGAGACCAAGAATAGATTGTCTGTTTTCTTGAGCAATTATGCCAGGATAAGAGCATAGAGTAAGGACTCCTGTAACGGCCCCTGCCAATGCATGGCCAAATGTAGAACCAGAAGACAATTGTGTGTCAATAATAACTTCATCATTACATGTAGGCCCCAGAGAGGAACGCCGCTGTCAAGTTGATGGGAGCGTAGCTATTTGAACAGGTAGAGTAAAATAACCTATAGCTGCACATTGATAATTCTGAGGATGAACATTAGTGGCATATTTATCAAAAAAGAACCACATATTAGGATCCTTAAGCTGCCAACCAGCACATATTGATCCTGTATTAGATTGATCAGAGGCATTAAAAATAGGAAAATTGTCAGGATACATATCAGGAGCTATATTAATTCCATGCAAAGAAGAATTAAAGGTACCTGACAACCAATAGTAGTCAGAACAATAACTATAATTCCCTAACTTTTTAAATATGTGCTGAGCAGCATCATAATCAGACCAATTATGAAGCCAAGTGTGTTTAGCGTGACAACAGAAACATAGACCCCTTGTAAATTGACTAACTTTCAAGTAGAATTCAATTGCATAGGGGGTTTAGAAAATAGCCAGGAGTGTGAAATAGATTGTAATTGTGAGACAATAAATGTAGAAGACATGATCAAGTTAGGGGTAAAAAATTTGTCTAAATGCCATTGGGGGCTCATAGTATAAAGTATTATTTGTGCCATGGGTCATAAACATGTATTGGGCATGATGAACCCACAAATTAGGGTTAAGACGAACCACAGAAGTGCCATTTTGAGCAGAAACACCATTAACCATAAACAAGAAAATACAAAGTAAAATGGTAACAGAGTTAGCAGCAATAATAGCAAAAACAGCAGCAACAAGATTTTCAGGAGTCTGAGGTAATGAGGTCTGTTGCAGTTGTTGTTGAGCTTGATATGTAGTAGATTTAACCTGGCCCCAAGTGATGGGTTGCGGGCGCATTGACCTTGGAAGACGGACTTCCGTGTTCAGATGAAGATTGAAATCCGGAATCGGGTTGCCATGCCATGATATGGACAAACACAGCGCTCTGGAACCCACACTGCTTGTCGAGTAGAAGGATCTTCCACAGCAGCGTAACCACGACCCCAGGTGATCAGCGGTGTAGGGCCTTTCCAGGTTGGATCTGGAGCTTGGCGATACTTTACCAAAGGCCTTGCTAAAGATTCAGTAGTTTGAAAATGCAAATTAACAGGTGAGTCTGCAAGAGAATCTAAAAAGGTTAAATAATTCCAAGTATATAATGCTACAACAATGAGATTTTGAATCTTTCTCAGATGGTAAGGGCCAGACTCAGTTTGTAATTGTTTCTGAAGCAATGCCTTAAAAGTACAATGAGCTCGCTCAACTATAGCTTGACCCTGAGAGTTGTAAGGAATTCTGTGCACTAAAGTAATATTCCATTTCTGACAAAAGGTTTGAAATTCCTTACTAATATAAGTGGGGCAATTGTCAGTTTTAAACTGAGAAGGCCGACCCATTATAGCAAAAGAGGATAGGCAATGAGAAATAACATCTGAAGTACGTTCATGTTTTGAAGCAGTAACCCAAAGGAAATGTGAATGAGTGTCAATAGACATATGAAGATAACAATATGGCTTAAAGGTTGAAAATTGAGTTACATCCATTTGCCAAATTTGATTAGTTTGGGTTCCTCGTGGGTTGACACCCACTGGAAAGGGAACTGCCAGTTGCTGACAAGCTGGACAAGCACAGACAATATCCCGGGCTTGAGATAATGAAATTTTAAATTGCTTTGCAAGCGATTTGGCATTTTGATGAAAATAAGAATGACTGGCAACAGGATCAACAAACAAAGATGCAACATCCTTTAAGGATTCATCTGCCTTCCGATTTCCTTCAGTCAAGGCATTAGTAAAGGGAGTATGACTCCTAATGTGTTCTACATACAAAGAATACAAGCGAGTTTCCAAACTATTCTTTAAAGATAAAAACAAGGATAACAAATTCTTATCCAAAGAGAGAGCACAATAAGAAAAGGGAAGAGATTGCATAGCTAAATACGCATATTGAATATCAACAATCAATTTAATACGTTGGGCATTGAACAATTGTAAAGCCAAAATCACAGCAGCCAGCTCAGCACATTGAGCTGAAGTCTGCGTGGCAGTAAATTTTGAATACCATTGTTGTTGAATCTGCCAGACAACCACACCCCTTGTAGATGATCCATCAGTAAAGACTATAAGAACTTTAGAAATAGGATTTCGCACAAAAATGGAAGAAAAGGCCAGATTTAAAGTAGTAGTAACCACTATTCTTGGATCCTTGGGTAAAGAATACAACAAGTTTCCCACATATTGAGAAAAGGCTATCTGATATGATTCTGAAATCATATAACAAAAACAGGAGTATTCCAAAGACTAGTAGAAGGTTCTATATGACCAGCAGCTAATTGTTCTTGAACCAATTGTTGTAAAGCAGCGAGTTTTTCCCTTGATAATGGCCATTGTTCCACCCAAACTGGCGTGGAACAGAGCCATTTAAGAGGAAGAGCCATCATCAAGAATCAAATGGGCATTAAGAAGAGAAAGGATATCACGGCTCCAAATATTAGTATGAATATCTAGAATGTATGGTTGTAGGAAAAAGGACTTACCAGCAGATGTTGTAACATTAATTTCTTGAACACTCTGCCAAGCAGCTGTAGAACCTCCTATTCCCCACAATGAAGAAATGGTTGTTTTGGCCACTGTACTGGCCACTGTAAAGAGGAGATGACAGTAACATTGGCTCTAGTATCCAATAACCCTTGAAATGGTTGTTTATTAAGGAAGAGAGAGGAGTTCAGCTGATGAAGTAAGCCTACAGATAAAGAAGTTGATCCAAATCCTGCATCCCCACGATTACCTATACCAGGAGATGGATTTTCATATGGAAGAAGAAGCAATTGAGCAACAGAAGAATTACAAGGAAGAACTTGAGGAAGATTCACCCAAATCTGAATCATGAGGATACCAGTGTAATCTGAATCTATTACCCCAGGCACAACAAAACAGCCCTTTTTGTGTGCAGAAGAACGAGGCAAAATTAAGCCAACTAATCCCGAAGGAAGAGAACCTTTAAATTGAGATGGAACTATTTTAACTCCCATAGGAAATTTAAACTCAATTTCCTCTTGAGTGATTAAATCGATCCCAGCGCTACCGGCTGTGGCTGGGGAGGAGTGAGAGAGACTGCTGGAGGAGTCAAGTAATATTTGCTTCCAATCTTCAGGGATCATTGTACTTTCTCTTTTTTTCTTAACCTCAATTACGATTTTCTGGGAAAGGAGGGGGAAAGTGAGAACAAAACAACTTTGTAACACTGCCAACTAGAGGCTTGAAAATATTTTACTTGAAGTGGAGAGAACTGTGAAAGACTCCTTCTCAAGGACATTGCAACTTGATAAGATAGAGGGAAGAGCGCGGGAGAATATTATTACAGGTGTTCTTCTGGACTTCTATCAACAATCTAACACTTGAAGCTTGGGTTTGAAGTTTGTGGAGAAGAGAGTCATAATAAGAGCCTTGGATAATTAAATAAAGTGCAGTGTGTTTTCTTCTATTTTCTTTTAGTTGTGTTACTCCTCTTTACCAGCTCCACTGTAAACTTTTATTTTTGCAATATTTTTATTTTTGCTTTTTATTTTAAAGGGAAAGCCTCAGAATTTCTCCTTTTTCTTTTTTTTTCATTGGGATTTTTGTTTCTTCCATCAATGTTTTTGGTTTATTTTGGTTTCTTTTTATTATTGAGATCTTTCAATTGGATTAAGGTGTGAAGAACCTGAAGAAACTTTTTTCTTATTTTTTTTCTTATTATTATTGGGCTTTTTCCTTCTTCTTATTTTTATCCTTTATTGTGGGTTATAATTGACTATTTCATAATTGGATTAAGGTCCAGAAGAACCTGAAGAATTTTTTCTTTTCCTTCTTCCTTTACTATCATTGGGCTTTTTATACTCTACTATTTTTATTACCTACTTTGGATTATAATTGGCTACCTTACTAATTGGATTAAAGTCTAAAAGAATTTGAAGGTCTTGAATTGTTCAAAATGAGTAGGAAACTCATACCTTCTGGCGTCTCTACCTCTACTTCTGCCTCCCCACCATCTGGAGGACAACGTTTAATTCAGACAATGTTAAAGCAAGATAAAGAAAAAGAAAAAGTGACTCTACAGATGATTATGCAAGGAATCCAAGATCTCAAGACAAAATCAGACACCATTGAAAAGAGAACAGAGAATATTGAACAAAGAATAGAGAACATTGAACAAAGAACAGGGAAGACTGATGAAAAAATTGAAAATATCCAACAAATGATGGCGAAGTATGACGAGAGATTCCCAAAAATTGAAGAAGAAGATAAACAAAGAGAGGAGAAGATTGGAAATATTGATAGCAGATTAATAGTGGTTGAACAAGATAAAAGTGGGATGTTGAAGTGGGAGATGGACAGGTCAGAATTCTATCTCAGATTTCAAAATATAGAGGAAGAAAAAGGACAAAATTTAGCTGTGATAATGATAGAAATTCTGGCTGAAGCTTTGGAAATAACAGAGGAAAAGATGATGGATAGAGTAGATGAGGTATATCGAGTCTTTACAAGATATACGATGAGAAACAACTTACCGAGAGAAGTTCACATCAGATTTACCAAAAAATCCATTAAAACACAAATATTACAAGCGGCAAGAGAGAAGACGTTGAAATACAAAGACAAGGAGATTGTGGTTTTAAAACCTAGAAGAGTGAGAGAGATGAGAAGAGAATATCGATTTTTGACTAAAATGCTATTGAAAAAGGAGGTGTATTATAGATGGTTGATTCCAGAAGGACTAATGTTTACATGGCAAGAACAGAGACACAGAATTGATTCAATTGAGAAAGCACAACTTTTCTACGCAGAATTTTTGGGAAGGAGAGAGGAAGAGGCAGAAAAAGAGGTCTCACTAATTGAATTCCAAGAGGACCAAATGAGGACTGAAAAAGAAGAAGGCGCAGTAGGTGGACAGGTGGAGATCAAAGAACAACGTGAACCAAGATCTATGAGAGCTGTCCAACCTAATTACAAAATATAATCATGGAAGAGAAAAAACTGATTACAATGAATATAAATGGACTTAATTCAGCTGTCAAAAGAAGGAAAATTTTCCATAAATTAGAGAAATTAAAATTTGATATAATTTGTTTACAAGAAGTACATATTAAAAAACAATATGAACAATTGTTAGTACAGCCAAAATTAGGGAAAGTATTTACTTCTTTGACTCAATGTAAGAAAAGAGGAGTGGTTTTATACATTAAAGAGGCTATCCCAGCAAAATTTATTTATACTGATGAAGATGGAAGAGTATTAATGGTGGAAATAATGGACAATAATATAAAAACACTCTTGATTGCAATCTATGCTCCGAATGATAAACAAGAAGAATTCTATAAAAAATTACATATGAAAATAATTGGACTGGACTATGCCAATACAGTTATGATGGGAGATTTTAATGGAATTGTGGACAATAAACTGGACTATACAGCAATAACAACAAAGCAAAACAGAAAGACTCTCCCTAAATCCTTTTTTAACATGATAGATGAATTAAATTTAAAAGATATATGGAGAGAAAGAAATGCTAAAACTAAACAATACACCTTCTACTCAAATAGACATTTATCATGGTCCAGAATAGATATGTTATGGATGTCAACAGAATTGTTAACTAATATTCAAGAAATAAATATTGAAACAAGTACTTGGGCAGATCACAATCCAATGACAATTAAATGGAAAGAATAAAGAAGAAGATCTAGATGGACGTTAAATAATACTATATTAAAGGAAAAAGACTTCACACAGTGGATGGAGAAAGAACTGGCTTTCTTCTTTTGAGAAAACAAAAAAGAAGATACATCAATCCAGAACGTATGGGATACAATGAAGGCATACGCTAGAGGCTTGATAATAGACTATACAAGGAAAAGAAATACCATGAAAAGATTAGCCTCTAAGGCATTAGAGGATGAGTATAAAGGACTCGAAAAAGAGCTACAGAAAATGCCACAGAAAAAGGATATTAAGTTAAAAATGGATATAATTAAACACAAAATGGGTCTAATAGAAAAAGAAGAATTAGCACAGAAAATCAGAGGTGCTAAACAGAACTACTTTGAAGATGCAAATAAACCAGGTAGATGGTTAGCATATAAATTGAGAAAGGAGAAAGAATCAAGGAAAATATTGCAATTAACAGATGACCAAGGCCAAGTTTGCTATGGTAGTAAAGAGAAGAAGGAAATCATACGAGACTATTTTGGGAAACTATACACACAAGAGAATATTGATGAGGAAAGAGTTAAACAGTATTTACAGAATGTTAATTTACCCCAGATACCTAAAGAGATTGAAATAATGTTAGAAAGCAATATAACGATGATGGAGTTAACTGAAGCACTCAAGAAGCAAAATGATGGAAAGGCACCAGGCCCAGATGGACTTCCGTGTAGAGTTGTAATTGCAGGAATGCTCTTATCTTGGATGGCAAACCTCAGATTAAGAATGTTTACAAGTAATTACAACTCAGGCAAACAAAGTCATTAATGTAAAGGAGGATTAGAGAGAGGAAGTAAATATATGTTAGACTTTAACTAGAGATAGTTAATTGTGTTAATTACTATGCTAAACAGTAATGAAGGTTAAGCAATAACTAAAGTTAACCAATGTTAGAGGATTACTAAAAATGTGTATAAATGCAAGACTAGACTCCAATAAAGTTCATCATGATTCATTTGATCATGATCAAACACCTCGACTGCCTCGTCATTACAACACTTCCGGCAGAATTTTATAAAACACTACAAGAATCGTTGAACCTTCCATTGCTAGAAGTTATGAATAAAGTTATGTTAAAGAAGAAGATACCTAAATCATGGTGAGAAGCTTATATTACACTTGTTGAGGCCGATCCATTACAAATCAAGAACTATAGACCTATTTCCTTACTAAACACAGATTATAAAATTTTTGCTTCAATATTGGCAGAAAGACTTAAAAAATACTTAAATAATTTTATCCATCCTGATCAAAATGGATTTCTGCCAAAGAGACAAATTAAAGACAATATGAGAGTAATCTTGGACACTTTGGAATACTACGAGGCACATCCTGAAAAACAAATGGCTTTGATATTTCTAGATGCACAGAAGGCATTTGATAATGTGAATTGGCGATTCATGTTATTACAGCTGGAACAGATGGGCTTTGCTAAAAAATTTATTCAAGCAATAGAAGCTATATATCATAAGCAAACGGCAAAGGTAATGATAGAGGGAGAATTCACAGATTTTATTAATATAAGAAAAGGTACAAGAGAAGGGTGCCCACTATCACCTCTGTTGTTTGTGTTAACCTTGGAAGTGCTAAACAGAAATATTAGAGAAGAAAAGGATATAAAAGGGATGAAAATTAAAAAGGAAGAATTTAAGCTGCAAGCATTCACAGATGACCTGGCCTTTATTTTGGAAGACCCACTAGAAACAGCATCAAAACTGATAGAAAAGATAGAGACATATGGAAAGGTGGCTGGTTTGAAAATAAATAAAGATAAGTCAAAGATTTTGACAAAGAATATGCTATCAAGACAAAAGGAAGAACTGGCAGATCTATTGAAAATTCAGGTCACAAATAAGATCAAGTACTTGGGGATACATTTGACAGCAAGATGCAGTACACTAAAAGAGAATAATTATATCAAACTTAAGCAGCAGATAGCGCTAGATTTGGCGAAATGGGAAAATTTACAACTGTCATTAATAGGGAGAATATCAACAAGCAAGATGAATATATTACCCCGGATTTTATATTTGTTCCAAACAATTCCAATTAGGCTGGGAAAAGATTACTTTGAAGATTTAAATAAAATTGTGTTGAAATATATATGGCAAGGTAAGAAAGCGAGAATAAAGTTAAAACTTTTGCAAGATGCCAGAATAAGAGGAGGATTTGGTTTGCCTAATTGGGAGTTGTATTACCAAGTGACAAATTTGATGTGGGTTAAGGAATGGATAGCATTAAGAAATATCTAGATTGTTGACATTAGAAGGACATGATCTGTTGTTGGGGTGGCATGCTTTTCTATGGTATAAAGGAACTAAAACACAGGGGTATTTTAGAAGACATTATATACGGGAGACTCTGTGGTTAAATTGGGAGCAGACTAAAAGACAATGTTATTTGAAAATATCCAGTCTGGCTATCGACTATTGAAGCATTTTCTTATCCTATAATATATAAAAAGGAACAAACAGTTAGATATGGTGAAATATTGAATGAAAAGGGTGAACTTAAATCTATGCAAGCGCTGGAAGAACAAGGTATAAAAATGAATTGGTTTTCATATGCACAAATACATTCAAGGTATGATAAAGACTCTAAAACAGGTTTCTACGATAAACTGACTGATTTAGATAAGATTTTGACAGGTACTGATGAAAAGGTGATCAAAAAATTATATAGATACTTATTAGAAATTAAACTAGAAGAAGAACAAGTTAAAGAAACAATGATTGCTTGGGGGAAGAATTTTGGTTATGGGATTGATCTAGAGAAATGGCAAAAATTGTGGTCTCAAAATTATAAAATGACAATGTCAACAGCATATAAAGAAAATTTGTATAAGATGTTTTACAGGTGGCATTTCCCCCCAACAAGAATAGCAAGAATGTTCAAGAACAAATCTGAAAAATGTTGGAAATGTCATCAGACACCTGGCACATATTACCATATGTGGTGGACTTGTGCGGATGCTAAAAAATATTGGACTAAAATCCGCATGTGGTTGGAAAAAGTGACAAAAAAGCATATAGATTTGAAACCAGAGATATTTTTATTGGGAATTTTACCTGAAATATATAGTAAAGAATTGAAATACCAGATTGTAAATGTATTAACAGCGGCTAGGATTGTATTTGCTAAAAACTGGAAAAATGAGAAAATACCATTACAGGAGGAAATCATTAAGAAAATATTGGAATGTGCTGAAATGAGTAGATTGACATTTGAAATCAGAGAACAAGATGATAAACAGTTTTATAAAATTTGGGATCTATTCCATCAATGGTTAGACAATAAAACATGGTAATAAAATATGTAGATTCTTAGAAAATAATAAATATATAAAGATGTAATGTTTTCTTATTATATCTACAAAATGATTGTAGGATAGATTTGAGATGATAATATGAACTGTCATAAAACAAATTAAGTAAAATATGATTATTTCGTGAAACATGAATGAATAAAAGTATAGTCAAATGATTGATTAACAATGATATTAATGTATTTAATGCTTGATTGAAAATATGAGAATATATACAATGTAATTGTAATTGAAGACTACGAAATGGAAGCACAAAACAATTTGTAAACCAACCAGCACACTGTATGTATATATATGCAAGATGGCTTGATGTTTTTCTGTTTTGTTTGTCTATGTTCGTCTTAAAAACCAATAAAAAAATTTTTTAATAAAAAAGAACTGAGGTTTGTGCACCAAAGGTATAGTTTACTGAAGCTCAAGTGAAATACAAAGAATCAAAACCAGAACTGAGGTTCGCTCGCCATAGTTTAACAGTAAAGCAAAGCCACAACAGAGGTTCGTACGCCAAAGATATAGCTTACTGAAGGTCAAGTGAAATACAGTAAAGGAAAGCCAGAATTGAGGTTTTCTCACCAAGGTATAGTTTAACAGTAAAGCAAAGTCTGAACATAGGTTGGCGTGGCAAAGGTTTACTTTACTGAAGGTCAAGTGAAATACAATAAAACAAAGCCAGAAACAAAGCCAGTTCTCGTGCCAAAAGTATAGTTTAACACTAAAGCAAAGCCAGAAAAGAGGTTCGCATGTTAAAGGTATAGTTTACTGAAGGTCAAGAGAAATACAATAAAGCAAAAACAGAACTGAAGCTTGCGCGCCAAAGGTATATTTTACTGAACATCAAGTGAAATACAATAAAACAAAGCCAGAACTGAGGTTCGCATACCAAAAGTATAGTTTAACAGTAAAGCAAAGCCAGAACAGAGGTTCACGCGCCAAATGTATAGTTTAACAATAAAGAAAAGCCAGAACGGAGGTTTGCGCACCAAAGGTATAGTTTAACAGTAAAGCAAAGCCAGAACACACGTTTGT
>NW_020769531.1:228402-247744 GCF_900518735.1 Pseudonaja textilis | reverse complement strand
CGTTTGTGCAGCAAAGGTACAGTTTACTGAAGGACAAGTGAAATACATAAATGCAAAGCCAGAACAGAGGTTTGTGCGGAAAAGGTACAGTTTAACAGTAAAGCAAAGTCAGAACAGAGCTTGGCATGGCAAAGGTATAGCTTACTGAACGTCAAGTGAAATACAGTAAAGCAAAGCCACAACTGAGGTTCACGCGCCAAAGATATAGTTTACTGAAGGTCAAGTGAAATACAGTAAAGGAAAGCCAGAACTGAGGTTTTCTCACCAAAGGTATAGTTTAACAGTAAAGCAAAGCCTGAACAGAGGTTGGCACGGCAAAGGTTTACCTTACTGAAGGTCAAGTGAAATACAATAAAGCAAAAACAGAACTGAAGCTTGAGCGCCAAAGGTATATTTTACTGAACGTCAAGTGAAATACAATAAAACAAAGCCAGAACTGAGGTTCGCATGCCAAATGTATAGTTCAACAGTAAAGAAAAGCCAGAACGGAGGTTTGCGCACCAAATGTATAGTTTACTGAAGGTCAAGTGAAATACAATAAAGAAAAGTCAGAACAGAGTTTTGTGCGCCAAAGGTATAGTTTACTGAAAGTCAAGTGAAATACAGTAAAGCAAAGCCAGAACTGAGGTTCGCGTGCCAAAGGTATAGTTTAACAGTAAAGCAAAGTCAGAACTGAGGTTCGCGTGCCAAAGGTATAATTTACTAAAGGTGAAGTGAAATACAGTAAAGCAACACCAGAACTGACGTAAGCTAGCCAAAGGTATAGTTTAACAGTAAAGCAAAGCCAGAACAGAGTTTCGTGCACCAATGTTACAGTTTCACAGTAAACAAAAGCCAGTGCTGAGGTTTGTGCACCAAATGTATAGTTTACTGAAGATCAAGAGAAATACAATAAAACAAAACAAGAATTGAGGTTCACTCTCCAAGAGCATAGTTTAACAGTAAAGCAAAGTTAGAACTGAGTTTCGCATGCCAAAGGTATAGTTTACTGAAGGTCTAGTGAAATACAGTAAAGCAAAGCCAGAACAGAGGTTTGCATGCCAAATGTATAGTTTACTGAAGTTCAAGTGAAATACAATAAAGCAAAGCTAGAACTGAGATTCGTGCGACAAAGGTATAGTTTAATGAAGGTGAAGTGAAATACAATAAAACAAAGCCCGAAAAGAGGTTCGTGTGCCAAAGGTATAGTTTACTGATGGTCAAGTTAAATACAATAAAACAAATCCAGAACAGAGGTTTGCATGCCAAAAGTATAGATTACTGAAGGTCAAGTAAAATACTATAAAGCAAATCCAGAACTGAAGTTCGGCCATGTTATGTATATGGAAATAACGTAGTTCGGTTGACCATACATAAACTACAAATATATATGTTTGTAGCTTTAAGGAAAAATACTGTAATGTATTATGCTGTGTTCTGGTTCATTAATTATGCTACAAGTTGTCATAAGAGGGAGCTATAGATCATGGTTTAACTCTCTTTTTCATTGATTATTTCTCTTGATACTTATACTGACTAACTACAGACTGATACAGAATACCTCTGTTTGTTTTGATATTCTGTTGATATCAAAGTTTTTCTGTTGTATTATGGTTTGATATTTGTCTGCTGTAAAAGACGTGAAACCGGTAAGAAGACTTTATAACTGGATATTTATGGACTGTTAAAAACGTGTATGACGTGGACTGTTTATCGGACTGTGCTCTTTCTTCAAGTAAACATTAACACAACTTGTTCAACTCTGTGTGGTTGTATATTTATTCATAACTGTTCTCAAAAACCGTTTTCTGTGTGCGTATCCTTTTTATACAAGGGTTACTCTGCACATATCCTAACATTGCGCCAAAGGTATAGTTTACTGAAAGTCAAGTGAAATATAGTAAAGCAAAACCAGAACTGAAGTTCACTCGCCAAAGGCATAGTTTAACAGTAAAGCAAAGCCAGAACAGATGTTTGCGCAGCAAAGGTATAGTTTACTGAAAGTCAAGTGAAATACAATAAAGTAAAGCCAGAACTAAGGTTCATGCGCCAAACGTATAGTTTAATGAAGGTCTAGTGAAATACAGTAAAGCAAAGCCAGAACCGGGGTTCACGTGCCAAAGGTATAGTTTAACAGTAAACCAAAACCAGAACAGAGGTTCGCATGCCAATGGTATAGTTTAACATTAAACAAAAGCCAGAATTGAGGTTTGTGCACCAAAGGTATAGTTTAACAGTAAAGTAAAAGTCAGAACTGAGGTTCGCACGCCAAAAGTATAGTTTACTGAAGGTCAAGTGAAATACAGTAAAGCAAAGCCAGAACCGGGGTTTGCACACCAATGGTATAGTTTACTGAAGGTCAAGTAAAATACAGTAAAGCAAAGCCAGAACTGAGGTTCGTGCGCCAAAGGTAGTTTACTGAAGGTCAAGTGAAATACAATAAAGCAAAGCCAGAACAGAGGTTTGCGTGGCAAAGGTATAAGTAGAATATGTGTATATCTTTTTTTAATGAAAATTATCAGTAGTTTTGATCAGTGATGTCATCAAAGTAAACAAAGCCACGTGCTGATTACATCACCAGAACATGACCATAAACGGAAGTGACGTGCACAGCCCTCCTCCGCAGATGTGATGTGCATAATCTACCCCCACATGGTGCAGGACTCAAAAGGTCATAACCCTAGCCAGATATGTCATGTTGGCCTAAGCCCCTCAAAATAAGCATGGGTAACCCTAACAGATAAGGTATGCTGCAATGTCATAGCCCTATTTTCATCTGGGTCTTGCTGAACCTAATCCCATGAAGAAACACGCAGCAGTCAAGGTTCTGGGGTACTTGATTACATTAACCCTAGACTAATTCTATGGACATTCAAAACCAAAAGAATCACAGAGATCTGTCTTTTGGCGAAACAAAACCCTGCTTTGGGGGGAGCTGTAATAAAAAAGGCTTTTTATTTCTAATCATTCTAGCATAATGATGCTTTTAATTTTTGTGGAGTTTTAAAAATCAATACCTCAAAAGCTAGGGAAAAAAGAAGCACCTAAAAGGCAGCCAGGGTCTGCAGTCAAACCCCCCTTGAATGTGTGTGGGGGGGCGGGGAACCCACAGACCTTTTAAAACCCACAGCTGGTTTTTACCTTTGTAAAAATCTAAAGACATATATTTTGGCAATTGCAACCCCCCTCAAATCCACATATACATGTAAGCGTTTGAAGCACAGGCTTAATAAATTTTATTCTACCCCTACAGCAAAAGACAAAGAATATTAACAGGAATTTTTTAAAAAATGCCCACAAGAGACAGGCAGTCAGGAACACAGCGCCGGGTATGCCTGTTTGAATCTGCTAGTAGAAAAGGGGCTAGGACTTCTTCGGGGCATGACCAGGCATGACATACCCTCCCGTGATTCTGCACCCACGCAAGGCATCTTGTTGTAGATTGAGCAATGAGAGGCTAGACCAGGGCATAAATGCAACAAGACTTTATTTGGGAAATAAAGGACTGAACGTGTCAGCTCTGCCTGGAGCAGGCTTCCAACGAACAGCGGCTGACCGAACCCTACAGCTGGCTTTTATAGCCGGCTGTCGAGGGAAGCCAGCCAATGAGGAGCAGCAAACGCCCCCGCAGCATGAACGGACCTGGGTGGGAACTTTGGCAAGTTCCAGGGACATAACACATCTGCTAGTAGAAAGGAGGGGTTAAGGTTAGGGACATGCCCCGGCATTACATACCCCCAGTGATTCTGGGCGTGCGTAAGAGTCCAGGACGGGTCATTTGCAAGGGGGCAGCAGAATTTGCGCAGCTAGCCCTGAACAGCTAGCAATTTAATTCTGGCAGTCTTGAAGATGGCTAGCTCTGATTCCAAAGATGTTTTTAAAACCACAGCAAAATCCATTGTATCCTCTGATGGGGATTTGTTTGATGTAAATTTGATCCCCAAACCCCCCAAGTGTAGGCATAGAATAAGAAAAAGACCTGAGTTATACGGCTTCATTGAAGAGAATGAAATTATAAAGCCTTTCCCACGTCATTATAGTTGTGCTTTTAAAGTTGTAGCAACGTTTCGGCAGAATCTCATCTGCCATCATCAGGCTTCTGTATTGTGTTCGTCTGACAGACGAACACAATACAGACAAACACAATACAGAAGCCTCATGATGGCAGATGAGATTCGGCTGAAACGTTGCTACAACTTTAAAAGCACAACTATAATGACATGGGAAAATACCCGAACAAAGCTGAATACCATACATGTAAGTACCCGCAAAAACTTAACAAAACATATATATACACATGTATATGTATATGTGTGTGTGTGTATATATATGTGTGTGTGTATATATACACATAAATACATACTGTTAGGGATACACCCTAGCAGAATCTGCACAGCAGTCAGGCAGGCAGGCAAAATATGTGAGATAAACGTTTTTGTAGCTTACACTCAGTAAAACAGATACACAGTGCTAATTAAATAGTTTTATTCCAATAAGAATTATAGCATAGTCAAACAGTCCATATATCATTCACTAGTTCAGTCCGTCCAGGGATTATTCAGTTGCAAATTCCAGTGTCGAAAAAGAGAGGTCAGTAAACTTACAAATATCAGTCCAGTAATATATCTCCTTGCAGTAGAGATATGAAGAACTCAAAAACTCCTCTCTTCCTTCAGCAACTCAGCAGTAGGGGAAACACGTAGTTAACAAAACATCAATCCATGCAATCCAGTAATTGTCAGCAATCAATCAGGTTCTCTTGCTCCCTCTTATGGTGGTTTCACACCGCACCCAAAATTACATGCTTTGCAGTTTTAAAGTGACACACACTTAAACTTACAATCATAGTTTATATATAGTATTTTACCCAAACTACGTTAGGTAACCTATGTTATTCCTAACATTCTCCCCTTTTGGGTAATATAATAATATATATATCTATTTACAACCTTAACCCATAGTCATCACAACTCTCTTTGTGTTTGACTGCACCTTGGGCTTTTGTAAACTGATCAGCAATATTTTGTTCAGTCATACAATATTCCAATCTTATTAAACCATCCTTTACAGATTGCCTTACATTCAGATATCTAAGATCTGTATGCTTAGATCTCGTTTTTACAGCAATATTTGTAGCCATCTGTATGGCTGCTTGATTGTCCTCATACACTACAATGGAATCATTAACAGTTAATCCCATATCCAACAACAACTGTTTATACAGAATTAAATCAGTACATAATAAAGATAAACATGAAAATTCTGCTTCCATTGTGTACACACTTATGTGTTGCTGTCTAATTGACCTCCAACCAATCAAAGCTTTTCCTAATAGTATAGCCATTCCTGAAGTTGATTTCCTAGTGTTTATATCTGTTGCAAAACTTGCATCAGCATATGCACTTAAAATCAAATCATCTTTTGGCTCCAAATACAACGCATAGTGCATTGTCCTTTTAAGATATCTTAAGATACGTTTTGCCGCTTGCCAGTGTCGTTCAGCGGGTTCAGCGTTGAATCGAGCCAATTGATTAATGCTATAGGCAATATCTGGCCTTGACCAATTACTAATGTATGATAGACTGCCAATTAGCGACTGATAGATAGTCTTATCGAATTTTGAACTCTGAGCATCAGTCCGGCAAAATTCCTGACTCATTGGAGTTTTTGCTGGTTTACAAAGTTCCATCTTATATGTTTTTAGTAATTGAGAAATCTTATCCTCTTGAGATATCTTATAGCCACCATTGGTTTTATTTATTGTCAATCCTAGATACTGTTTTATCTCTCCTAATTGCTTTAATTTTATCCTCTTACCTAATAATGATATTATTTCAGTAGCTTCATTAGTTTTTGTAATTAAAGCAATATCATCTGTAAACAACAATAATAATGACACTATTCCATTTGTCTCTCTTTTAAATAAACATGGATCAGCTAAACCTGCTTTAAACCCTATATTGTTTAACTCCTTAACAATATATTGGTTCCATTCGTAACCAGATTGTTTTAATCCATAGAGACTCTTTTTAAGTTTCCAACAGTCATTATTAGTTTTATCATCCTTAATCCCTACAGGTTTCTTTAGGTATATAGTGTGCTGCAATGGTGCATGCAGATAGGCAGTTTCTACATCTAAATGATTTATGATATAGTTTTTCTTAGCTGCCCACACTAAAGCTGCTCTCAAGGTTGTTGCTTTTAGACTCGGTGCAAACACTTCATCATAATCACATGCAGTTTGATTAAATCCTTGAGCTACCAACCTAGCCTTATGGGTAACAGTCCCATTTTTACCTGTTTTTAATTTAAATATCCATTTGCATCCAATGGACTTTTCACCTGGAGGTAATTTAGCATTCTCATAGACTCCCATCTGTTTTAATGAATTCAGTTCCTTCTGCATTGCTGTATGCCAATTCCCTTGATCCTTTGCAGGATACATTTTTAGTTCTTCCACAGTAGTTGGAATTTTACTAACCTGGCAAACTACACTTGCTTGGTACCTATCAGGTGGTCTACTTTCACGTGTTGACCGCCTAGGTAGTACAGGGCTTACAGGTGGACTTTTATCTATCACCTGTTCCTGGTTATCTATTTCTTCCTGTTTTGGTCCTATTTGCTCTTCCTTTACTTCCTCTTTAATTGGACTTTTCTTATTACTGATATGGTGGTTTGGTCTTTTGTAGGTTTCTATAATTACATCTTTATTCGAATCTTGCTCCAGTTTTTCCCATCCTACATGTTCCAGGAATTGTGCACTAGCACTACAGTAAATTCTAGTTGTATCCTCTTCCCAGAACCTGTAAGATTTATGGTTAGATTCGTAACCTACAAAAAATAATCTTTTAGCCCTATGCTGTCCCTTATGTCTCAGTTGTGTAGGAATATGCACCCATGCTGGTGCTCCAAATGTGTGCATGTAGCTTAGGTCAGGTTTTCTACCATGCCACCGTGTGAATGGTAATTCACCTGTTGTTGAGTTAACAACATTATTCAATATATGATTACCACACATTATTGCTTCTCCCCACAAATTCTCAGGTAATCCTGAATCCGACAACATAGTACGAGCCATTGCCTGTATTGCTTGGCCTCGTCTTTCTATAAAGGAATTATGTTGTGGCCTATATGGTGCAGACTTTTTATGTTCTACACCTGCCATCTTCAGTCTATTTTGGAATTTATTCAGTTACAAGAGTTACTAGTTTCCTTTTAGTTTTTCTTTCTGCAAACTTCAACCAATTAAAGAAATTCTGATATGTTTCCGTTTTACTCTTCATTAAATAACAGAAACCATATCTAGAATAATGATCCATTATACTTAATATATAAGGAGCACCTCCCACACTTGGTTTTTTAGGACCTATAATATCAGCAAATACGACCTCTAGTTTTAAATCCATTAATTCTATTTGCTGGTATTACCTTGCTTTTTTCTTGACTGCAAGCATTGCAGTGCAAATACTTACTGCAAGGCTTCAGTTTTATACCTTTAGACAGTTCAACTGTTTGCTTGAGCATTTTAAAATTTATATGCCCTAAACGTCTGTGTAACAAATGTATGCATTCATCATGAGGTTTAACGTTATTATACACTGTGTTAGCCACCTCTAATTGATTATCATGTAACACATACAATTCACCTTTTAAAGTTGCAGTCACTTTTTTTACCTTCCTTTTCTATTATGCAGTTTTCTCCCCTAAAGGTAACTACATAACCTAGTTTAATCAAAACTCTAACCGAAAGCAAATTAAACTTAAGTTGTGGTACATATAACATTTTTACATTTTCTTGTATGCAAGAACAATATGCAGTACCTTGACCTCTTGCCTTGAGTTTCCAACCATTAGCTAACGATATCTGCTGTGAACTCGTGGACATCTTAATAAATCTTTTCTTATCTTTTGTTATGCAGTGCGATGCTCCACTATCTACAACCCAAAAATTATTATTGTTCACAGTTTCGTTGCTATACATGGCTAACTCTAAGCATTTTTTATCCTTTTGATGCCTTTTAGCATTCTGGCTGACATTTTGGCGTTTTTCTTTCTTGCAGAATCTAGCCAAATGTCCCTTTCTTCCACAATTAAAACATTTTCTAATTGTGTAGGCTGACGAAGATAATTCCTCTTCTTGTGGTTGTTCCCTTCTGAGTTGATCCCTTTCAAGCCTTCTCCTGGCTTCTTCAATTAATCTGCCAGTAATGACAGTTAATGTGAGGTTATCTTTTGGCAGCACTTCCAGTGAAGTTACATAGTCGTCATAGCTCTCATCTAATGAAGACAAAATTATATAAACCTGATGTAGTTCAGTGAAGATAAGTTCTTTTTCATGCAGCTCCTGAAAAATCCTCTTCATAGTGTTTATATGAATCAACATGTCTCCATTCTTTTGAAGATGTGTTCTGAACAGCTTCCGTGTAAGATTTATATGTGCTCCTACACTGTCTCGAACATAAATCTTCTTTAAATTCTCCCAGCACTTAGCAGCTGTTTCTTCTCCACGAATATGGACAAGTTGCTGGTCACAGAGTGTCAGTCCTATTATACAGAGAGCTTGCTCATTCTTCAGTTTATATTCTTGTATTTTCTGGGCATCGTCTTCATCCTCTGGATCCCAAGCATCTACCTCTGGTGGGTTTTGAATTATACTCCACAAACCTTCTCTGCGTAGAAGTAGGCTGCATTTCATAGACCATGAAACATAGTTTGTTCCATCCAGTTTGGATATTAGAGACAAACTTGGTAAATTGACTTCTGCCATCTTTCTCTGGATATTAAACTATAATTAATAAAACACAGCTGTCTGTTTACAGTATTGTGTAACTACACTAACTCTCACTTTATATAAGCCTGTTATATCCTGGTTAGTCTGACTGTGCAGCTGGGCCCATAACCAGTGTTAGGGATACACCCTAGCAGAATCTGCACAGCAGTCAGGCAGGCAGGCAAAATATGTGAGATAAACGTTTTTGTAGCTTACACTCAGTAAAACAGATACACAGTGCTAATTAAATAGTTTTATTCCAATAAGAATTATAGCATAGTCAAACAGTCCATATATCATTCACTAGTTCAGTCCGTCCAGGGATTATTCAGTTGCAAATTCCAGTGTCGAAAAAGAGAGGTCAGTAAACTTACAAATATCAGTCCAGTAATATATCTCCTTGCAGTAGAGATATGAAGAACTCAAAAACTCCTCTCTTCCTTCAGCAACTCAGCAGTAGGGGAAACACGTAGTTAACAAAACATCAATCCATGCAATCCAGTAATTGTCAGCAATCAATCAGGTTCTCTTGCTCCCTCTTATGGTGGTTTCACACCGCACCCAAAATTACATGCTTTGCAGTTTTAAAGTGACACACACTTAAACTTACAATCATAGTTTATATATAGTATTTTACCCAAACTACGTTAGGTAACCTATGTTATTCCTAACACATACATACATACAGAATACACATATACATACATACATACATACATACAGGTCTAGGTGTGTTCGGGTCTTTTCCCGTGTAAGATTAAGAGTATCTTGGCGACGTTTTGGCAAGGTCCCCACTCGCCATCCTCAGGCTGGTGCTTTTGGCTTCGTGCCAGTGCAATAGTTTACTGAAAGTCAAGTAAAATACAGTAAAACAAAGCCAGAACTCACGTTCCTGCACCAAAGGTATAGTTTACTGAAGGTCAAGTGAAATACAATAAAACAAAGCAAAGAGAGACTAGAATTCACAGAAGACAGATAATATCCCACAAGTAGAAAGACGGAAATGGAAACGAAGCTATTATCATTAATCATAAATGGTCTAAACTCACCCATTAAAAGGAAACAGATACTATCTAGATTAGCCAAAGAGAAATTAGAAATAGTATGCCTGCAAGAAGTCCATATTAAAAAACAATTTTGGAAATGTTTAGAATATCCCAAATTAGGAAGGTTATTTGTAGCCCTGGCAGATCAAAAACAGAAAGGGATAGCGGTATATATTTAAAAAGAAATTAAGGCAGTAGAAAAATATGTAGACCCACAAGGGAGAATTTTGATACTTGAACTAGAATTAGGGTACAAGCCAATGTTATTAGTTATAATTTATGCACCGAATGACAACCAAAGCCAATTCTATAAGGATTTACATGAGAGAATTGTTGAGATGGGACAAGACAATGTATGCATTGTGGGAGATCTTAATGTGGTAGTAGATATAAGGAAGGATTATTTTAGTAATGCAAAGAACAAAAAGAAAAGGAAAATTTTGCCCAGATCTTTCTTCAATATGACGCAGGAACTAAATTTGATAGCTTAATTGAGGAGAATAAATTTGGGGAAAAAAGAATTCACGTTCTACTCTAATCCACACAAATCGTGGTCTAGATTAGATATGGCGTGGATGAATGCAGAACTAGGAAACCAACTAGATACAGAAGAGATTATGACAAATGTATGGGCTGATCATAACCCATTAAAAATAATTTGGAAAGGAAGGAAAAGGAAGAGTAGAAGGTGGATACTTAATCCCCAAATCTTAAAGGATAAAGATTTTGTAGAGAAAATTAAGAAAGAAATGGAACTTTTTAAAAAGGAAAATACAGTGGAGCAAACATCATTACATAATATATGGGATACAGCAAAGGCAGTCTTGAGGGGGCTGGTAACAGCATATACAGCAAAAAGAAATAAGGAAAGATGGTAAAATCAGAATAAATTACTGGAGGAGATTAAAGACCTCAAGAGGAAAAAATGAGGAGAGAGATGATTCTTACTAGGCATAAATTGAACATTATAAATCAGGAAGAGAGAGTTAAAGAGGTGAAAAGGGCAAAACAGAATTTTTTCGAACATGCAAATAAACCAGGGAGCTGGTTAGCCCATAAATTAAGATTAGAAAGAGAAAGAAGGTTTATATAAGAATTGGAGGATGATGATGGAAAATTAGAATATTGAATGACTGAAAAAAAGAAAATAGTACAAAAATATTTCGAACAACTATATAGGGAGGATGGAATAAACCCTGAGAATATAGAACAATATTTGAAAAGGAAAGGTCTCCCAGAAATTAGAGAGGAACAGAAAGAGATATTAAATAAAGAAATAACAGTGATGGAATTGAAAAGGGCGGTTGAAAGGCAGAAAGATAGTAAGACGCCAGGGCCGGACGGTCTCCCAGTGGAACTATATAAAAGTATTTATGAATGTCTTGAACCAGTGATGTTAGATGTGTACAATGAGGTATTAGACTTTGCTAAATTACCCGATTCATGGAGAGAAGCGAATATCTCACTAATTCCTAAGAAGATTTATATCACAAACAGATTAAAAATTATAGACTAATCTCACTTCTGAACGTAGACTATAAAATATTTGCAACAATAATGTCGGAAAGATTAAAAATTATATTAAATGAACTTATTCATATTGACCAGAATGGCTTTCTATCTTCTAGACAGATAAGAAACAATACAAGGATAGTATTAAATATATTAGAATACTATGAGGCCCACCCGGAAAAGCAGGCAGTGTTAGCCGTCTTGGTGCCTCCGATCCCGATGGGTCTGGAGGATAAGGCTGCCCCGTAGAGGCAGCCAAAGACAGGGGGGATCCGGATAGGGGTTTGGAGGTGTCGCAGACCCCCTCCCCAGCCGGCAAAACCCCCTTCTCTTAAGGTGGTGGAGCGGCGGTCAGTAATGGCCGCCACAAAGAAGCCGGCAGCTGGACAAGATTGTGCAGGAGGAAGAAGGAGAAAATTCTGAAGTGAAAGTTCTTTGGCTGAACTGGGACTTTAAGATACATCTAACATCCTGAAAACCACGATTTTTTGAATGATACATTGTTTCCAGAGGAGAGTCTTAAAGCGGCGAATGGAAGTGCTGAAAGGGAAAGTTCACTCTCCTTCCCTACAGAGTTAGCAAATGGACATTGAAAAACCTGCTTTTCTATAGAAGGTAAAAACTTAAAGCTCTTTGTTACAAGTGGGAAGGGAGAGGACAAAAAAAAAATTATATTAAGATCTTGGAGGAGATGCCTTGAAGATTTTGAGACTAGAATCTAATTGCAATAAGGCTTTAAAGTACAGACCGGGTTTTTCTTTTAATTGATATTACCCCAGGAAGAGAAAGTGCAAAGGGAAGAACTTTGTGCTCTGTTTGGACTGTTTGATGACTCTGGGACTTTGAGGAACTGTTTTAAGTTTTGAAACATCTTGGTTGTTTTAAGAAGAAGAGGGGGAAAAAAAAGAAGAAGAAAAGGTTTATAATGGCTTTATCTGTTGATGAACTAAGAAAGGAATATGGAAAAATAAAGAAAGAAGGCAAGCACTCTTTGGGAGATGCCTTTTACTTTTTAGAAATGGCGCTTGCTACTTATCAGCAACAGATGGAGGAGGAGGAGGAGGAGGAGGAGGAGGAGGAGGAGGAGGAGGAGGAGGAGGAGGAGGAAGAAGAAGAAGAAGAAGAAGAAGAAGAAGAAGAAGAAGAAGAAGAAGAAGAAGAAGAAGCCATCTTTAATGAATCAAAAAGTTTGATTAAGAAAAAAAAGAGAAAGAGAGGAAGGGAAATGAAGGACTTAAGACCTAAAAAAACACCCAAGAAAGAGAAAAATAAGATGCAAAATCAGTACAATGTCAGAAAGCAAAAGAAAAGAGGAATACAACAGAGAGGGGAAGCTAAAAAGGTGGAGGTTAGGAGGGGGGGGGGTAAAAAGGCCAGGTGGGATAAGAAAGGAAGGGAAAAGGGGGAAAAAAGCCACAAAGGTATGAAACAAGATGGGAAAAAGCAAAAAAAATTTAGGGATAAAGGGTAATGTATAATTTATAAAAAAAAAAGGGATTCTGCAAAAGTACACAAGATAGTATTGTAGTACTTGTATTAGAAATAGAAAATTAGAATTTTATAAGATCTAATAAAATATTAAAATATTAAAATGCTTACTAATGATAGATTTCAAGATTTAATAAAATATTAAAGGGAATGTTTAAAATATTTAGTTCAATTATAGAGTTTAATTGGCTATTGTGTTAATGTTATTATAAACTTATTATTGCAGCATTTGCCTTTGAAATAGACAATTGGAATATTACAAGATTTAATAAATTAAAATATTAAAATGTTTAAGATTTAATGATAGATTTTAAAATTAGCGTTAAAAAACAAAGAGTCCTCAACATTTTACGACAACTGGGACTCATGGTATAATTGGCTTACACAGAGACAAATTATGTAAATGATAAAAAGTAACTTAAACATAATGGAAAAGAGGAGTAGATTGGATATGACGAAGAGAAATGATCCTTACAGACTGTCACAAAAAGATATCATTCATTTTTAATTGTATTTTCTACCCTATTCTCCCTCCCCTTCCCTTCCCTTCTCTCCCTCTATATCTTTTCTCTTCTCCCCAACCAGCCTTTATCCGGTGTGTTAGGCCGGGTGTTTTCCTTCTTTCCCCCTAGCCGTTTTTCTTTCTATTTTGTAAATGTATTGTCGATGTGTTTTTAAATTGTAAATTCAATAAAATCTATTTTTTTTAAAAAAAGAGAATGTGTAAAATGCTTAAGACTTAATGATAGAGCTTAATTTGTTATTGTTTTAATGTTATTAAAATCTTTTTTTTCTTTTTCTTACTTTTTTAGTTTAAAATGTAGTATTTAAAATGTATTAAAAAATTAGAATGGTAATTATGTACTTAATTACTTTATAGATTTACTATTTTCTTTTTTTCTTAAAATTTAGTAGGTAGAATGTACTAAGCAGAATCAGATTGGGAACTAGGTGTTATTTTAAATGTTAACTTAGGGGAACGATAGAAAGGCATCATACTTCAATTAGTGATTCCAGGAGAAATCTTTTTTTTATTAAAGAGAATGAGATAAATGGATAATTGGAAAAGAATGGACAAAAGATACAAGTATAATGATTTAAAGTAAGATGAAATAAATAAAATAGAATTAAGAAGAGTGAAAAGCAGGGAGAAGTTATATAGAAGTTATAGAATGGTAAATAAGATAGGTAATGGTATATAAGATGAGCATGAATTTAATTGAAGTCCGTATAAAGAGAGGTAATCTGGGGCCAAGCCACTTTCTAAAAAGAAGTTTTATGTTTTTGTGTTTTGTGTGTTTATGTTTGATTGAGAATTAATAAAACCTTGGAGGAATGTCAGATGAGAATAATTGTAAACAAGTCAGATGGAAATATAAATATGATGACTATAAAATAGATAAATATAGAAAAGAAATGTAATTGAATAAGAGTAAAGAGAAATAATGAGAAATTTGCTAAAATATATTTATGTGTCCATATGGAAATGGGATAAATTAGAATTATGCTGTATAAAATAATGTTTTATTTGCCCTGTTAAAATTTACAATGGAGAGGTTTTATGTTTTCAATGTTTAATGATGTTTTGTTTGTCTTTAAAACTAATAAAATTTGTTTCAAAGAAAAAAAGAAAAGCAGGCAGCATTGATTTTCTTGGATGCTCGGAAGGCCTTCGACAACCTCAGCTGGCAGTTCTTGATCCAATAGGTCGAAAATATGGGATTGGGATCTAAATTCAAGAAAATGATTGGCACAATTTATTCGAACCAAAAAGCTAGGGTAATTATAAATGGGGAGATAACTGAAAACTTTAAGATTATGAAAGGTGTTAGGCAGGGATGTCCAATGTCACCTCTGCTTTTTATCTTGACCATGGAAGTGCTTTTAAATCAGATTAGGCAAAGAAAGGAGATAATTGGACTGAAGAGCAAAAATGAAGAATATAAAGTACAGGCGTTTGCGGACAACTTAGTGTTTTTTGTGGAGGATCCAATGGAGTCAGGGACCTATCTAATTCAAGAATTAGAAGAATATGGGGCGGTAGCAGGACTAAAAATTAATAAAGATAAAACAAAAGTAATAACCAAAAATTTGATAGAAAGTCAAAAAAAGAATTGGAAAAGAAATTGGGATTACAAAGCATCAAAAAACTTAAATATTTAGGAATTTGGTTACCAGGAAGATGCTCTTCCATAAAAGAGGATAATTATATGAAATTATTTTTACAGATAAAGAAAGACCTGGACAATTGGGGAAAATTACAACTATCACTATTAGGCTGAATAGCGGCCATAAAAATGAACATACTACCAGACTTCCGGTTTGGGCTTCTTCAGCGACGGACCAAAATCCGCGATCGTGCACGGTTTTGATCCGTGCTCACCGCTGGAGCACCCCAAGCCGCTTGGATTCGGGGCTGAAGCCACCCCATAGAGGTGGTGAAGAAGGGGGAGACTGCCAGTGGGGTTGAAAAGAGCCACATCTCTCCTCCTCGGCTGGCCATTACTCCCTTTCCCAAAGGCGGTTGCAGCGGTGGTCAGAATTGACCACCTCAAAGAAGAACCTGACCAAACAAGATTGTGCAGGAGGAAGTTTAAAGGAGAAAGTTTGACTGACTGGGTTGAATGGAGAAAACATCTATTTAAGGTACTTGGAACTTGAATTACAAAGATTAATACTATTCCTAAAAAAGATCTTTAAAGCGGCAAAAGAGAAAGGAAAAGGAAAAAGATTTGCCTTTTTTTTTTCTCTCACATTGACTTTGAACATTAAGAAGAGATCTAAACAAGAAGTTGATATAAATCCACTTTGACATTAACAGGATATTTTTAGCTGAAAATAAAGTGTCAAAGGGATAAAGACTTGGATAAATTTCAAAAATTTAAAAAAAGAAGAAAACGGGGGGGGGGGGGGGAGGGGGGGGGAATCTGGAAAAATGGAGGAGACTACCTGGAAGTAAAAATAATTGATAGTGGAATTTTAACAAGACTTGTAAAGGATATATTGCAGCTGAAACTTTGTTACAAGATAAGAAATCCCCTGGAAAGAGAAAGTAAGAAAAGAAGCAAGAAACAACTTTGGATTATTGGATTCCTGGAATTTTGGATGGTGGATCCTAATGAAATGAAATAAAATCAATTGGGGGTTGTTTAAAAATCTTTAAAATGGCATCACTCCTTGAAGAGCTAAAAATGATACTTAAAGAACAAAAAGAAGAAGCACAAGAGGGAAGAGGATCTTTTGGCTTCGTATTTCAATCTTTAGAAATGGAGATTTTGAACTATGAAAAACAACAAGAAATGTTTGCAGAACAAGAAGGGCGGGACGAAGAAGAAGCCAAGCAAGGACCAAGCAATTTTAAGCAGGGTAAAAAAGGGAAAGAGGGGAAAAGGACTTAAAAACTTAAGACTTGAAGCAACAACCCAAAAAAATAGTAATTTGAAACGTAACTATAACATTAGGAAGAAGCAGAAGAGAGGATCACAGAAGGGAAAATCAGATAGAAAAGGGAACAAAAAGGGGAGGGAGAAGAAGAGGGGGAAGATGGAAAGGAAAAGAAGTTATAAAGGACAGAAACAAGTTATAGAGAAACAGGAAAAACGTACAAGAATTAAAGGTATAAGCTTATTTAAAAGACACAGACAATGGTTAAAAATTTAACTTAAAGAGAAGATTCTGCAAGGGTACATGAGATAGCATTGTTATACTAGAAATAGAAAAGAGTTAGAAAATATGATAGATTATTAAAGTGACAGATAACATTTGCATTGTTATGTAATGGAATATTTGTTAGTAATTAAATGAAACAAAGAGGATAAGAGAATAAGGCTCTCAATGATTTAAAAAAAAGGATATAATTGAAAAGAAACATGAAAGATTTTTAATGAAATTAATATCAGTTGACAGGATGAATTTGAATAAGAAGAATAATTTTATTGACTACTGTTAATAATTACTGTTTTGTTTTTTGTTTAAAGACAGTAATGAATAAAATATGAAATATAGGTGATTAAAGTGAATGACAACTGATATTATTAGGTAATGAAATGTTTGTTAAAAGATGGAAATGTTTTAAATAGAAATGTAAAAGATTGCTATCAATATTAATGGCCGAGCTGAACTCGAATAGAATAATTATTTCATTTACTATTGTTAAACATATACTGTATATATACGAACACACACACACACACACACACACACACACACACACACATATATATATACATTTTTTTTCAAGAACTTACTGTGTATTTTTAAGGGAATGTACCAAGCAGAATTCAGTTGATAATAGTTATGCGTTATAAAATAGAGGTTAGAAAATGAATGTTATAACAGTAAAGGCATAAATTAAACTTTAAACAAGATTTGAATGGATAATAATTAAAAGATACAAAGGTGTTATACTCCAGTCTAGTAACTACAGGGGAAATTTGTTTTATAAGAAAAGAAAATATGAAATTGTAAACAGGACAGACAAAAGTATAAAAATATTGATTAGAAAGATACTGAAAATTAGAAAAAGATATGTAATTGAACTTAGAAAGAAATGAGATAATTAAAAATAAGGTTACAGAAAGCAAGGAAAGGGAAAACTATTGAGAAAATTGCAAATAGTTATAAGATATGGATTAGAATACATAAGATGAATATGTAATTGAGTTTATGTCTGTATGGAGAAGTGATAACCCGGGAGCATGCTGTTCTCAGAAAAAGATATTTTATTTGTACTTGTATGTTTTGTGAAAACCCAAATAAAACTTTTTTTAAAAAATGAACATACTACTGAAACGATTATACTATTTTCAAACAATACCTATAAAATTGGATAAGAAATGTTTTCAGGAATTAGATAGGACAGTAATGAAATTTATATGGATGGGGGAAAAAAGTACAAATAAAATTGAAAACGATACAAGATAGTAGAACCAGAGGCGGCCTTGGACTCCCAAAATGGGAAATATATTATCAAGCAGCAATTTTACTATGGGTTAAGGAGTGGATAAATTTAAAAAATAAAAGAATTTTGGCAATAGGTCATGACCTCCAAACTGGGTGGCATGCCTTTCTATGGGATAAAAAGAATAAGACCCAGTCCTATTTCCATAGACATTTGATAAGGGACTCACTTTTACAAACATGGGAGAAAATAAAAAAGCATTATTTGAAAAGACCAAACTGGATCTCACCCATGGAAGTTATGTTATATCCAAATACAAGGGACATAAAAAAAAATGATTAGATATAAAGAATTGGTAGATGAACAGGGGGAATTAAAAACACTGGATAAACTAAAAGAACAAGGGATAACATTAGACTGGTGGGTATATTTGCAAATTCAAACTAAATTTAAGAAAGATGTAAAGGAGCTAGGAATAGATAAAGATTTACAAAAATTGGACCAAATATTGACAGGAAAGGATATAAAATTTATAACACGAACATATAATTACCTACTGGAGGTGGAATTAGAGGAGGAAATTGTTAAGGGACCAATGATTGCCTGAGCAAGAAATGTGGGTCATAATATAAATTTGGATGAGTGGCAAAAGACTTGAACCAAGAACTGGAAGCTGACTTTGTCGACAGCATTCAAAGAAAATCAATATAAAATGTTTTGTAGATGGCACTTAGTGCCGGCACGACCGGCGAAAATGTATCCAACCTTGAAACTGGAATGCTGGAAGTGCAAACAAAAGAAAGGAACGTTTTTCCATATGTGTTGGCAGTGTATAGAGGTCAAAAAATACTGGAAGAAAATATAGAGATGGCTTTTTGAGATTACAAAATATAAATTGAAATTGGAACCCGAAACTTTTTTATTAGGTATGATTGAAGGGAATTTGAATAAAGATAAAAGATACCTTATTGTACACATCTTAACTGCAGCAAGAATCACGTTAGCACAAAATTGGAAGAGTGATAAAATACCACCAGATGAAGTTCTGATTCAAAAAATAATGGACTGTGCTGAACTAGATAAATTTACTATGGAACTGAAAGGCAAAGAGGATCGAGAATACTATGCGACATGGGAAAGGTGGTACGAATGGGTGAAGGATAAGGATAAAAATAATGTATAGTCACAAAACAGGAAACATGTATATACAATGACACAATAACCGTTAATGGAAATGAGATTTTTGTATTTTTTGTTTTTTAAAGAATAATTTTTTTTAAAAAAAGAAATACAATAAAGCAAAGCCAGAACTGAGGTTCGCGTGCCAAAGGTAGTTTAACAATAAAGAAAAGCCAGATCTATGGTTCACGTGCCAAAGGTATAGTTTAACAGTAAAGCAAAGTCAGAACTGAGGTTCGTGTGCCAAAGGTATAGTTTAGTGAAGGTCAAGTGAAATATAGTAAAGCAAAGCCAGAACTGAGGTTCACGTGCCAAAGGTATAGCTTACTGAAGGTCAAGTGAAATACAATAAAGCAAAGCCAGAGCTAAAAAAAAATCAATGGAATAAAGGACGGGAAAGAGCAGGAGTGGGTGGGGAGGGCCAGCCAGATGTGGTATTTGCCGGTTCTCCGAAGTAGTCACAAAATT
>NW_020769531.1:217802-228302 GCF_900518735.1 Pseudonaja textilis | reverse complement strand
CCAGCCAGATGTGGTATTTGCCGGTTCTCCGAAGTAGTCACAAAATTCACTGCCAGTACACCAGAACCAGTCCGAACCAGCTGAATACCACCTCTGACACCATGCATGCAAATGGAGGTATGTGTTCACCTGTTTGCTGGTCACTCGTGCAGAACCATCCCCTCTTCCCCCCTTCTTCCCCCTCACTGTTTCTCAAGGTTGATCCCCCCCACCATTCCTCAACTCCATTGTGGCCGATCTCTTGGCTCATATGACAAGGATGTGAGCGGGAGACAGCAGCGTGGGGTGTGCAGAAGAAGGGAGAGACCTTACCTCTATAGCAGGGGTTGGCAACCTGCGGCTCTGGAGCCACATGTGGCTCTTTTGGCCATCTGCTGTGGCTTCCTGCAGCAGCTTGGGGACTCTAGGACCCATGAGGCTGGGCTTCGGGGTGGAAGGGGCCTTCCCGGGAATGCAGTCCCTCTCATGCAGCTCCGAGTCGGCCTTGATGCACCATTTGCAACCTGAAAGAGCCGAGATGCTGAGCTTTGGCTGAGCTTGCTTGGTCAGGATTCGAATTCGGGCCTGCGATTTTTTTTCTCACTTCTCCTCCACCACAGACCCCCGCCCCCCCAAAAAGAGGCTGAAATGGCCGGATCATCTGCCTGGAGCAGGGGGCGGCAACCTGTGGCTCTGGAGCCACATGCAGCTTTTTTGGCCCTCTGCTGACTGGCCCATTCCCTCCCCCCTTGCCTGGCCTGGCCTGAGAAAGTAAAGGTGATAGTGGGGCACAGAGACTCGCTCCATATTCCAGGGCAGGAGGTGACGGGTGGAAGTGAGTGACATTGAGTTGGCCATACCCACCCAGTCACAATGGTTGTTAAATTATTGACTCCCTGTGTTTTGTTTTCTGTGGGAAACGGGGTCCAAATGGCTCTTTGAGTGTTAAAGGTTGCACACCCCTGCTTTATAGACAGCCCTGCTAGGCATGTCCCATCTCTGTCACCTGTGCCCTTTCTTTCACTAGGTGCTCCTCAGCTGTTGGAGGACGATGTGGACAACCTCTTCCCCCACAAGAGGACAGATGTTTTCCAGGTTCCTGGAGAGGAGCTGCTGTGCAAGAGCCAGCCTGTCTCCGTTGCCCTGCCCAAGAAGCCCCTCCAGCGGTCCACACAGGAGCTGCCCAAGACCCAGAAAGAGCATTCAGCCCCATCAGCCACAGAAGCTCACCCAGCCCCCTTCATCTGCTGCGAGTGTGGAGAAGGATTTGTAGACAGTCAGCTCTTTGCTAGCCACCAGAAGACGCACAGCAGAAGCCGGGCGTATCTTGTGCCAGAGCCTAAAGGAAACCCGCTGGTTAAGCTCACCCCCTTCACTATCCAGAGGGCCCCAACTCCTGCCTGTCCCAAACTGCACAAGTGCCCCAAGCCACAGAGGAGCCCAATGGTGAAACCCAGCATGGTGAAACGGCCCGGGAACCACATGATGGAGCGTCCCTACATGTGCACCCAGTGCAAGGAGAGCTTCAAGCTGGAGGTCAACCTGCTCCTTCACCAGAAACTCCATGGGGGGAAGGGAGACAGGCTGTTGACCTGCACCTACTGCGGCAAGGACTTCCAGGACTTCTCCAAAGCTGTGCGCCACCAACGGATCCACATGGGCGAGTGGCCATATCAGTGCATGGAGTGCGGGAAAAGCTTCATCTGGCAGGACCACTTGCTGAAGCAAAGGTGCATCTACACAGGTGAGACACCCTAGTGTGTGTCAAGTAGTCACTGAACTGCTACCAGAAAATCCACACCCGCAACCCCACCATGTGCCACCTGATGCTGGGAATGCAGTTGGGGCTGATGGGCCTGAAACCTGAACAGCCGTAGCGTTGTCAGGTGCCCAGCTTGAAAGGGACATGCCAGCCCTTGGGGGAGTGCTCCGGTTTGGGTGGTGGTGGGGTAATATACTCTTGGGGGGGGCACGGGAACATTGATTGCCTCCTCTGTCCTGCACTGGGCACACCTGCTGGATGCTGACACATAAGCTGTGTGCAGCTCCTGTGCAAGGGGTCATGCGCCAGTCACACTTGAGGGGGCTGCAAAAGTCTTGTAGCCCGCCCACCCTGCACCTTCTTGCATGCCTGGGAGGGGGAGATAAGACAGGGTCTACATTGTAAAACATACAATGAACAGTTGCAGGAACTGGGCTTGGCTAGTCTAGTAAAGAGAAGGACCAGGGGAGACATGATAGAGGTCTTCCAATATTTGAGGGGCTGCCACAGGGAGGAAGGGGTGAAGCTATTTTCTAAAGCGCCTGTAGGCCAGACAAGGAATAATGGATGGAAACTGAACAAGGAGAGATTTAACCTGGAAATAAGGAGAAACTTTCTGACAGTGAGAACAATTAACCAATGGAACAGCTTGCCCTCAGAAGTTGTGGGAGCACCATCACTTGAGACTTTCAAGAAGAGATTGGACTGTCATTTGTCAGAAATGGTGTAGGGTCTCCTGCTTGGGTGGGGGGTTGGACTAGATGACCTACAAGGTCCTTTCCAACTCTGATTATCTGTTAAATACCCTGTCGCCCTCTCCAGATCACCCCCCTGCTCAAATTCCACTCATTTCTTTGCCACATCCGCTTGCTTGTATGAGTTTGCCTTGCGACGTGTACACTCTACACACGTATCAACGTCCTCCAGCTTGCACAGTGCGCCGCAGAGGTTGGCAAAATGGCTATGGGCCGCCGCGAGAGGCAAATTGGTTCTTCTTTGATCCTGCCCACTCAAAATGGGGGGGTCCTCCCACACCTCTGCGGAACTTGGAAATGCCCACCTACCCCCATTTCCCACGTCCTTGTCCTTTAGTCGGCGTTGTCTGTCCATCTTCTCCATTTTATTTTCAAAACTGTGTTTGGTTTGTGCAAGAACAACTCTTGACGCCCAGCACTTGCATTGTGTGTGGTTTCGCCGTGTGATGTCCCCCGTGGGATTTTGTGTTGGGTGACTCCCCAAGATCTTGCACATGCCAGGACTGCCAAGATCGTTGGGACTCCATCGTTGTGGTGGTGTTGGTTATTATTATTATTTTTTTCCAAAGGTACCTGTAAATATTGGTTTGCTATGAATTGCCCTGTTGTTGAAGTCAACTGTCGGCCGAAGTGACGGTGAGAAACCAGCTTTTCTTCTGTGTGACATCTGGTGTTTGGTCTCTGTGGCTACAGTTTTGGGGGTGGTGGTGGTGGTTGTTTTTTTTTGTATCACCTTCTTTGGCAAAAACATGTCCATTTGGTGTGTCTCCGCCTGACGTCTTTGTCCTCTGTGGGTTTAGGGTTGGGTTGTTTGACCGCTCTCGAGTGTGAGAGATTTCGGGTTTCAGACCAGCTTATCTTGAAGCTCCCCATCCTATACAAACAGTCCTCAACGTCACGATGGCTCACTCAGCGACCCTTGGAAGTTTGGGCTTTACAGGTAGTCAACTTACGCCAGTTCATTTAGTGACCTGTTGCAACAGCACTGGAAAAAGTGACTTGCGACATTTTCATGCTGACGAGCGTTGTAAGATTCTCCAAGGTCAGGCAATCCAAATTAAGGCAACCGACTCCTAATAATGACCACTGCCGTGTCCTGCGGTGATTGAGTGACTGTCTTGCTTTAGCTGCTGAAATTTTAGGCTCGATTGTTGTTGTACGCATTGTCCTCAACTTATAATGGTTCACTTAGTGACTGGCTTGGGGATTCTGGGAGTTGAAGTCCTCCCCTCTTAAAGTAGGCTGGCTGGGGAATTCTGGGAGTGGAAGTCCACCTACCTTCAAGTTCTCCAGATTGAGAAATGCTGGATTAGATCTTTATTCCAATTCCCCCCCCGCCCCCCGTATCACTAAACTAATTTTGTCATGTTGTGGGACCCAGCCAGTGCTGCTGTCCTCAACTTACGACTATCCACTTTGTAACCATTAGAAGTTACAATGGACTCCCCCCCCCAAAAAGATACTTATAACCCAGTTCTGAAGTTGCAACTCCCACGTATATATGATTTGGGGGTGCTAGGTGCTGGGCCAGCTCTCAATTTATACCAATTTGCTTAGCAATCGCTCAAAGTTACGACAGTGCTGGAAACAAGGGTCTTATGGTCATTTTCCGACTCAGCAACCATGGGAGCCTCCCCTTGGTCACGGGATCAAAATTCAGGAGGCTTGGCAACCAACTTGTCTTTATGACGGTCCTGGGGCTGGCTGATCCCCTTTTGCAACCTTCGCTTCAGGTTGGTGGGTGGAACCAGATTCACTTAACAACCATATGTGCAATGTAACAATTGCAACGATTCACTTAAGAACCAGGTTCCCAACTTAACCAAGGCCAAGATTCACTCAACGACCATGGCGAGTAACGTGAACCACTGCAACGATTTACTTAAGGACTGTGGTCCTAACTTAACAGCGGCTGGGATTCACTTAACGACTGCGGCGAGGAACGTAAACAATCGCAACCAATTGCACTGAAGAAGGTAACAAGGGCCGGGATTCCCTTAACGATTTCTGGCGAGACAGGTCATAAAACAGGACAAAAAAACCCCTCACACTGGTCTCACTCCATAATGGCTCCCTTGTGGTCATAAGTCAAGGACTTCCTGTCTTCCAGCCAGGGGCTCAATCTTTGATTTGATGCCCACAGAAGCCCATTTAACCCCCCCCTTCCCCATGAGCCCCCCACCCCATAAATCTGCCGTGGGCCCAAGCCAGAAGTAATGGCGGGGGGGGGGGGTGGAAGATGTGGAAGCCAGGGGTGGCATTCAGCCGGTTTGGGCGAACCGGATGTTACTTTTACATCCAGTTCAGCAAACTGGTAGTTCCAAGGACCAGCTGGCCTGCCCCATTCTGGCTCCCAGGTAAGTGCAGGGAGGCCTCCTAGGCTCAAAACGGGACGCAGGGGGAGGGCGGTGTGGCAAAAGAAAGAAAGAAAGAGGGAGGGATGGGAGAAAGAAAAAGAGGGAGGGAGGGAAGGGAGAAAGAAACAGAAAGAAAAAGGGAGGGAGGGAGGGAGGGAGGGATGGGAGAAAAAAAGGAAGGAAGAGAAAGAAAAGGGAGGGAGGCAAGGGAGAAAGAGGGAGGGAGGGAAGGAAGAAAGGGAGGGAGGGGAGAAAAAGAGGGAGGGAAGAGAGAAAGAAGGGAGGGAAGGGAGAAGAGAAGGGAGAAAGAAGAGGGAGGGAGGGGAGAAAAAAAAAGAGGGAGGGAGGGAAAGGGAGAAAAAGGAAGGGAGGGAAGGGAGAAAGAAAATGGGAGGGAGGGAAGGGAGAAAGAAAAAAAAGGAGGGAGGGAAGGGAGAAAAAGAAAGGGAAGGAAGAGAGAAAAGAAGGGAGAACGGGGGAAGGGAAAGTAAATGAGATATGGATGGATGGAGGGAAGGAGAGATGAAGAGAAAAAGGAGAGGAAGGAAGGACCACAAACCCTGGCACTAGACAAAGCTTCAGAGGATGCTTTGAAACAGCACAGCAATCCAGGGCTGGAGTGGACCTCGGAGGTCATCTAGTCCAACCCCCCTGCTCCAGCAGGAGAGCTTATATCATCTTGGTTATTTTGGGCTTTTTTGTCCACATAGCCATGCCCACCCAGTCACATGACCACACAGTCATGCCCACCAAGCCCACCTGTGGCCGAAGCCCCGCACCCAGAACAGCTACATTTGGGGAAGGGGGGAATGGAGGCAGCTTGGGGACTCTAGGACCCATGAGACTGGGCTTTGGGGTGGAAGGGGCCTTCCCGGGAATGCAGCTCCTCTTGTGCAGCTCTGAGTCAGCCATGATGTGCCATTCACAGCCCGAAAGAGCCGAGATGCTGAGCTTTGGCCGAGCTTTGGCCAAGCTTGCTTGGGTCAGGATTCGGACCTGCCAATTTTTTTCTTGCTTCTCCACCACAGACAACCCCCCCTTCCCCAAAAAGGCTGAAATGGCCGGATCATCTGCCTGGAGTGCGGGGCGGGCGGCAACCTGCAGCTCTGGAGCCACATGTGGCTCTTTTGGCCCTCTGCTGCGGCTACCCTGTCAGCTGATCCCACCACTGGCTGCCCCCTCCCCTCCACACCTGGCCTGAGAAAGTAAAGGTTATAGCGGGGGACGGAGACTCGCTCCATATTGCAGAGCAGGAGGTGACTGGGTGGGAGTGAGTGACGTTGAGTTGGCCACATGCCCATCCAGTGATGCCAGTTGTTAAATTATTGGCTCCCAGTGTTTTCTGTGGGAAACTGGTCCAAATGGCTCTTTTGAGTGTTCAAGGTTGCCAATCCCTGGTCTGGAGCGTCCTTGTCTGAGCCCGAATGGAGGTTGATCAACGTTGAAAGGGGGACTCCTGAGACCATCTAGTCCAGCCCTCGCTGGCTTCAAGCCACTTCCACCAGGGGGGCATCCGTTCAGGACATCAAATCCCTCCCGATGTCACTCGGAAACCCACTTCCTTGTTACTCCAGACTTTTTACAGGTTTACAGAATGAGAGCTGGAAGGGACCTGGGAGGTCATCTAGTCCCAACTCCCAGCTCCATCAGATCTTTACAGAAGCACTGGAGGACCAGCCTTGAGGGGGTTACTCCCCTCCACCCCATTTTTTTTTGATAGCCCTTCTCTGAATTGACAACCCATTGTCCCCCCTCCTTTCTTGAACCCTAGGCCAAAAGAGGCAGAACCAATAAAGGAGAATATTTGTGGCTCAAGGTTGGAGTGAAGGATCCTGGGGGTCTCTCAGCTGGGGGAGGGTTTCTTGCAGACGTTTCATGACCCAACTAGGGAACATCATCAGTGCTGGAAGAAAGGGAAGGAGGGAGAGAGGGAGGAAGAGAGGAAAAAGAAGAAAATTGCAGACTGTTCATGACCCAACTAGGGAGTAGAATTTGCAGGAGGGTGGGTGGAAGAGAAACAGAGGGAGGAGGAGGGGGAGGAGGGGGGAAAGGAGGAGAAGGGGAAAAGAAACGAGGAGCGGAGGAGGGGAGAATGGGAAAAGCAGACAGAGGAGAAGGGGTGGAGAAAAGGAGGAAGAGGAAGGGAGAATGGGAAAAGCTGGAAGCTGAGGAGAGGGGGGGAGAAAGGAGGCGGAGAAGGAGAGGAGAATGGGGAAAGAGGAAGAGGAGGGAACGTCACTCGACCAGAAGGCATTTCTATACCACTCTATAAACATTTAAAAAACCCACCCTGCCTCCCACCTGGTACTGAAGACGTTCCCTAGTCGGGTCACGCAACGTCTGCAAGAACCCCTCCTCTCCCCTCCAGCAGCTCAGCGGGGCAGATTGAAGGGTCCCTAGGGCTCCTGATCTTTTTGGGGGGGCGGGGCTCTTAACCCAACTCGGAGAATCGCCTCCGCGGCTCAGCCTCGTTTTGCGTTCGCGTCCCCTTCCCCACGCTCGTTTGACACCCCCGCCAGGTTCTCGGGAGGAAACCTCCCCTACCCCTCCAACCCGGGCAATCTACCCCAGCCGAGCCCACCCCCTCCGCTCTTTAATCCGCTCCCACGTGCAGGTTAAAGACCGCGGCCAGGTGCGATCCGGCTGGGATGGAGGGGGGGAGAGTGGAGGGGGGGTCGTCGGCTTGCTGCTGCGGGTGCGCGGCTCCTCCTCTTCCTTCGGAGCCCCCCCCCCGCCGCCGCCCCTCTGCAGCCTTGGCATCGTCCTAGCCCACAGCGTAATCGTGGGAAAGCAATGGCAACACCGTGGGAGCCGCCCAATCTGCAGGTATTTTAGAGCTTCGGAGCCGCATCGCGTCCATCTCTTGGTCACGTCCCGATCCGGAGAGATCGGCGCTCACACTCTAGCAACGCTCGCTCTCTCCTTTACTCCAGGGTGAACTCACCCTTGCGGGCGCTCTGCGTACGCTCAGAGGCTCGCTGGGAGGGACGGCCCTCTTGCCCCTCCCAAAGAGAAAAGAACCCCCCCAAAAAGGGGGGGGGGGGGTGGGTGGGACACACAGAAAGAGTTCTCCCCCCCATCTTCTTTCCCAACGGGGCAGTCGGATTTCGGGATTTTGCTACTTAACAACTTTGACTTGGTTTTTTTAAAAAACAAACTCTGATTGGTACTTTTCCAATGTTTTTTTTGTTAAATGGCTGCTAAACCAGGAATCGTGGGTTGTAAGCGGGAGTGGGGGTTAGTCATGGTTTCTGGGTGGGGACTTTGGGGGGAGCGCTGTTCTCCCCACCCCGCTAAACCAGGAAATCGTGGTTTGTAAGCGGAAGTGGGGTTTGTCGTTTCTCAGTGAGGACTTTTGGGGAGCAGAAGTGGGGTTTGTCATGGTTCCTGGGTGGGGACTTTTGGGGATCACCGTTCTGCTAAACGAGGAATCATGATTCGTAAGTGGAAGTGGGGTTTGGTTTCGGGATGGGGACTTTTGGGGATCAACCCCGCTAAACCAGGAATTGTGGTTTGTAAGTGGAAAACTTACAACAGTTCATTTAGCGTCTGTTTAAAATTACAACAGCACTGAAAAAGGGGACTTAGTACCATGTTTCACACTTACGACTGTTGCTGCCTCCCTGTGGTCAAAATTGAGACACTTGGTAACCAGTTCGTATTTATGACGGTCGAGTGGGGTTCCCCATTGGCGACCTGACAAGCAAAGTCAATGGGTAAATCAAGATTCGCTTTGTGACCGGGTCACTGACTGAACACCTGCAATGATTCACTTAACAACAGTGGCAAGAAATATCATAAAATGGAGCATAATCACTTAAGAAACATTTCACTTAGCAACATAAATTTGGGGCTCAATGGTTAAGTGAGTTGCCTCTGAGTTTAAGACCTTGTTTTTAGCCATGATTGGTAAGTGAATCAGTGCAGTCGTTAAGTAAATCTGACTTGCCTCTTTGACATTGGTTGTTGGAAAGTCGCAAAAGGGGATCACATGACCCCCCAGGACACTGAAATGGTCATAAATTCATGCTGGTTGCCTAATACAGGTAGTCCTCGGTTTACAATGCTTCATTTAGTGACCGTTTGAAGTTACCAAAAGTGCCTTATGACTTTTCGCACTTATGACTGTGGCAGTCCACGGTCACACAATCGAAATTCAGACACTTGGCAACCAACTCGGATTTACGACAGTTGCAGTGTCCTGGGGTCTCCATTTTACAACTTGCCAACAAACCATGTCGAAAGGGGTAAGCCGGATTCATTTCACGACTGCCAGATTGGCTTTAACATCTGGACCAATCCGCTTAACCATTGGGGAAGCTGAATTTCGTCGATAGCCATGTTGCCGACTTTACAACCGCCGGGATTCATTTAATGGGAGGAACGGTTGTTAAAAACGGGGCAAAAACTCACACGACTCTTTGCTTAGCCACAGGAATTGGGGGGGGTGTCCTTGCAGTCGTACGTCGAGGACTCCCCATATCCCGATTTGGACGTTCAAGCACCCAGAAGTTCGGGTGATGGTCATAAGTGTGAGGACTCCTTTTTTCCGGTGCCGAATGGCCACAAAACTAATATCGGTTAGGATTTGCTGTAGCGGCTCCCATACAGAGAGCAGGGGATGAGGGTTTGGGTCAGGGTGGTGGGATTCTACCAGTTCGGACCAGTTCTATAGAACTGGTTGTGACGATTCTGCACAGTTCGGACAAATGGCAAATCATGCCTGTGGCTGGCCCTGCTCCCTCTCTGCCCGCCCCTCCCCTTGCCCGCCCAGTCAGTTCTTATTGTGCATGCGCGACATTGCTGACTGCGTTCTCCCCTGCCCAGTCACTGCTTAAGGTATTTCTTCCCCCCCCCCGTCTCGACGATCAGCTGTGCCAATGATCAGCTGTGCTGGGATCCGCCTCGCTGTCTTACTGCTTCGCCCAGGAGGCTTCCCTGAGGCCCAGGAGGCAAAAAGGGGCGTGCAGGGTGGTGGTGTCAGTGCTGCAAAAAAATAATAGAAGCCATGCCCACCCAGTCACATAGCCATGCCCACCTAGCCCACCTAGCCACGCCCACCAAACTGGTAGTAAAAATATTTGCATTCCACCCCTGGTTTGGGTGGTCTATATTGACCGTTTCCATCCTTAGTTGAACTGAGCCATCCTGCCCCTTCCGGCACCGCCACTGGGACTCTTTGGACTCTCCTCAAGTCAGCATGCGAACCAGTGGCGCTCCACCAGCAAGCGACTGAACTCTCCCTCTGGAGGTTGCTGGCAGCCATGCAGACGGTGGAGAGGAAAGTGGACATGCACACAGGACAGATTTGGACGCTGCGCCGACAGGCTGATCTGGTGGAGTACAAGCTCTCGGCAATGGAGAAGGCAGTGAGTGACTTCCTGCCCCATCTGGATGCGCTGGGGACGCTGGTCCAGGCCTATAGGCAGCTGCAGAGGAGGCTGGAGATGGTGGAGGAGCGGTTGAAGAACCCGAACTTCTGGGGGCTGAACGTCCCGCCAGGTGCCAGAGGGGAAAGCCTGTAGGTCAGAAGGATGGGGATGGAGACAATTCTAGTGGGACCTGTTGTCAGCCTTCAAGATTTTCTCCTTTTGCTTTGCATCTTTTGGCTGTCATAAGAAACGGGGGGGGGGGGGGGGGGGGGGGG
>NW_020769531.1:154986-196530 GCF_900518735.1 Pseudonaja textilis | reverse complement strand
AGATTACCATGATCCTCCTCGTGGCTTGCAGGTGGGAGCTATGGATATAAGTTTGCAACTGCACAGTTAGAATTTGCAGGAGTCAATTTAGTGTTCACCTTGAAAGAGGTTTATCTTTGCTGGCGTTCTTCCCGTGGACTTTTCTCGGTTATTTTTCCTGGCGTTTATGATTAGTTATCTTGGCTTGCTTCGGAAATCTCATCAATGTGGTTTGTTTTGGTTTTCTGTTTGCCTCCTTATTTACTTTTGTGACTTTAAACTGTGCCTAATAAAACAGCGAAGTTAAGTTGAAGGCCTTACCGGACTTTAATATATATTTTGGGGTTTGGGGTTATTTGGAGGGACTACGGGTCGTCACACCTCCTTAGCTCGGAGGATTCTCCTACTCCTGAAAAGAAGAGATTTCCTCCAGAGATCTTCCTTTGGGCAGAAGGTGGGAGAAGATGATGAACTAGAGAACAGAACATTGACCCTAACTCTTACCTACTTGGACTCTTTTAGAAAAAGAGATGCCTGCCTTCCACCTGGGACAAAATCGTGGGATTTTACTTCTCTTTAGAGAAAACTAATTCTCTTCCATCAGACTGAATGAGAACAGATAAGAACAAAATCTGAGAAAAACATTTTTCTCTCTGGCCCAGGGACACCGCTTAGATGGGATCTTGATAGGCGCTGATCCCACTTCAAAATCGAGCACCATCCCACATGATTCCTTCCCTTTAAAATGTCCTGGCAAAAAATTAGAAAATGGCTGGAGGAGATAACCAAAGAACAAATCGAATACAAACCAGAGTTCTTCCTACTAGGGATCTCTGATAAACATTTTCCTAAAAAGACGAAATATATAATAATTCATATTCTAACTGCGGCCAGATTAGCATTTGCCCAGTGCTGGAAATCATCCTGTTTACCTACAGATCAATTGGTCATTCAGAAAATATGTGACTGCGCAGAAATGGACAATTTAACCATAGCTCTTAAAAATAAAGAGTCTTCAGCATTTGATAATAATTGGAATGCGTGGTATAATTGGTTATATCAGAGATAAACTGTTCAATGAATAATGGGTAATTTAAGCATAAATAGTGATAAGATGTGTATATTTAAAGTAAGGTAGGAGAATTGAATCTTGCAGACTGTCAAAAAGAATATCTGTCTGGTTTTAACGTATTTTCTTTTTTCTTCCGTCTCTTTGTTTTTTTTCTTTCTTTTATACTTCTTTTTCTCCTTTTTCGGTCGCAAGACCGAGCGGTTTTTTTTTTTTCCTCTCTCTTTCCCTTCTTTCTTTCTTCTTTTTCTCTCTCTGTTGCATATGTAATGTTATGTTATTTTTTAATTGTAAATTCAATAAAATTTATATATATATAAAAAAAGAAAAGAATGAAGGGAAGGGAGGGAAGGAAAAGAGGGAAGAAGGAAAGAATGAAGGGAAGGGAGGGAAGAAGGAAGGAAAAGAGGGAAGAAGGAAGGAAGGAATGATGGAAGGAAGGAAGGAATGATGGAAGAAAGGAAAAGAGGGAAAAAAGGAAGGAAGGAAAGAATAAAGGAGGCCACATTTCAACTCCCATCATGGAAACCTATGTTCCCCCCTTCCCCCCCGTTGTTACGTTGCATATATTTAAATTTATTTATATTTCTCGGTGGCTTGCCTTGGTTCGTTCAGGGACCGTTCCAAGTTATGACATCGCCATGCCCTTACAACCGTTCCCTCTGGGACCGTCATGGATGAGTGACAGGTTTCATTGATGATTGACGACCGTCGCTTCCCAAGGGCCGACGGGATCAAAATTGAGATGCTGGGAAACGGACTTACATTTTCGAAGGTTATAGTGGTCGCTGTCAAACTTTTCCCTCCTCCTGGATCCAGGGATTTTTCCATCCATGTTGGCTTAAGTTTTGTTTTTTGTTTCAGCGTCCCCGAAGAAGAGTCCGGTTAATCCAAGGTTCCCCTTGTAGTTTAATGGTGGCTACCATTTTGTGGAATAAGCCAGGATAATTAACTGTGATTGAAAACCGTGGTTTCATATCCTGGATTGAAAATAATCCTGATTTGGTTGAAAGGAAGACTATAATATAATTAGAAGCTTTCTGGTTTGAACCATCAGAGAGGAAGAAAGTAGGGAGGGAAGGAAGGAAGGAAAAATAGAAAGGGAAGGAAAAGGAAGGGAAGGGGAAGGGAGGGAAAGAGGAAATAGTGAATTAACTGAAGGAAGGAAGGATGGAAGGAAGAAAAGGAAAGTAGGAAGGAAGGAAAAGAAATAGTGAATTAACTGAAGGGAGGGAGGGAGGAAGGAAGGAAATAATGATGGAAGGAAGGGAAAGAAAGGAGTAAGGAAAAAAGGAAGGAAAGAAAGAAAAAAGAAAGAAAAGGAATGCAGGTTTTAAATTAATTAAGTGAACAGTTTGTAAGTCAAGGGTTACCTGCCTTGTTAGTCTTTGTTTCTGGGAAAATGGAGGGCAAATAAATTTAATGATGAAATTAAAATAGGGAAGATTCCCATTTCCATATGTAGCTAGTCCTCGACTTACGACCACAATCGAGCACCCCTCAAATTTCTGGGGTCAAAAAGCGAGGGCATTTGCCCCATTTTGCGACCTTCCCTGCCACAGTCGTTAAGCGAATCATGCCATCATTAAGTGAGTCACGCAGTGGGTAAGCCAATCCAGCTTCCTGCTTTATCAGAAGGTCGCAAAAGGTGATCACGGGACCGTGCAGGCGTCAATACGAGCTGGTTGCCCAGTGTCCGAATTTTGACAGTCGTAAGTGTGGAGGGGAAAATCCCTTTGGGGGGGGGGGCGTTGTAACTTTGAGCGGTGACTAAACAAAGCATCATAAGCCGAGGACTACTCCCGGGAGGCATGGCATCGTCATAAGCAGCGGCACACCGGTGGTACCCTCCTAAATTTGTCCTTTCCATTCCTCCCCAAGCAGGCATCGCAACGGGATGCAGCGTCCGCCCATCGTCTTCCGCCAACGCCCGCTGATTCTGACCAAATCTTCAACCAGGAGGACCAAGCGGCCGAGATTGCCCTGACCTTGGTGGCTTCCTTCCAAGCCATGGAGAAGAAGGTGGATTTGCACACAAGCCGCCTGCTGGACCTGGAAGGCAGAACCGGGACAGTGGAGAAGAAGGTTCTGGATTGCGAGAAGACGACGGGAGAGATCAGCAGCCAGCTGGAGAGCAAGTGGGCTGCCCTAGGGACCCTCATTCAGGAATACGGCCTGCTGCAACGCCGCTTGGAAAACATGGAGAACCTATTGAAGAACCGCAACTTCTGGATCCTGCGCTTCCCACCAGGCTCCAAGGGCGAGACCCCGAAAGTAGGTTCAGGCTCATGGGCTCGTTCGTTCCTGTGACTCGAATGCGACGAGCTGTTGAATTAGATCGGGAGTTTCCGACAACAGTCTGCAGCTCTGCACTGGTCCACAACCCTGTCCTGATCTGTAACCCTGCCCCAGTCCTCATCCGGTCCGCAGGCTGGCACCGGTCCACAGTCCGGCACTCATCTGTGGCCCGGCACCGGTGCTCATCCGTGACCCAGTCCACAGCCCTGCCTTGATCCATAACCCTACCTCTGTCTTCGTCCCTATGTTGGTCCACAGCCCAGCGCCAGTCCTCCTCCTGACACCCATCCACAGCCTGGTATTGGTCCTCATCCCTGAATCTGTTCTGACCAAGGCTTCCCCCAAAAGCACTAAGCTGACTCTTTGTCCCGGCAAAACCCCTTTTATTAAACGAAGGTGAATTTCTGGCATTCACATTCAGCCAAAGGCCTGGCCAACAGTCTTTCCAGGGTGTGATTAGGAGCACAGACCTTACCTAGTTTGGAGAGCTGCCATGTAAATATTTCCAAACACAGTGCTGACAAGGAAGGGCTTGGCACAGAGTCTCTGAGAAGCACAGACAGATCTTCTCACTGTGGCAACGAACAAATTGTTTCCTGCAAAAGCCCCCTCCCCTTCTGCTCCTCTTTTAATCCCTATGGGAGGGGCTATTCACCATCCACCTGTGGCCTTACTCCCACATCGACCCTTAGTTCTTAATTGTTCTTTTATTTTGGCAGCTCTGTGCATGTGCACACTGGAAACAGGCTCCAGCTGTTCTTCCTCACTGATCTCCAACTCCGAAAGCAGCTGATAACTGTCGGACGGCCCTGGCCCCATCTCTGCCTCTGACGCAGAGCCCTCGTCCGAGTCTTCCTCAGCCTCTAGGACTGGCCCGTGTAACTCCCCAACCTCCTCACTGTCTGACTCTGCTGCCAACTCTGCTGCCAACTCTGCTAGCTGCCGGTGGGCCACAACAGAATCGATCATTGTCCCTGCCCTGGTCCAGAGTCTTGCCCCGATCCGTAACCCTGCACCAGTCCTTGTTCCTTCACCGTTCTGCAGGTCCAGCACTGGACCTCGTCCCTGCATCGGTCCACAGCCCAGCACCCATCTGCAGCCCGTCAGGAAGCAGGTCGCCAAAGTGAGCGAGGCCATTGGCACACATTTAGGAACCAAGTGGCCTGTGAAACTACGGTTTCCCCCCGCCTGGTCTGGGGTAAAACCGCCCTCAAGCGAACCGGCGCCCCAAATGTTGGAGTCCCTGAACATAAGAGGGCCTCAAGCAGAGACGGAGGGTCACACGGAATGTACGAATGTCCCCACCAGAATCAGCCTTGGTCCTCTCGAGGACTTGGCTTCGGCAAGAAGCCAGGCTGCCTCTGTGTGTGTGTGTTTGTGTGTGTTGGACTAATGCAGGGGTCCCCCACCTGTGATCCATAGGCTAATCGCCACTGGGCCATGTGAGGAGGCAGGCGGTGCATGCTCCTCGGCACACGCACACAGCCCCACTTGTGCCAGCGCCATGGTGGGTCCTCACGGATGCACTCATCCAACACTTGCTGCAAACATCTGAGCGCTTCTGTGTGTGCACGCAGGCACACATGCACTAGGCCACCCCGCAAAAATCATCTCCCCTTCCCCCACCCCCGGGTCACCAACCTGGAAAGGTTGGGGAGCTCTGGATGAATAGACAAGAACCTTTTTTGTCCGTTGTGAGGTTTTCTTGCACATTGCGTCACAACCCCAGATAGATGCAGGGTGTTGATTCCTAGAAGCCACAGGTGTCAAACTCACTGCGTCACATTGCCATCAAGTGATGTCTTGACATTTTTTTCCTCTACGGAGCTGGGGTGGACGTGGCCTGCACATCCACCAGATTGACACTGCATCCTGCCTTTGATTTGTCCAAGTGGGATTAGACATCCCAGGAATTTGTCGCCAGATATAGAAGCGCTTGGCGTACCTGCAAGGCAGTAGAGAAAATACCGTGTTTTCCCCAAAATGTCTTATATTTTTCGTCACCAAAAAAGGCACCAGGTCTTATTTTGAGGGAATGTCATTGATTGACTAACCTCACTTGCACGCATCGCTCCCCGGCCTTTTCGCTGTCAGGCCTTCAGGAACTGCTACTTTTGCAGCTGGCAAGGCTTTCCTGAAGGCCTCTGCAGCTGATAACTGAGCTCTGGATCGATCCGGAGCTTTGTTATCAGCTACAGAGGCCTTCAAGAAAGCCTTGCCAGCCTTGCTGGCTGCAGAAGAAATGGGCCAGCAAGGCAGGTGTCGGGGTGTGCAAGGCCTGGCTACGCCTGTCCAAAGGTAAGAGGGCAGCTCCAGACACACCCCATCCCCACCCTAGCTTAATTTTTACCCGTCCATTCTGGAGTGGGTAGGATCTTAATTAGGGCTTATTTTAGGGGTAGGGCTTATTTTAGGGGTAGGGCTTACATTGGGCGCACGTGTAAAATTCAAGCTAGGACTTACTTTCAGGGTAGGTCATATTTTCAGGGAAAATGGTAATAACACAGGTAGTCCTAAACTTATGACTGTAATTGAGCTCAGAATTTTTGTTGCTAAGTGAGACAGTGGTTAAGTGAGTTTTTCCCCATTTTACCACCTTCCTTTCCACCGTTGTTAAGCAAATCACCGCAGCTGTTAAATCAGTAACACGGTGGTTAAGCAAATCTGGCTTCCCTGTTGAGTTAGCTCGTCGGAAGGTCGCAAAGCAGGATGACATGACCCCAGGACACCACAACAGTTATAAATACGAGTCGGTTGCCAAGCGTCCAAATTTTGATCATGTGACTATGGGGATGCTTGCAAGGGCCGTCAGCGTGAAAAATGGTCATGGGTCACTTTCGATGCTGTTGTAACTTCGAAGAGTCGCTAAGCAAGTTGTCGTAAATCGAGGACTGCCTGTAGAAGGTTGAGGTTTGCAAAACTGCCAGATCACGTTCGTTGAATTTGTGCCTCCATTTTTGCCACCCTTCTCAGCTCGTTAACCCCCTGAATGTTTTGGTTGTCGGCAAATTGGGGGGGCGTTTCCCACATTTGGAACAAGAAGTTACCGTGTTCCTCCGAAAATAAGACCCGGTCTTATATTTTTGGGGGGCTCCAAAATAAGAACTAGTCTAGGGCTAAGGAAGGAAGGAAAGAAGATGGATGGATGTTGAAGGAAGGAAGGAAGGAGGTAGGTTTTAGTTTTGGCTGTCAGGGATCAATGCTGAGGGTGCCCACTTTGTGGTTCTAGGTGCCGGTGACCTTCGACGACATGTCAGTGTACTTCAACGAGAAGGAATGGGAGAAACTGGAAGAATGGCAGAAGGAACTCTACAAGAACTTGATGAAGGGCAACCACCACTCCTTGGTCTCTTTGGGTAAGGGGGGCGTTGCTCGTCCTCCGGGTTGGGTGGGCTGCAATTCCTCCCCCCCCGCCAAGAATAAAGGAGAAAACTTCCTAACTGTGAGGACAATTAACTGGTGGAACTGCTTGCCACCAGAAGTTGTGGATTCTTCATCCCTGGAGGTGTTGAAGAAGAGACTGAACAGCCCCCTGTCTCCAATGGTCTGGGGTCTTCTGCTACTCAAGCAGCGGGGCTGGACTAGACTAGAGGACCTCCAAGCTCTCTTCCAACCTTGTCATTCTATGATGGTCTTCTGGTTGAGCACAGGGTTGGACGAGAAGACCTCCGAGGTCCCTTCCAACTCTTCTCATGCTGTGATTCTGTAAGGGTCTTCAGCTTGAGCAGGGGACTGGACCAGATGGCCACCAAGGTCCTTTCCAACATTCTCTGATTCTGTAATGGTCTCCTGGTTGAGTAGGGAGCTAGACTAGATTCCTTCCTTCCTTTCCCTTTTTTCTTTTCTTCTTTTTCCTTTCTTTTTCTTCTTTCTTTTCTTCCTTTTTCTTTTTTTCTTTTTCCTTTCTTCTTTCCCTTTTTTCTTTCCTTTTCTTTTTCTTTCTCCTTTCTTTCTCTTTTTTCTTTCCCTTCTTTTCGTTCTTTCTTTTTCTCCTTTTTCTTTCTCTTTCCCTTTTTTCTTTTCTTTTTCTTTGTTTCTTTTCCTTCCTTCCTTCCTTCCTTCCTTCCTTCCTTCCTTCCTTCCCCCTCCCATCTCAGTGTCACTTCCTTTAATTGTTCAGGGGCCCAGCAAGCTGCCTTTCTCCTCAAGCACACCTTATGCTTCTGTGCTTCTGCCCTCTCCCCATACCTGACCCACCCACCCCCAGTGCATTTTGAACCTGAGCCTGCTCACCTGGCCCTAAATCCAAGGACTGACCCCTTTCTTCTCCCACCCCACCCCCATCCCCAGATTATGCCATTTCCAAGCCAGGTGTGTTGTCTCAGACTGAGCGGGCGACTGACTCCTGTCATGAAGACAATGGGGACTCAGAAGAGCAGGGAAGACTTCCTGACGCCACAGCAGGTGAGTTCCAGTGTCCCTTGGGAAGAGATTTACAAGGAAATTAAATGAAATTATCTTTAGATAAGGCAAGGATGGACCAGCCGGCATGCTTTAAGAGGGGAGGACTACAACTCTCAGAATCCCCCAGCCAGCATGCTTTAAGAGGGGTGGACTCCCAACTCCCAGAATCCTCTAGCAGGAATTTTTTAAGAAGGGAGGACTACAACTCCCAGAATCCCCAGGCGGCAAGCTTTAAGAGGGGTGGTCTACAACTCCCAGAATCCACTAGCAGGCATTCTTTAAGAGGGGTGGACTACAATACCCAGAATCCCCCAGCCGACATTTTTTAAGAGGGGAGGACTTCAACTCCCAGAATCCACTAGCAGGCATTCTTTAAGAGGGGAGGACTACAACTCCCAGAATCCTCCAGCTGGCATTTTTTAAGAGGGGAGGACTTCAACTCCCAGAATCCACTAGCAGGCATTCTTTTTGTTTATTTTAATTTTAAAAATAAACTTTATTAAACATTGAAAAATATATACATAATACAAAACATTTCATAAAATACGAAACCAAAAAGTTATACATAACCAATAAACATAAAAACATAAACATTTCTAATTGCTTAGAAGGTGTGTTCTTATCAAACAGTTTTCCAATACTTAGTTCCTATATCTGGTATATACTGATATCATGACCTCTTCATATTTTCTCTTGCCTATCTTTTTACTCGCTGGTTTCTCTCCTTTATCCAATTATACCAGTTTTCCCAAACTGTAAAATATTTTGAGTCTTCCTTATCCTATAACTTTTGAGTGAGTTTATCCATTTCCACGCAGTCATAGATCTGGATTATCAAATTTCTGTTGGCATGTGATCTCTCTTCCAACATTGAGGTAATGCTATCCTTGCTGCAGTTATTATATGTATAATTAAATATTTGATTTCTTTTGTGATTTCACCTTTTATTAGTCCCAACAAAAAAATTCCAGCCTTAGGTTCTAATTGAATGTTTGTGATTTCTCTTATCCATATTCGTATTTTTTCCCAATACTTTTTGCTCTTCGGGCAAAGCCACCAAGCATGGAAGAAGGTACCCTTTGTTTGTTTACATTTCCAACAGAGTGGGCTTAAATTTAGATACATATTGGCCAATCTCGAAGGTGCCAGATACCACCGATAGCACATTTTATATTGGTTCTCTTTATAGAGCGCCGATTTCATTAATTTATAGTTTGCTTCCAAATTCTTTCCCAGTCTTCCAAATTGATATTATGTCCTACGTTCCTTGCCCATGCTATCATTGGGCCCTTGACTATTTCTTCTACCAATTCAAATTCTAATAAGTAGTTGTATATTTTTGAAATTGCTTTTTCATCTGTTCCCTCTAAAAGTTTATTTAATTGATTGAGCTTTATATCTATTCTGTGTTCCTCTACAATCTTTTTTATACCTTGATTTAAGTTGTAAATATGGCCACCAATCCATCTGTACCCCTTGGTCCCAGAGTTCTTGGTTAGTTTTTAACATTCCTTTGGAATCTAAGACATCATAATATTTAGTCCTACTTCAGATTTCTAGTGCATTGGGGTGTATCAATGCCTCCATGATGGATACCCACCCTGGACTTTTCATGTAATGTCTGTGCTTAATTTCTCGCCAGATTCTCAACAATGAGTTTCGTATTGCATGTCTATTAAAATAAGTATAAGTCTTGTTTCCAGGGTTCCACATGAAGGCATGACACCCTGCCTGTAAATCATGTCCTTCTAAAATTAATATTCTTCTGTTGTTCAGATTAACCCAATCTTTAACCCACATTAAGGCTGCTGCTTTATTATATAGTTCCCATGCAGGGAGTCCAAATCCACCTCTACATCTATTACCTTGTAATGCACTCAACTTTATTCTCAGTCTTTTTCCTGCCCACACAAATTTCGTAGTCATTTGGTTTAATTCACTAAAAAAATTTTTATCCAATTTTACAGGGATCGTTTGAAAAAGAAACAATAATCTTGGTAAGATATTCATTTTAATAGTCGCAATTTTCCCTAACATTGATAACTGTATCTTCCACCTTTTTTCTAAGTCTCTTTATTTCTTGTACTAACTTTATATAATTTTCCTTTTATCATTGAGCATCTTACTGTAAGCCAAATTCCCAGGTACTTGATTTTTTTAACAATTTGTAAGCCCATTACTCCCTCTAATTCCTTTTTTTGACTATCTATTATTAGGTTTTTTGTTATCATTTTAGTTTTATCTTTATTAATTGTTAGGCCGGCCACTTCCCCATATTTTTCTATTTCTTTAATTAAATTTGGTCCTGATTCTATTGGTTCTTCTACAAAGAATACAAGATCATCTGCAAAGGCTTGAACCTTGTATTCTTCTTGCTTAATTTTTAATCCTTTTATCTCCCGGTTTGATCTAATTCTCCTCAACGTAATTTCTAATGTCATGATAAAGAGCATAGGTAAAAGTGGACATCCCTGTCGGACTCCTTTTCCTATTTCAAATGAATTTGTAATTTCTCCATTGATCATTATGTGGGCATTCTGGTTCGAGTATATTGACCCTATCATTTTTTCGAATCTATCCCCGAATTTCATCATCTTAACCTGTTGAATCATGAATTGCCAGTTTACTTTATCAAAGGCTTTTTGGGCATCCAGGAAAACCAATGCAATTTGTTTTTCTGGGTGTGCCTCATAATACTCCAATACATCTATTACCGTCCTTGTATTATTTTTAATTTGTCTTGCTGGTAGGAAACCATTTTGGTCTGGGTGTAAAATATTGCTCATTTTTTTTTCATTCTTTCAGCCATTATGCTCATGAATATTTTATAGTTTGCATTCAATAAAGAGATTGGTCTATAATTCTTCATCTGTGTGGTATCTGCACCCTCCTTCAGTATTAATGCAATATATGCCTCCCTCCATGACATTGGTAACCTTGCCCCTGCTAGTACTTCATTATAAATTTCTAAAAGTATTGGGTCAAATATTTCTCCTAAGTTTTTATACACTTCTCCTGGTAAGCCATCTGTTCTAGGAGTTTTTTTTTTTGAATTGCCTCTTTTAATTTCTCTTTAGTAATCTCTCCATTTAACCTTTTCCTCTCTTCTTCTGTTAAAACTGGAATATTTTCTTCCTCTAAATAATATTTTGTCCTCCCTGACTTCTTCTTGCCTGTAAAGTTCCCTAAAAAATTCCAGTGCTATTTCTTTTTTTTTAATAAATTTTTATTGGTTTTTAAAACAAACATAAACAAACAAAACATAAAAACATCAAATCATCTTCCATATATGTACATACAGTGTGCCGGTTGCTTTACAAATTGTTTTGTGCTTCCATTTCATAGTCTTCAATTATAATTACATTGTATATAATCTCGGATTTTCAATCAATATATTAAATACATTAATATCATTATTAATCAGTCATTTGACTATACTTTTATTCATTCATGTTTTCGAAAATGATCATATTTTACTTAATTTGTTTTATGACAATTCATATTATCATCCCAGATCTATCCTAGAATCATTTTGTAGATATAATAAGAAAAGAATACATCTTTATATATTTATTATTTTCTAAAAGTCTACATATTTCATTACTATATTTTATTGTCTAACCATTGATAGAATAGATCCTAAATTTTATAAAATTGTTTATCATCTTGTTCTCTAATTTCAAATGTCAATCTACTCATTTTAGCACATTTCAATATTTTCTTAATGATTTCCTCCTGTGATGGTATTTTCTCATTTTTCCAGTTTTTAGCAAATACAATCCTAGCCGCTGTTAATACATTTACAATCAGGTATTTCAATTCTTTACTATATATTTCAGGTAAAATTCCCAATAATTTTTTTCTGGTTTCAAATCTATATGCTTTTTTGTCATTTTTTCCAACCACTTGTGGATTTTAGTCCAGTATTTTTTAGCATCTGCACAAGTCCACCACATATGGTAATATGAGCCAGGTGTCTGATGACATTTCCAACATTTTTCGGATTTCTTCTTGAACATTCTTGCTATTCTTGTTGGGGAAAGTGCCACCTGTAAAACATCTTATACAAATTTTCTTTATATGCTATTGACATTATCATTTTATAATTTTGAGACCACAATTTTTGCCATTTCTCTAAATCAATCCCATATCCAAAATTCTTCCCCCAAGCAATCATAGTTTCTTTAACTTGTTCTTCTTCTAGTTTAATTTCTGATAAGTATCTATATAATTTTTTGATCACCTTTTCATCAGTACCTGTCAAAATCTTATCTAAATCAGTCAGTTTATCGTAGAAACCTGTTTTAGAGTCTTTATCATACCTTGAATGTATTTGTGCATATGAAAACCAATTCATTTTTATACCTTGTTCTTCCAGCGCTTGCATAGATTTAAGTTCACCCTTTTCATTCAATATTTCACCATATCTAACTGTTTGTTCCTTTTTATATATTATAGGATAAGAAAATGCTTCAATAGTCGATAGCCAGACTGGATATTTTCAAATAACATTGTCTTTTAGTCTGCTCCCAATTTAACCAGAGTCTCCCGTATATAATGTCTTCTAAAATACCCCTGTGTTTTAGTTCCTTTATACCATAGAAAAGCATGCCATCCCAACAACAGATCATGTCCTTCTAATGTCAACAATCTAGATATTTCTTAATGCTATCCATTCCTTAACCCACATCAAATTTGTCACTTGGTAATACAACTCCCAATTAGGCAAACCAAATCCTCCTCTTATTCTGGCATCTTGCAAAAGTTTTAACTTTATTCTCGCTTTCTTACCTTGCCATATATATTTCAACACAATTTTATTTAAATCTTCAAAGTAATCTTTTCCCAGCCTAATTGGAATTGTTTGGAACAAATATAAAATCCGGGGTAATATATTCATCTTGATTGTTGATATTCTCCCTACTAATGACAGTTGTAAATTTTCCCATTTCGCCAAATCTAGCGCTATCTGCTGTTTAAGTTTGATATAATTATTCTCTTTTAGTGTACTGCATCTTGCTGTCAAATGTATCCCCAAGTACTTGATCTTATTTGTGACCCGAATTTTCAATAGATCTGCCAGTTCTTCCTTTTGTCTTGATAGCATATTCTTTGTCAAGATCTTTGTCTTATCTTTATTTATTTTCAAACCAGCCACTTTTCCATATGTCTCTATCTTTTCTTTCAATTTTGATGCTGTTTCTAGTGGGTCTTCTAAGATAAAAACCTGATCATCTGCAAATGCTTGCAACTTAAATTCTTCCTTTTTAATTTTCATCCCTTTTATATTCTTTTCATCTCTAATATTTCTGTTAAGTACTTCCAAAGTTAACACAAACAACAGAGGTGATAGTGGGCACCCTTGTCTTGTTCCTTTTCTTATATTAATAAAATCTGTGAATTCTCCCTCTATCATTACCTTTGCCATCTGCTTATGATATATAGCTTCTATTGCTTGAATAAATTTTCTAGCAAAGCCCATCTGTTCCAGCAGTAATAACATGAATTGCCAATTCACATTATCAAATGCCTTCTGTGCATCTAGAAATATCAAAGCCATTTGTTTTTCGGGATGTGCCTCGTAGTGTTCCAAAGTGTCCAAGATTACTCTCATATTGTCTTTGATTTGTCTCTTTGGCAGAAATCCATTTTGATCAGGATGGATAAAATTATTTAAATATTTTTTAAGTCTTTCTGCCAAGATAGACTTAAAGATTTTATAATCTGCGTTTAGTAGGGAGATAGGTCTATAGTTCTTGATTTGTAATGGATCAGTCTCCTCGTTTGGAACAAGTGTAATATAAGCTTCTGACCATGATTTAGCTATCCTCTTCTTTAACATAACTTCATTCATAACTTCTAGCAATGGAAAATTCAATGATTCTTGTAATGTTTTGTAAAATTCTTCCGGAAGTCCATCTGGGCCTGGTGCCTTTCCATTATTTTGTATCTTAAGTGCTTCAGTTAACTCCATCATGGTTATATTGCTTTCTAACATTGTTTCAATCTCTTTAGGTATCTGGGGTAAATTAACATTCTGTAAATACTGTTTAACTCTTTCCTCATCAATATTCTCTTGTGTGTATAGTTTCCCATAATAATCTTGAATAATTTCCTTCTTCTCTTTACTACCATAGCAAACTTGGCCTTGGTCATCTGTTAATTGCAATATTTTCCTTGATTCTTTCTCCTTTCTCAATTTATATGCTAGCCATCTACCTGGTTTATTTGCATCTTCAAAGTAGTTCTGTTTGTTACCTCTAATTTGTTGTGCTAATTCTTCTTTTTCTATTAGACCCATTTTATGTTTGGTTATATCCATTTTTAACTTAATGTCCTTTCTCTGTGGCATTTTCTGTAGCTCTTTTTCGAGTCCTTTATACTCATCTTCTAATGCCTTAGAGGCTAATCTTTTCATGGTATTTCTTTTCCTTGTATAGTCTATTACCAAGCCTCTGACATATGCCTTCATTGTATCCCATACATTCTGGATTGATGTATCTTCTTTTTTGTTTTCTCCAAAGAAAAAGGCCAATTCTTTCTCCATCCACTGTGTGAAGTCTTTTCCCTTTAAAATAGTATTATTTAACGTCCATCTAGATCTTCTTCTTTGTCCTTTCCATTTAATTGTCATTGGATTGTGATCTGCCCAAGTACTTGTTTCAATATTTAGTTCTTGAATATTAGTTAACAATTCTGTTGACATCCATATCATATCTATTCTGGACCATGATAATTGACTATTTGAGTAGAAGGTGTATTGTTTAGTTTTAGCATTTCTTTCTCTCCATGTATCTTTTAAGTTTATTTCATCTACAATTTTAAAAAAAGATTTAGGGAGAGTCTTTCTATTTTGCTTTATTTTATTTTTTTTGTAAATTTTATTTGAGTTTTCACAAAAAGGAAAGAAACACAATTAAAACATCTTTTTTGAAAGCAGCATAATCCCGGGTTACATTTCTTCGTGCAGACACAATTTCAGTTTCATGCTCATTTTTATATTCTATTCCATATCTTATTACAATTTTACATTTTCTACATAGCTTCTCCCCTCTTTTAGTTTCCTCAATTTTATTATATTTATTTCATCTCAATTCAAATCATGATATTTATATTTTTTGTCTGTCCTGTTTCAATTGTCTATTATCTTTTCTCATTAAACAAAATTTCTCCTGTAGTTACTGATTGGAGTATGATGCCTTTATATCTTTCCCCTAAAATTATAACACTCAATATAATACATAGCTTCCATACGGATTCTGTTTGGTACATTCTTAAACTACACACAATATTCTTATAAAAAAGAAAAAATTATAAATGTATATAATTAAAACAACATTCCATTCCATTCCAATTCAATTCTATCATTAAAATTCATTAAAGTCTTAAGATTTTTCACGTTACTTTTCAATTAAATATCATACCTCTATGGGAACAATTATTAGCTTTCCATAATCAATTTCCCCCCTCTTCACTTATATTTTATAAAACATTCACTAATTAAAGTGTTCCCATTCCTTCCTAATTCAATTTTCTCATTTATTTTATTTCATTTACTTTATTCACAAACATTTCACTAAGTCACACTAACCATTATATCCCTCATTCTAATCATATGTTGTTTCCAATTTTCTAAAGTTATTTCTATTTCAAATATAACTACACAATCTCATGTACCTTTACAGAATCCCCCTTTCAGTTAATTTTTTACCCATTATCTCTAAATAGGTCCTGTTTCTTTATATCTTGCTCCAGACCTTTATGACTTCTTTTCCTTTCCTTCTTCCCTCTCTTCTTCTCCCTCCCCTTTTTACCCCTTTGTCTCTCTACCTCTACTTCCCTCTTCTGTATTCCCCTTTTCTGTTGTTTTCCAGTATTATACTTATTTTTCGAATTATTTTTCTTTTCTTTGGTTGTTTTTTTAAATCTTAAATTCTCCATCCTCTTTCTCCCCTTTCCTTTTTCTTCCCCACATAGAGTTACTTGTTCATTAAAGATGGCTTCTTCTTTGTCCCAGTCTTTTTGTTTTGCAGTTTTTTCTTGTTGTTTCTCATAGTTCCAAATCTCCATTTCTAAAAATTGAAAAACGAAGCCAAAGGAACCCTTCCCTTCTTGTGCCTCCTCTTTGTACTTTTTAAGTTTCATTTTCAATTCATCAAAAAGTGATGCCATTGTAAAAAATTTTAAACAACCACCCGATTGATTTTAGTCATTCAAATATAATAGCCAAAATCCAAAAGTCACCAAGTAATCCAAATACACACAAACTGTTTCTTTTTGCTCTTTCTTTTTTTTTCCTTCCTGGGGTTACTATTTAGTTGCAAAGTTTCAGTTAAAATGTATCTTTTAGAAGTCTTATTGAAATTTTATTTCAGATTCTTTTAAAGTCCAGGCAGTCTCCTCCGTCTTCCAGATCCTGCCCTTATTCTTTTTCTCTCCCTTCCTGCTTATAGAAGAAAAAGATTTTAATGTCACGAAATCTTTATTGTCCCTTTGGCATTTAGTTATATTTTCAGCTTAATTGCCTGTTGATGCCAAAGCGGATTTTTCCAATTTCTTATTCTTAGTTGTCAATATAAGGGAGAGAGAGAAGAAAAAAGCCAAACCTTTTCCTTTTCACTTTCTTTCTCTGCTTCCGACTCTTCTTTGGGAGCGATGTTATTTCTTGTAAAATTTAAATTCCAGGGTACCTTAGTTATTGCTTTTTCAACTTAGCCCGGTCAGCCAATACTTTAACTTCTTATCTTCCTCCTGCATGTTCTTTTCTGGATGAGTACTTCTTTGAGGTGGCCATTTCTGACCACCGCTCCTACCACCTTTGGGAAAGGGAGTTTGATCAGCTGAGGAGGAGAGATGCGGCTCTCCTCTACCCTGCTGGCAGTCTCCCCCTTCTTCACTACCTCTACGGGGTGGCTTAGCCCCGAAACCAGCGGGCTCGGGGCGCTCCAGCGGCGAGCCCAGGCAGAAACTGCGCACGATCACGGATTCCTGTCTGTCACCGAAGCCCTTCAAACTGGAAGTCTCTATTTTGCTTTATTGTTTTCTATGCTGTGTAGTCCAGTTTATTGTCTACAATTCCATTAAAATCTCCCATCATAACTATATTAACATAGTCCAGTTCAACTATTTTCATATGTAATTTTTTATAGAATTCTTCTTGTTTGTCGTTCGGGGCATAAATTGCAATCAGGAGTGTTTTCGTATTATTGTCCATTATTTCCACCATTAATATTCTTCCGTCGTCATCAGTATAAATCAATTTCGCTGAGATGGTCTCTTTAATATATAAAACCACTCCTCCTTTCTTACATTGTGTCAAGGAAGTGAATATTTTCCCTAATTTTGGCTGTATCAACAATTGTTCATATTGTTTTTTTAATATGTACTTCTTGTAGGCAGATTATATCAAATTTTAATTTCTCTAATTTATGAAAGATTTTCCTTCTTTTAACGGCTGAGTTAAGTCCATTTATATTAATTGTAATCAATTTTTTCTCTTCCATGGTTATATTTTGTAATTAGGTTTAACAGCTCTCGTGGATCTAGGTTCACATTGTTCTTTGGCTTCCTCCTTTTCACCTACTGCACCTTCTTTTTCAGTCGTCATTTGGGAGTCCTCTTGGAATTCAATTAGTGAAATTTCTTTTTCTGCCTCTTCCTCCCCTCTGAAAAATTCTGTGTAAAATGCTTCAGCTTTCTCAATTGAGTCAATTCTATATCTCTGTTCTTGCCACGTAAACATTAAACCTTCTCGAATCAGCCTTCTATAATTCACCTCTTTTTTAAGTAGCATTTTGGTCAGAAATCGGTTTTACCTTCTCATCTCTCTCACTGCTGGGTACTTGTTTCAAGACAACAATCTCCTTATCTTTGTATTTCAATGTTTTCTCTCTTGCCACTTGCAATATTTGTGTTTTAATGGCTTTCTTTGTAAATCTGATGTGAACTTCTCTTGGTAAGCTATTTCTCATCGCGTATCTTGTGAAGACTCGATAAACCTCATCTATTCCATCCATCATCTTCTCTTCAGTTATTTCCAAAGCTTCAGCCAATATTTCGATCATTATCTCAGCTAGATTTGGAATCTAAGATAAAATTCTGATCTGTCCATCTCCCATCTCAGCATACCACTTTTATCTTGTTCAACCACAGTTAATCTGTTATCAATGTCTCCAATCTTCTTGTCTCTTTGTTTATCTTCTTCAATTTTATGGAGTCTCTCATCATACTTCATCATCATTTGTTGGATTTTTTCCACTTTTTCATCAGTTTTCCCTGTTCTTTGTTCAATGTTCTCTATTCTCTTTTCAATATTCTCTGATCTTGTTTGAATATTTTGAATTCCTTGCATAATCATCTGCAGGATCACTTTTTCTTGTTCTTTTTCTTGCCTTAATATTGTCTGTATTGAACGTTGTCCTCCAGATGGTGGAGAGGAAGAAGTGGAAGTTGAAGAACCAGGAGCTGTTAATTTCCTACTCATTTTGAGGAGTTCAAAATCTTCAGGTTCTTCTAGACCTTAATCCAGTTGTAAAATAACCATTTGTAGTTCCAAATAAAAATACTAGGAAAAAAGTAGGAGAATAGTAAGAAGAGAGAAGCCAAATAGTAATAATAATAGAAAAAGAAGAAAAAAATTCTTCAGGTTCTTGTATACCTTAATCCAATCGGTTGGTTAGATGACAGTAAAAATTCAAAAATGAAGGAAAAGACCATTAACACACCATGAACACACACAAAAAAGAAAAAGCTGTAAAATCCTAAAAAAGGTGAAAAAGTGAAGAAAAAGGCTAAAAAGGAAAGGAAAAATTCTTCAGGTTCTTCAACACCTTAATCCAATTAAGACGTCTCAAATATAAAAGTATGCACTAAAATAAACCAAGAAAAAGAAAAAAAAAACAATATGGAAGGTAGATGGAAAGACAAAAATACCAGGAAGGGAAAGAGAAGAAAAAGGCTACTCCCTTAAAAAGAAAAGGAAGGGAAGCATTAATACTAAAGCTTTTCCTTTAAAATAAAAAGCAGACATAGAAATTTAACTTCCAAAGACAAGAAAAAAAACAAAAACAAAGACAAGTTCCAGAGAGCCAAAAATCCAAATAGCTATTGCAAAAAAAAAGTAAACTGATGAGGAGGGGTAGCACAGCTTAAAAAGAATAAAAAGAGCACATTGCACTTTGTTGATTATCCAAGGCTCTTGTTATAACTCTCTTCTCCAAAGACTTATCACCTTTTCTTTTCCTAAGCTTCAACACCAGACTCCAGCTGTTGATAGAAACCCAGAAGAGCACCCTCTATCTTATCAAGCAGGCAATGTCCTTGAAACAAAGTCTCAGTTCTTTCTCAGCTTTGTCTGGTCGGAAGAAAAATAGAATATTTCCAAGCCTCTAGTTGGCAGTGTTACAAAGTTTCTTTAGCTTTCACTTTCCCCCTCCTTTTCCAAGCAAAATATAATAAGAATTAATTAAAAGAAAAAAGAAAAAGATATTTAAAAAATAACTAAAAGGGAGTCTCTGGATTAAAATAGTATAAAATCAAAACGGAGAGAAGAATATATAAAAAGAAAACCCCAGTCCAGTTTCAATATATAAGATCATGTGTAGAAAATCCAGCAATGAGAAAAAATAATATTACTTTGACATTCCTGTTTAAAATTGCCGCTTAATCACTTCTGTCAAAACTTTTAGATTCTTTCTTTCCCTTACGGCAGGGGTGGGCAAACTTTTTGGCTCGGGGGCCTCATTGACTTTTAAAATTTGACAGACGGGCCTCCACCTGGTGTCGAAATGCCTGTCATTACAAGTCAAAATCAAATGAATGCAATCATTCAATCATTCACATCAAACCTTAATTCTGTACCAATCTTCGGCAGGCCGGATTAAAAAGACCAACGGGCTGGATGTGGCCCCCGGGCCGTAGTTTGCCCACCCCTGCCTTAGGGTGTCCTTTCAAGTCTTAAAATAAAGAAAAAGTTCTCACCAAACTGGCACACTCTCTCTTTCCGTTCTCTTTTGTTTCGGAGCTGTCCCAACTTCAGCAGCTTTAATGGCTGCCTCTTTGCCGCTGGCAAAAAGAGCTTCTCCTGGATCTACCAGGGGCTTTGCGATATCCCTGGGATTGACAGGATGCGCTCTTTACATTCACCATCTCTTCAGGACGGTTTAGATCCACTTGGACCGTCCAGGAGCAAAGATATCGGCTGCGATCTCAGATCTCCGAGATCGCATGCCATATCGTCACGACGCCAGCTCCGCCCTCTCTCCCCAGTGCTATTTCTTGTTTCCTTTCCATATTGTTTTGTACCTTTCTGTCCTTATCTTGTACTTGCTGAATCCATCTTTTTTCTTTTTCCTTCCTTCCCAGCTTATTTGCAATTTCAAAATAATTCTGTTTTACCAATTTCAGAGCCCTTAAATTTTTTTCCTGTTCTAAAATATTCAATCTGTGTTTGGCTAATCTACATTTACCTATAATCTGATCATTCCCTGGTGTTACTTGCGCTTGTATTTCCAAATTTCTAATCTCCTGTAGTTCATTGTATTCCTTCTTTTTTTTTTCCTTTTAGCATTATATGCTATCGTTAAACCTCTTAAATAGGCTTTCGTTGTATCCCACAAATTCTGTAAGGATGTATGTTCTTTTATGTTTACTTCAAAAAAATATTTCTAATTCCTTTTTTACTTTCTCTAAGTATTCTTTTTCTCTCAGAATTTGTGGGTCCAACGTCCATCTCCCTCTTCATTTTTGTTGACCTTTCCATGTTACTATTAATGGGTTATGGTCTGTCCATACATTTGGTGCTATTTCTACTGATTCTATGTCATTCACTAAAGTTTTACTTGACCAGGCCATATCAATTCTCGACCATGATTTATGGGGAATAGAATAGAAGGTGAACCGATTTTCTTTTGGGTTGTGTACTCTCCAAATATCTATTAATTTTTGTTCTTCTGCCATATTAAAAAAAGTTTTTGGAAGGGTGTTCTTTTTCTTCTTTGTTGTATAAGTACTTTGATAATCCCTTTTGATATCCACGACTGCGCTGAAATCCCCTAACATACAAATGTCCTCAATACCTAATTCTAGAATTTTTTCATGAATATTTTTATAGTAATTTTCTTGTTGATTGTTGGGTGCATATACAACAACTAATAATAGTTTCCTCTGTTCCAGAAAAACTTCCAACATTAATGTTCTACCTATTAGATCTGCATATAATACTTCTGCTTTTAGTCCTTTTCTGACATATATTGCTGTCCCTCTTTTTTTTCTTCTGCTAGGGCTGCATACAGTTTTCCTAATTTTTTAAATTGTATTTTTTATCCTGGGTTCTGATGTGTACCTCTTGGAGGCATACTATATCCATTTTTCGTTTTGCCAATCTCTTAAAACTTTGGTTCCTTTTAATTGAAGAATTAAGTCCATTTATATTTACGCATAGTATTTTCAAGTTGTTTTCCATTTTTCTTCTTTGCTACCACTCACTAATTCCTGTTGGTCTTTGCCTCTGTTTGTGCCCTTGTTCTTACTCTTTCTTCCTGTGGGGTTCTTCTACTCTCCTTTTCTCTTCTTCCTCCCAGAATCCCCTAGCCAGAATGCTTTAAGAGGGGAGGAGTTCAACTCCCAGAATCCCCCAGCAGGCATGCTTTAAGAGGGGTAGACTACAACTCCCAGAATCCACTAGTAGGCATTCTTTAATAGGGGAGGTCTACAACTCCCAGAATCCTCCAGCCGGCAAACTTTAAGAAGGGTGGACTACAACTCCTAGAATCCCCCACATCCGCAGAATGGTCCTAAGTGTGCAAACGGCCCCTGCCTCCCTTTTTTCAGGGCCGTTTGTAACTTGGAACAGTTGCTAAACAAACTGTCGTATGTTCGTGAGAACCAGCTGTATTGGACCAAGCGAATATTTTCTGACCTTTTCCACCCTGCAGCTGGCATCAGGGTCATGATCAAAACGGAAGAGCCGCATTCCGATGAATGTCCCAGAGACTTGGAGCCGCATCAGTTGTCTGGCAGTTCAGAGGGCGATTTCCAGGGTCTGGACCCTGAAGCTCCCTGCGGCAGCCCCTACAGCACCGCCACCCTGCTGGGAAACTTCGCTGGCAACAAACTGGAGGAACGAAGCGAGTATGACATGAACTTCGGTGAGATCAAGAGAGTTACTGTGCAGCACAGCAACTGCACGGGTGAGTAGAGACTTCCAGAATTTCCCAGCCCGTGTGTTTTAAGAAGGGTGGACTTCAATTCCCAGCATTCTCCATTGTGCTTTTGAAGGGGTGGACTTCAACTCCCAGAATTCCCCAGCAGGCATGCTTTGGTTGTAAGTTGAGGACTACCAGTACTTAAGTACTCTGAGAGAATCTGGAATGTTTTACAGAGTTTCTGTGTTCAAGGATGGCAACTGCCTCGATTCATCCTCCTGCCTGTCACAAGAAGTTTTGAGCCATAAATGGTTTTCTCACCGCACGCTACTGCATGCAACCCCCTTGATTTTGTTTTGCTTTTCTGTCTTTCTTGCAAGATGACGGGATCGTAATCAAAATGGAGGAAGAAGAAGAGGAAAAGGAGGAGGAGGAAGAAGAGGAAGAGGAGGAGGAGGAGGAAGACCCTGTCTGTTTGGAGAATCGGCAGTTGTTTTCGTCCCACGTCGAGCCGCCCTGCTCGCTGACTTGCAATGTAGAGGTTCTCCAGGAGGAACAGAGGGTGACCAAGCCACCCCGACCCACCGTGGGGATCTGCGCCCCGCTTTGTGAGAGAGACAATAGCATTGAAACGCGACCGGTCATGCTGCAGCAGCGAAACCGGACGCGTGAGCGGCCGTACATCTGTCCGGACTGCGGCAAGAGCTTCATGCTGCGGATCAACTATATAATCCATCAGCGTAACCACCTCAAGGAGGGGCCCTATGAGTGCCACGCCTGTGACCTAAGCTTCCGCATCAAGCAGCAATACCTCCTGCACCAGCGGCTGCACACGGTGCGACGGGTGGCTCCTCCGCCCCGCCGCGGACAGCCGTACCCTAACAAGCATAGCTTCAAGCAACAGCCTCAGCCACCCCCACCACCCGGCAAGCCCTACAAGTGTAGCGAGTGCAACAGCAGCTTCAGCCACAAGTCAAGCTTGAGCAAGCACCAGATCACGCACGTTGGCGAACGCCCGTACTCGTGCGACGAGTGCCGGAAGAGCTTCCGGCTGCAGATCTCACTGGCCATGCACCAGCGGGTGCACGCCGGCAAAACCGAGCTCTCCTTCATCTGTCCTCAGTGTGGGAAGACCTTCAGTCGGCCGTCTCACCTGCTGCGACACCAGCGGACTCACACGGGCGAACGGCCATATAAGTGTAGCCAGTGCGACAAGACGTTCAGCGAGAAGTCAAAGCTGACCAACCACTACCGGGTGCACACCCGTGAGCGGCCCCATGCCTGCAGCGAGTGCGGCAAGGGTTTCATCCGCAAGCACCATCTGCTCGAGCACCAGCGTATCCACACGGGCGAGCGGCCGTACCACTGTGCCGAGTGTGGGAAGAATTTTACCCAGAAGCATCACCTACTCGAGCACCAGCGTGCGCATACGGGTGAGCGGCCGTACCCATGTACGGAGTGCGCCAAGTGCTTCCGTTACAAGCAGTCACTCAAGTATCACTTGCGGACACACATGGGGGAGTGAGGGGGAGTCCCTGTTTCCTGCCCCCCCTTCCCCCCCAAAGCCAGCCCCGGTATTCAGGGACAGAGGACTTAATTGAGGAGAGGGTGAAGGACTTTCTGCAGAGATACCTACCTCTGCCCAATGGAGCACTGAATCGGGGTCCCTCCCTCCAAGCCAGTAATGGGTTTCTGGCTCAACTAACCTTCATCTCTTCCAGCACTGTAACCTTGATGGACACAAACTATCTTCTCCAAGCTTCTGGCTTCCTTTGCTTCCTCCCCATTCTGTTCTTTTTGATAATAAATGTGCAGCCTGATTTATTTGGTAAGCATTTGCTTAAACTTCTGGCTTTCTTTCCTTTGGCTATTAACAGGGGGCCACGGTGGCTCAGCGGCTAAGACGCTGAGCTTGTCTATCAGAAAGGTTAGTGGTTCGAATCCCTAGTGCTGCGTAATGGAGTGAGCTCCTGTTACTTGTCCCAGCTTCTGCCAACCTAGCAGTTTGAAAACTGCCGGCCATGTGACCAGTCTTTGGACAGCGCTGGCTCTTTGGCTTTGTAACGGAGATGAGCACCATCCCCTGGAGCTGGAAACGACTAACTCGTATGTGCGAGGGGAACCTTTACCTTCACCTTTCCCCAAAATACTGGCGGGAAGGGCAGAGCCGTCGGTAGCGGGGATGATGGGCTGCGGGGAAGCCCCCGGAACAGTTTATTCCTAGAATCCCAGAGTCTTCAGCGACGCCTACAGAAAAGGATACAGCTCAGCCTTCCTTATTTTAGCTTCCTTCTGTGCATGATATAGGTAGTCCTTGGCTTATGACAGCAAGTGAGCCCAAATGTTCTGTTGCTAAGGGAGATAGGGGTGTGAGCTTTGCCCCATCGTATGACCTCTCTTGCCACAATTGTTAAGTGAATCCCTGCAGTTGTTCAGGTAGTAACAGTTGTTCAGTGAATCTGGCTTCCCCATTGACTTTAACAGAATAACGGAGTTGGAAGGTACCTTGGGGGTCTTCTAGTCCAGCCCCCTACTCAAGCAGGAGACTTACAGAATAACAGAATGACGAGATGGAAGGGACCTTGGAGGTCTTCTAGTCCAACTCCCTGTTCAAGCAGGAGACCCTTACAGAATAACAGTGGAAAGGGACCTTGGAGGTCTTCTAGTCCAACCCTGCTCAAGCTGGATATCCTGAAACATTTCCAAGAAACGGTTGCCCAATCTCTTTTTCAAAGCCTCCAGTGTTGGAGCACCCACAACTTCTGGCATTGCTTGTCACATGGTCGCCATAGGGATACTGCAATAAAGATGAGTCAGTTTGAATTACCATTACCATTACCATTACCATGGTGGTGCTGCCATGGTGGTGCTGCAACTGTCGTAAGTGTGAGAAACGGTCATAACTCACTTTTTTCAGTACCATTGTAACTTCAGTCACTAAATGACCAGTTGTAAGTTGAGGACATGTTTACTTGGGGGGAGGGATTGCCAATGGAAGGCCTCTGGCTTATATTTTGTTTTGTCTCAGTTTTTAGTACATTTTGGTACATTGATTAGATGTTATCGTTTTTGTAAAATCCTTTCTCTGGAGGGAGGAGAGGATTTTGTAGCTAAGGTGGACACATGGAACGTTCCCTTTGAATCGGTGTTTTCCAAAGATGGCCACCTTAAAACGCGTGGACTTCAACTCTCAGAATTCCCCAGCCGTCCGTTTCTTCATTCCAGAAAGATGGTGGACTCACCAAGTGATTTTCTCTGATCCTGCCCATCGGAGGATCTCGAAAGTTAAAGACATTCAATAGTGATTAAGAAAGCAATGCAATGTTATGTCCATTATTGGCTGCATGGTACTTTTGATCCCAACTCTGAGCTGCTCAGTTCCCAGTGGTTCCCACAAAACCACGATTCCTGCGTGAGCTGAAAGGGACCTTGGAGGTCTTCTAGTCCAACCGCCTGCTCAGACAGGAGATCCTATCCCAGTGTTGGCGAACCTTTTTGGCACTGAGTGCTGAAATGGGAGTGCGCGCATGCAGGGGAGTGCTGGAAACCGGAAAAGCAGTTCCACGGTGTGTGCGTGCAGGAACGCCGGGAAGCTCAGCTCCCAGTTTCTGGCACGCATGTGTGCCAGCCACCTGGTCTTCCGGTTTCCGGCATGCATGTGTGCATGAAGACCAGCTGGCCGGTGCGCATACATGTGCCGGCAACTGGAAGAGCAACAGGCAATGGCTGGCATGCCTGGAGAGATGGCTGCACGTGCCACTTCCGTCACGCGTGCCATAGGTTCGCCATCACAGCTCTATTCCGTTTCCAGACAACTGGCTGTCCAGTCTCTTCTTAAGTGTGGGAGCACCCACAACTTACTGTGGCAAGCAGTTCCACCGGTTAATTGTTCCCACAGGAAGTTTTCCTTAATTCCAGGTTGGTTCTCATATTTGATTAGTTTCCATCGTTTCTTGTCTTGCCTTCTGGTGCTTTGGAAAATTAAGTTGACTCTCCCTCTTCTTTGAGGCAGCCCCCCAAAGACTGGAAGGCTACTATCATGCCCTCCCCCACTTAGTCCTTCTTTTCTTCAGACTGGCCAAACCCAAATCCTGCAACTGTTCTTGGTATGTTTTAGCCTCTGAGCCTTTAATCATCTTAGTTACTCTTCTAAGATTAGTTTAATCATTGTAAACACGAGACAGATGCCAAGTGTTCTGAATTTTGATCATGTGACCACAGGGATACTGTGACAGGTAAGTGGGAGAGGTGGTCCCAAGTCACTTTTTTTCAGTGCTGTGACTTTGAACAGTCACTAAATGGATGGCTGTAAGTTGAGTATCTATTAGGAACTGTGCAAGGGGGCTTGCTTTCCAGCCTCATCTGCCGAAGGGGGGGGCTTCTTGCAAGGGGAGGGGTCTTTTGGGGGGCCTTCAGGCGAGGGGAGGGGGCTTCTGGGGGGCCTTTAGTCAAGGGGAGGGGGCTTCTGGAGGGCTTAAAACGAGAAGGGGTCTTTTGGGTGGGCCTTAGGCAGGGGGAGGGGTCTTAAGGGGTGGCAGAAACTAGGCCTGTGACGTCAAATCCCGCCCCCGGACGTGTTTACTTTTCCCTGCGTTTTTGTTTTGTTTCCGGAACTCCGCTGTGATTGCCGGGTTCCGATTTCCGGCTTCCCCCGTACACCCTTTCTCTCGGCCTGCCCTCGCACCTTGTTCCTCCCGCCGCACGGGGGCGCTGCTGTCCTGGCCGGCCGCGCGCAAGGAGTGGAAAAAAAACAACCCCACCTCCTTTCGCTGCGCATCCGCTCTCTCCGGTCGCGCTAGCCGTCACCTCCCCGCCTCGCCCTCCCTGGCAAGGCCGCGGCTCCGCGCATGCGTGCCTGCTCGCCGTTCGCCGCTCGCCGGACGCCTCTGTTGGGTAAGCGCAACTCATTGCAACATCCCCTCCAGCCGCCGCCGTTGCCGCTGCTCTTTCCCCTCCCTCCCTCGAGAGCGGCCCTCCAGGAGTCGAAACTGAGGGGGCGGAGCCTGTTTGGGAGAAGGGCGGGACTGAGCTCCCTCTTCCTTCCCCTCGCTGGGGAACAAAGGCCGGGCTTGAGTGGGGGCGGGGGCTCACCCTAACGGGGAAGGGGGGACCCCCTCGGCTGACTTTTAACCGCCGGGGAGACCCGACCCCTCGGTCTGGAGGGGTTTTGGCTCCCCCCCGCCCGAAATGGGGTTCGGGGAGTCCCGAAGGCCTAGTTTGCCTTATTTGGGGGATGATGGGAGTTGAAGTTCTGGGTCTGTAGGGGTCTTGAAGACCTAGTGAGGCCTGGTTTGCGATGATGGGAGTTGTAGTTCTAGGGGGGTCCCGAAGGCCTAGCGAGGCCTGGTTTGCTCTGGTTGGGGGATGATGGGAGTTGGAGTTGTGGGCCCCTCGAGTTGGGGGGGGGGGTCCTGAAGGCCTAGGTAGGCCTGGTCTGATCCAGTGGGGGATGATGGGTACTCTAGCCCCCTCAATGTGGGGTGGGGGGGGCTTTCCGGCTCCCCCCCAAAGTGAGGAATGGGGGCAGGTGGTGGTCCTGAAAGCCTCGTTTGGCCTGTTGGGGGATGATAGATATTGTAGTTCTGGCCCAGAGGGAACCTTCCTCTCAATTGTGGAGGGTGTTGGTGGTATTGGTCCTGAAGGCCTAGCAAGGCCTGGCCTGCCCCCATGTGGGAAGATGGGAGTTGTAGTTCTGTCCCAGGGGGACCCTTCCCTTAGACTTTTGGGGGAAGGAAGGCTGCTGGCTCCCCAAAACAGGGGGGGGGGGTAATCTTGAAGGGCCTAGCAAGGCTTGGCCTGCCACCGTTGGGGATGATGGGAGTTGTAGTTCTGAGCCAAAGGGAGGTTCTGAGGCTGAGCTCCCTATCCTAGCTGCTCTTCTCCTGGGGGAGGGGTGGCTGTGAGTTCTAGTGGTGCCTTAGGTGGAAAAGCCAGCCGGGTGATTTTGACTGAGTCACCAGGAGACAGTGAGTTCTAGTCCTGCCCTAGGCATGAAAGGAATCTGGGTGACTTTGGGCCAATCACCAGAAGACAGTGAATTCTAGTCCCGCCTCAGGCATGAAATTCAATTGAGCGACTTTGGGCCAATCACCAGGAGACTGGGAGGGAGTTCTAGTCCCGCCTCAGGCATGAAATTCAATTGAGCAACTTTGGGCCAATCACCAGGAGACTGGGAGGGAGTTCTAGTCCCACCTCAGGCATGAAATTCATTTGGGTGACTTTGGGCCAATCACCAGGCGACTGGGAGTTCTAGTCCCGCCTTAACCATGAAAGCCAGCTAGGTGACTTTGGGCCAATCACCAGGAGACTGGGAGATCTTTTTTTTTATTCTTTAAAAACAAAAAATACAAAAATCTCATTTCCATTAACAGTTATTGTGTCATTGTACATACATGTTTCTTATTTTCTGACTATACATTATTTTTATCCTTATCCTTCACCCATTCGTACCACCTCTCCCATGTCGCATAGTATTCTCGATCCTCTTTGCATTTCTGTTCCATAGTAAATTTATCTAGTTCAGCACAGTCCATTATTTTTTGAATCAGAACTTCATCTGGTGGTATTTTATCACTCTTCCAATTTTGTGCTAACGTGATTCTTGCTGTAGTTAAGATGTGTACAATAAGGTATCTTTTATGTTTACTCAAATTCCCTTTAATCATACCTAATAAAAAAGTTTCGGGTTCCAATTTCAATTTATATTTTGTAATCTCAAAAAGCCATCTCTGTATTTTCTTCCAATATTTTTTGACCTCTATACATTGCCACCACATATGGAAAAAGTTCCTTTCTTTTGTTTGCACTTCCAGCATTTTGATTTCAAGGTTGGATACATTTTTGCCAATCGTGCCGGCACTAAGTGCCATCTACAAAACATTGGACTGGGAGTTCTAGTCCCGCCATAGGACTGAAAGTCATCTGGGTCCCTCCTTCACAACCCAGCCCACCTCGCAGGGTTGTCGTGGGGCAAATAGGAATATTAGACACGTGCTCACCCCCCTGCTTCCTCATCCTTACAGCGACCAGGTCAACGTCACTCTGAGGACCCAGGTGAAGCCAGTCCGATAGGTGCCCTCAAAGCGAGAGACGATGTATATCTAAGATCTTTGTGGCAAGCTGGTTGTGTAAAAGAACACAGTTGTGGCATGGGGCAGTGACAACAGTTAACACAATTTGGAGATTTTTTTGGGTTCGTAAATTATTTGAGGTAAAGCAACAACCAAAAAACCCACACAAAACAGGTGTTTTTCCTCCTAAACTTCAGTCTTTCTTACCCAACGGTCTTTAAACTTCGCTTAAAAGTAGGAACCGAGCGAATCCTCGACTTGCGACCACGACGGAGCCCACCTGTCGCGAAGCGAGATGGGAAGCAAACTTCACCCCCGTTTTTGCGATCTTCCTTGCCCCTGTCGATCAGCGAACCGCTACGGTTGTTAGCATAAAACTCCTCTCCCAAGACAGTGCCACGGTCATCAATATGAATTGGTTAACACACATGGGAATTTTGAGCACGTGGCCGTGACAATGCTCCAACAGTCGTAAGTGTGAAAAAAATGGTTCTAAAGTCCCTTCCCCCCCACTACCATTCTAACTTGAAACGGTCACGAAACGAACCATTGTAATTCGAGGACTACTTATAAAGGAATAATAAAAATGGAATTTTATGAAGCCTCCCTCCCGAGGCTCTTGATATGAAAACCACAAGGGATTCCCCCCAATTTCTGTCGTTAAGTGAGCTTGGTCCCATTGGATGACTCATCTCGCCGAGTGACTCGCCACTGTCTACGAGTTTGTCACCTGGTTGTGAAATGAATCTGGTCACAAAAGGGGATCATGGGACCCTGGGAAGCTGTGACCATCATAAATGCGAAGCAGTTGCCCCATGTCCAACTTTGGAGCGCTGCAAAGGTAACCGTGAAATGGGGCTGTGGGGAAGCTGGGAAGATTAGTTCCAGATTTCCCCAGTATGTGCCAGGTACTGTTCTAATAAAAGTGCTTTGAGATAGTGTGTGTCTTGGAGTTACTGGAAGGAATGGATTTTCCCTGGAATGCTGACATTAAACTGGAACTGGAACAACTTTCAGCTCTCCCAGAGGGAGCTGTCGGGGTGGCTGAACCCCAGGATTTGTTTCGATTATGAATCAGTCCAAAGAATCAGCCAACACGGGAGGTGAGACAGAAAGGCATGGGGGGGGGGGCACTGGAAGATTAATTAAATCCCCCAGCCCCCCTTTGGAGGAGTTAAGGTGTGCGGAGGAGAGACAAGATTTAGCAGCCCAGCCCAAAGACACAGATTCCTGGACGAGTTGTCAGATGGGACCGGAGAGAAAGCTGCCTGGAGAATTCATTCCATCAAGCCTTTTACATACTGCAAAGGAGGCATATTGGAGGTATGGAGCTCCAATTATATCGGAAGGCCAACAGGATCAGATTTCAAGGGAGAGACGAGAGATGCAACCTAATACAGGTATGTGGCAATCTTCTCCCCCACACTCAGAAGGAAATTTACCCCCTGCAGAAAGTATCCCTCCAGGGTGGGGATTTTATCTTGGTCAAGGGTGGATCCAGTACCAGTGGATGCCAGCACCAGCAACGCCCTGCCCCCAGAGAGTATCAGCGATCCCTTCCCAACAAAAGGATCTATACAGACAGCAGGAAGCAGCAATGCAGGGAATAAGGCAACGATTGGCCTCTATGGCAAGTCCCTGATCAGCCCCCACTCAGAGCAACCTTGCAGAGGCCCTTCCAGAGAGTATCAAACCCCAGACCAGATCAGATGCAGTTCAAGGCCAATTTTGACGGATGCCCTGAACAATTTTCTTATTTCCTCACTCAAATCTGGTCTCAGACCAATTTGGAGACTAATATGCAACCGAACGTGATACTGTTACTGCAATAACAGATGGGATGAATGAGGGGGATGCTTCGGACTGGGTGGCGCAATTGCACTACAAACAGGCCCCAGAACTACAGAATGTTAATGCATTTCTTCAATTGCTGTGACTCAGATTTGAGAATCGAGACACCGTGGCTGAAAATGAGGACGAATTAATGGAAATGAAACAGGGCAAGCGACCCTTATCAGACTTTATATGGGACATTAGAAGGGTTGCAAGCCACCACATAGGTTGGCCTGAAAAATTAATCTTGCACTATTTTAAAAACGCCATTGACCCAAAAGTAAAGAAGGCCTGCAACATTAGGGGAATACCAGAGACCCTGCAAACATGGTGTGCGGCCACCCTCAATTTAGACCACAACATCAACCAACAACAACAACAACAACAACAAAAACCCTACCTGAAGGCCCTCCCAGGAGAACTGTGGACAGGCGACAGCTGACCAGACCTGCTGAAACTGCTCCCACCCAAACCACCAGAATGATAAAGTGTTATCGTTGTGGCCAGGGTGGCCATAGAGCAGCTGACTGTCTGGCCCCCGCACCTGTTCCACAAGCTCCACAACCGAGGTCTGATACAGCCACCAGGGGGCAGAAAAGTCAAGGAAAGCCCCCCGACACTACCCACTTCGCTAGACACACCATAGAAGATCCTCTCCATGCAGAAGGAAGCAGCAAACTCCCAGACCAACACAGCCTCCCTGGACAACCCACTGACGAAGACAATCCTATGGTGAGTGCACCCATCACACCTTTTACTGTCAAAGTGAAGTTAGTGGTGCCTGACACGGGGGAGGCAGGGGAACTAGAAGCTGTCATAGATACCGGATGCTCTAGATGCCTTATTGGGCTCCCCATCGTTGAATAATTGGGCATAAAAACTAAACCACTAAAACGCCCAATCAGATTTGAACAAGTGGATGGGACATTAATTGGGACCCCAGCCACCCAAATGACAGGGTTAATCAAACTGTAGATGGGTCCTCACCATGAACTCATATGTTTTATAATAGCTCCAAGAATGTCAGAATCTGTCATATTGGGACTTGCTTGGCTAGATAAATGGGCCCCTACAATCAAGTGGGAGGATGGATTCCGGAAAATCATCATTGGAGTGGGGCCACTGCCCTCCCTTCCTCCCACTAAGAAACCACCATCCAACCTGGATCCAGAAACTGAAGCAGCAACCACTTCCTCGGACCGTCTTCCAGGTACTCCCCAAGTGCCCAGACAATATAGAGACTTGGCTGAGGCATTCAGTGAAGAGGAATGTAATATTTTACCTCCCCATCGAGCCACGGATTCTGTCATACAATTAGAACCCCGAGCAAAACTGCCAAAACCAAAAATGTATTCCATGACACCGGCTGAAATGACTGAATTAAGGAAATACATTGATAGCAATTTGGAAAGACGTTTCATTGAACATGCCAAATCTAAGTTGGCCATTCCAGTGCTGTTCAAAGAAAATAAAGATGGCGGGTTGAGAATATGTGTTGATTTTAGGGGCGTGAATGCATCAAAAACATGTATCCTCTCCCTCTTATGAAGGACTTATTAAACCACCTGTCAAAAGGCAAGGTCTTCACCAAGCTAGATCTGAGAGAACCTTACTACCGAGTCTGCATAAAAGAGGGAGACGAATGGAAAACAGCCTTTAACTGTCCTCGTCTACCTGAATGGCATCCTTATATTCAGCAAAACCATTGAGGAACATGTCAAATTGGTCAGACAAGTCCTGAAAAAACTTTTAGCTGCCAAGTTATATGTAAAACTCAAAATGCGAATTCCACAAGGAGTCGCTGGATTACTTAGGCTACCGAATATCCAACTAGGAAATTGAGATGGACCCTGGAAAAGTGAAAGCCGTGCTGGACTGGCAACCCCCCAAAACACGAAAGCAACTTCAAAGTTTTTTGGGTTTTGCCAATTTCTATAGACAATTCTTTCTTTTGCCGAGGTTGCCCTCCCTTTGACAGAGTTATTAAAAACGGGCCCTTCATCCACCAAACTGAAGCCCAGTCAACCCCTGGCTTGGACCATAGACTGTCAGAAAGCTTTTGAAACCTTAAAAAACCTCTTTGCAGCTGAGCCCATTCTCCAGCAACCAGACCTTACCAGACCTTTTATAGTCCAAACTGAGGCTAGTGATGTGGGGATAGCGGCCGTTCTGCTACAAAATGACTCTCAGAACCAACTGATGCATTGCGCTTATGTGTCCAAAAAGCTAACGGACACAGCGAAGATGGGCGGTCTGGGAGAAAGAAGCATTTGCAGTATGATGGGCTTTGTTGTCTTGGAGGCTTTTCCTAGAAGGGGTGAAGGAGCCGTTTGAAGTGTGGACTGATCATAAGAACCTCGAGGCTCTAAAGACACCTCGGAAGCTATCACCTAAACAAGTCCGCTGGTCTCAATACTTCAAGCGGTTCAACTTCAGCATGAAATATATCCCCGGAGGGAAAAACATCTTGGCGGACTCTGTCCAGGAACCCCCAGTTTGACAGTCACCGAGAGGAAATAGTGCAGGCTTTGATATCAAGCTCAATCGGCAGGCCAAGTAACCACTTGAGGCCAAGCCAACCGCAACCCCAAACGCCTGGAAGACAAACTGACCATGGAGTTGAAAGCAGCCCTATTGACCGATCCCTGGTTTGTGGAACATCAAACTGAATTAACAATGAATGAGGGACTGGCTTGGAAAGGGACTAAACTTTATGTACCCACAAACCTAAGACTAACGGTACTAAAGCGTAGCCACGACTCGCGACTGGGGGACATTTCCGGTTCTTAAAAACCCTACATTTACTGAGAAGACAGTTCTGGTGGCCAAAAATGAAACCTGACGTCGAGGACTGTGTAAAAAGCTGGCCTCCTCCAATAAGTAGCTGAACCAACACAGCCGTGGGAAGAAATCGCAATGGACTTTATCGTAGAATTACCTGAGAGTGGAGGGAATACAATCATTTGGACTGTTATTGACTTATTCTCTAAGCAGGCGCACTTTACAGCCTGTTAAGGACTTCCATCTGCAAAAAAGCTTGCAAAACTGTTTGTGAAGCATATTTATAGACTACGTGGAGTACCTCATAGAATAATAGACAGAGGGGTATAATTTATGCTAAGTTCTGGAGGGTTTTTTTTAAAGTCTATTGGGTTGTCCCAAGGGTTATCCTCAGCATTCCATCTGGCCTGCAACAGAGCAGCAGAAAGAGTGAACACCATGGTGGAACAATACATTAGATACTATGTAAATTATCAACAGGAAAACTGGGCTTAATTATTACCATTTGCAGAGGTTGTTTATAATAATGCAGTACTTAGCAACACAGGGTTGACTCCATTCCAAATCAACACTCGCATGGAATTTGTCCCTATGCCAGAATTACCTAGAGAACCACCTACATCCATGTCTGTAACTCATTAAAAAAGGGTTGGGAGAATACGAAAAAAGCTTTGACTGAAGCTGCTAAGGATTACAAAAAGCAGGCAGACAAACAGATCCCTCTAACCACCATTTAAAGTCAACCAAATATCTTAGATTGAAACTTCCTAGTAAGAAGTTGGGACCTAAATTCTTAGGTCCATTCCTGATTTCAAAAATAATCCAGTCATGGTCCAATTAAGTCTTCCCCAGCTATTGGGAAAAATTCACCCAGTGTTCCATAGTAATTTATTAAAACCAGCTGTTACATCAATGATAAGACCTCTTAGCCGTGGTTCTGTGAATCCTAGGTAAGAAATTGCAAACAGGTAGGTTTGTATTTTTTCTTTTTCTTTTTCTGGTTCATAGTACAGTAACCGGCAAGCACAATTAAACTGAACAAGGTTAGCACTGAAATCAATCATCTTTCAGTGTAATTTATCCCTTCACTCCACCCACCTAATCGCTGTCTATCTCCGCCCTGCACTCGTGTCCCAATTGTTGCAGCAATTCTTGCTTCCAAATCAGGACTCAAGACCACAAAAGGTTAGAGAATACAGGTTTTTATTTGCGCAAAAGGTTCAGAGTATTAGCATGGCAAATTCTGAACCCCCAGCTCTTCCTGAGACATTATTTTTATACCCATCATGACCTCAGCTTAGACCTGGGCGTTCCTTTTATTACATTTTACCAAATAAGGACAATATCGTATACATCTCTATGAAGAAAATATAGAGGAAATGAGAAGTACAATTTTAATTGCTCAGTTATCTTACACCATCAGCTATTTTCCATGTCCACCCTTGTTTACAGTAACGTGGATAGTTCCAGTTCCTGAGTTCAGCAACTTTGTGGTTTTCACAATGTTATGTTAAGCAAGGCTTTGGGGAAATCAGGGACTTTTGCTAAATATGACCTATTGACTTGTGCTAAATATGAAAAATGCTGTATGTGTTATTTTTCAACTGCTTCATTCCCCCCTTTGAAACTACACCCAAATCTATTGATTACTGTGCAGTTTCACACAAGGGGGCAAGGTTTTCTATGCACCTAGCGCGTTGTTCAATTATTTCTCCAATATCAAATTCTAGGCAACAATTGGTGAAATTGAACTTTCCACACACTCCTCCTTCAGCTGCCAAGAGGTAGTCTAAGGCTAGACGGTTTTGATATATTGCATCTCTAAATTTCTTCTGTTGAACTGCTAGGGTACGCAAAGACTGAGCTGTTTCATTAGCAATTAGTTCTACAACCGCTTGAAGTCTGATAATACGATTTAGCATGTAAATTGGGGTACGGTACCCCCAGGTGCCATCAGCCGCCCAAGTAGCCGGCCCTAGTAATGTATTATTCATTCTGGGGGCCACTCATCATCCTTCCAATCCCCTATTTTGTAATCTGCCTTTAGTTTTCTGCTCTGCCACTCGTCGGCATTCATTACTTGAGGTATATTTAAGGGTAACATGAAGAATGAGGGGTTAATGATTCCCAAAGTACACGTTCCTCTCCACTTTGAAGGAAGGGTACTATAAGCCACATTACCACATATCCAATGTACCCCAGGAGGGGCTTCAGTAATGTTTTTCAGGGAATATTCAGCCCAGAATTGGTTTGTATTATTGGGCCAATATTCCCAGGATTTGGTAGAAAGGTTCCATTCATGAACTTCCAGGCACTCTGTTTCCCCTACAGAAGGCCCTGTTCCCTGCGTGTTAGATAAGCACCACTGAGCTACAATGGGGTTAGTCAACTCCCACCTGGAAAGTGGCTGATGTCTGGGCATTGCCGTAATGTTGTAAGCGACCAAATAATTCCATTCCTGGGCTGCCCACGGCCACTGATCCCCAATTTTAGTGCCCCCGCATATATAACAGTGACATTAAGTGTGTGGGCTATGGTAGAGGCTAACTCCAGAAATAGATTCTGTGCCTCCTGTGAAGGTTGGAACTCAATGTCTACTTCCTGCCAAAATTCGGAGAAATATCTGTAATTGCTTTCAACAGGGTGTTTCTTAGTTTCTATAGACAAGTGGATGATACCACCAGGATCGATACCCTTTGCGTATAATCTAATTCCCATCGTTGGGCCATATTTATCAATCCAGTACTTCGGTTTTGGTATAGTAATGTTGACCCAATTACAGTTATATGGCGTACAATCTTTTGTCTGCAGTATCCTCGATATCTGGAGATCAGTTCCCTTTCCCTTATCTGAGTTATAAGTGGCCCACTCCACGCAACCCCAGTGGAAGCAGAGGTTTTCAGCTATGTTTTGACAATTTATTGTCCCACTCCTACTGTTCCTTTGCCTCCCCAGGGGTGTTCATAGGGGCAGACATAGATGTCATTTTTTCCATATGTCCTATGCCAAGATACATCGGTGCCACAGGAGGTGGGGTATGTGGCCACTTTACAGATGTCAAACACAATAGTGCCTGGACTATTGGGTGACAGTATTCGCATCTGAGAGATGATTGGGCCAGTGATGTCACCTCGGCTTCTGGCCACTAACCAAGTTTGGGCCAGATTCACCCTTGGGTCATAACATTCATTCTTTTGGGAGCAAATAGAGTACCAGGTTCCATTATAGCAACAAGGGGTCACTTTTCTCGCACAAGTATAATGGGTATGATACACCAAAGTTGTAGTGATTGTCCTCCCCTTTAACACAACTTTAAGACATACAGTACAATTATTAGGGCATAAGGGATCCTTAGCGACTGGGACCTTTGATGATTTCGCTGGTTGCATTTTTATGTTTGTGTTAGTGATCGGAACCTTTGATCTCCCAGACTGTATCTTAGGGCGGAGGTTAGGCGGAATTGACTTCTGTCCCGTGGAGGGGGTAGGCACAAACTGTTCTTCCTTATAGCATAATACACCCACCGTCCCATTGCACCTTTTATATATAACGGGCCTTCGATGGCCCACACACGATGGGGAAGAGGAGTGTGTACATATGGATTTGTTATGTACACACGATGGTAAGTCAAATTGTGTACATGAACTTGGTTTTCCAATCCTAGCATAGAAGGTTCCAGCACTATCTATGCATTGATAACATTGATTACCTAGGTTTCACTTCATCCCTTTTGTATTGTGTGGTATGCGAACATGCCTAATTGGCACCCAGGGGGTACGTAGGAGATGGCAACTTATAGTGTTGTTGTATATGCACTGCTAATATCTAGTTCCTTCATGTTCACACTGAGGGAGATTGGTAGTAGAACAATTAGGAAACCTGGTCACACTATAAGTAAAATGTCTTCCTGTAGGCTGTACCATAAAGCACATGTTACATGGCCTAATCTCTGTCCCGTCTTCTAGTGGTGGGGGCTCCTCATCCTCAGAAGGGTCTGGGGAGTACCATTCATCAACTGCATCCTCATCAAGGGGTATTTCCTTTTGTTACCATCCTTATCCACTAGTAGTTCGTATAGGTACAGAGTGTTAAGGGCAACACTAACTGCTAGCAAGATAGTTACAATCCAGATGGAAGGCATCAGACCTCTGCAAATGCATGCAGTTTTCCTCAGCCTCTGATTAGCCTCCATGTTGTAATAGGATATGTATCCTGCTACCACCAAGTCTCCTACTACCACCAATTCTCCCTTTTCCAAAGATTCTTAGGCCCTAGGTTTTCTAACTTGCTATCGAAGTTTCCAGGGGAGACCCGTGCGATGGGTGTTAGCTTCTGGAGTAACACCTGCAGGGGTCGTTTGCTCCTCGTCTCCCGTTGGTAGAGGGACAGCTTCCGGAGCGTCACCACAAGGGGAGATAGTTTCCTCTTTGTCTCCCGTTGGTAGAGGGACAGCTTCCGGTGTGTCACAAGGGGAGATATTCCTCGAGATCTTCCACAGAGTTACTTTTAATGTGTAATCCAGATGGGATTCTACTCTCCAGCTAATTTAACTCGGGACCAGTGAATCCACGGTTTTATCTCTGCCACCTTAACGGCAAGGGGAGAACACATAACAACGGTGTAGGGCCCTTTCCACTTCGGGCTCAATGTTTCCCGTTTCCAATCTTTTTCCAACCTCTTGTCCCGGGTGTATGTTATGTGGAGAGGTCACTGAGACATGGGGTTTACAAGTTAATACATATCGCTGTAATTTATGGACTATCTTGTTAAGGGTTTGGCGTTGTTGCAATCTGATAGTATCAGAGATTTGTACAGTATTTTGAATATCTAAGCGAACCAGATTGGGGACTCGACCATATAACAATTCAAATGGAGAAAGCGAGATTTCCTTTTGCGGGGCACACCTAACAGCAACCAGAGCCAAACTCAGGGCATCTGTCCATTTAAGATGGGTTTCCTGGCATATTTTGGCAAGCTTTTCCTTAACGGTTCTATTAATTCTCTCTACCCTGCCTCCAGAAGGGGCATGAAAACTACAGTGGAGTTTCCAAGTGATACCTAATACTTTGGCTAACTGTCGAGTAGCCTTATGAATAAACTCAGGGCCGTTGTCTGACAAGATTCTAGAGGGCAGCCCGTACCTGGGGATAATGATGTGGAGTAATGCCCTAGTGACTTCGGTGGCCTTAGTGCGGGTAGGAATGCACTCAGGCCATCCCGTATATGTGCACACAATGACCAATAGTGCATTGTAGGGGCCACAGAGGGGCATGTTGGTGAAATCGACCATTAAGGAATCAAATGGGTAACAGCTTCTGGGTTGATGACCTGGGGGTGGTTGTGGCCCCTGTCTGGGATTATTAACTGCACAAACTTCACACCTTGCACAAACATTAGCCGCAATACTGCATATTTTGTTAATATAGACCTCCCTTTTTAGAGCCTTAGTTAAAGCCGTTTTCCCTAGGTGCAGCTGTTGGTGTACCTGTTGCACGATATCCCAAGCCATATGTCCTGGTATAAAAACTCGACTATCCGTGAGGATCCACCAACCTCCCTCTAGGTGTGCCTCCAGTGCTTCAATTTGGACCCTGTCCTCCTGGGAGTAGTGAGGTCGATGATCTCTTGGCTCCCAAATGGCAAAGCATTGTTCCTCAGAAGTGAGTACCTTTTGGGCAGCCTCACGGGCCAATTTATCTGCCTTCTCATTACCCCTTTGTACATCTGAGACCACCTTTTGGTGCCCTCAGCAGTGCATTACGGCCACCTTCCGTGGGGCCCATACACTTTCTAGGAGGCGTAGTATTTGGGGGCCATACTTAATATCCTTGCCTCCAGCGGTGATAAGTCCTCTTTCCTTATATAGGGCACCACGGACTTGAACCGTGAGGAAAGCATATTTTGAGTCTGTATAAATGTTGACATTTAGCCCTTTGGCCATCTCTAAGGCTCTTGTTAATGCATGTAATTCTGCCAACTGTGCACTTGTGCCTGGGGGGAGGGGTTCCGCTTCCCAAACATCATCTAGAGTAACCACTGCATAGCCTGCCCTTCTAACTCCTTCCTGTATGTAGCTGGTGCCATCTGTAAATAGGGTGTGATCTGGAGTTGTGAGGGGTATATCTGTCATGTCTGGGCGACTGGCATATGTTTCCTCTATTGTACGGATACAGTCATGGGTGACTTCTGTATTAAGTTCAGGCAATAGTGTAGCAGGGTTCAATGTAGTGGATTGAATAATATTAATCATAGGGTTATGGGTGATCAACCCTTGATATTTCAACATTCGAGGGTTAGTTAACAACAAGTGACCCTTTGTTTCCAGTACTGATTTAAGGGCATGGGGGGGGTGTAAATGTCTAACTATTGTCCAAAGGTTAGCTTACTTGCTTCCTGTGTCAAAATGGCCATCCCGGCCACCGCCTTAAGGCAAGCAGGCCATCCCTTTGCAACATTATCAAGTTGTTTGGAAAGATATGCCACAGGGTGGTGCCATGCCCCCATGATCTGAGTGAGGACACCCACCGCTACATTCTGTTTAGTATCCACAAACCATTGAAATGGTTTATCCAAATCCGGGAGGCCTAAACTGGGGGCTTGTAACAATGCCTGCTTGAGCGATCGGAAGCTAGCTGCTTCCTGTTTTCCCCACTGTAATGGCTCCTTATCCGATCCTTTAGTCGCTTCATAAAGGGGTTTTGCAATAAGGCTGAAATTGGGGATCCAGATTTGACAAATCCCGGCAGCTCCCCAAAACCCTCTCAGATTTCTTCTGTTGTTGGGCGTTGGGAGCTGACATATGGCCTCTTTGCGTTCATGACCTAAAGTACGCTTCCCTTGTTCTATATCATATCCCAAGTACCAAACCTTTTGTGAGACCAATTGCGCCTTTTTCTTAGATGCCTTATATCCCAAATCTTGCAATAAAAGTAACAACTCGTGGGTGTTCTTCCAGCAAGTGTCCTATGTGCTTCCAATGACCAATAGGTCATCTACATACTGTAATACCACATCAGGGGGTGGTATAGTCAATGCCTCTAGATCCTTAGCCAGGGCAGCCCCAAAGAGAGTTGGCGAATTTTTAAATCCTTGGGGCAACCTAGTCCAGGTATATTGTTGCTTTCGACCAGTGATGGGATTTTCCCATTCAAAAGCAAACAAGTGTTGACTAGTCTCATGTATTGGTATTGTGAAGAAAGCATCCTTTAAGTCTATAACCGAGAACCATTTGGCAGCCTGGGGGATTAGGCCTAAAATGACATACGGATTCGGGACCATGGGATGGATGGTTACAGTGGCCAAATTGATGACCCTAAGATCCTGCACTGGCCTAAAGCGGCCTTCCCCCTTTGGGATGGGTAATATGGGGGTGTTCCATTGTGACTCGGTGGGCACCAAAATATGGTGTTTCAAATATAGGTCAGTGATTTCCTGGATCGCCTGCATAATGTGCCTAGGGTATGCCCTTTGTCGAATTCTCACCGGCACCTTCATTGGTAATTCTTCCACTATAATAGGAGGATGGTGGCCCGCAAAACCCGGGGGGTTATCTTCAGCCCATAACTGGGGAACATTGAACTGTTTCCATTTGCCTTCATCCCCCTGTCCCATGTCCCTGGCAACCATAAGCCGCCATTGCTCTTCCCGGGGTACTGTCAGATTCACCTTTCCATACCCCAGCTTCATTGTGCCATCTTCCTCAAAAGAGATCTGCGCTCGGAGTTTACACAACAGATCTCTCCCCAATAGCATGATAGGGCAGTCAGGCATGTACACAAACTGGTGTGTTATGGAGTGTCCCTTTGCTGTGCATAAGAGAGGTTCTAAAAAGGGGCGCTGCAATATACTTCCTGTGGCTCCTTGGATATTGATAGTATGGTGGGAGGCCTGGGCTAGGAGCTGGGTTAAGACCAACCGTATGGCTCCAGTGTCCACCAAGAAAGTAACAGGCTTGCCTCCGACATTT